>CAJNDT010003635.1:227500-435000 GCA_905221615.1 Symbiodinium sp. CCMP2592
GAGATCCTACAGGGTGTCGGGTTTTCGGCTTGGGGCTGCGGTGCCCAAGTGCGAGGACCGTTTCTCTTCGTTGCCTCCACGGGGTACCTTGATCACACAGAAATCCGGCTGTCACATGGGCACACAAAATCATGTCCCTTCCTGTTCTGCATGTATGCACATATATACACAGAATATGTATGAACGAATGCGTACACTGAATACACACATGATCACCTCCTCCGAGTAGCAAACCCTCCTCAAATATCACAACCTAATTCCTGGAAGGCATTTGGCCCGGAATGCGCCCGAAGACGAGTTTTGAAGGGCCAAGAGGACAATACAAGTAGGTGCTATTAGGGAGACCCCGAAGATCCTTCCGGGTAGAGGGTTGGGACCTATAACTGTACCGAAGCTTAGGTCCTCGCAGAGTTTATGTTTAGGAATTATCCCATCATCCGAAACCTTGCGATTACAAGAGCGAGTGTGTGCTAGCTGCTAGATTGTATGAGTTGATTTGAGTGCAAATGCTGCGGTCAGCAGAGGCCGCAAGCACGTAGGACTGCAGGCGCTGCAGTACCCTGGGACTGCAGGGCCTGCGGCCTGCCCACGTGAAGGCTTTAGAGTACGCTAAAGATGGCCCCAATTGAAAATCAAAGCTCATCTCATGGAAACGCTGTTTTCAATGCTGCGTTGTCTCTTCACCGGCGGGGGAAGAGATTACATAGATGCTTAGGTTTGGGGTCTAGCGCATCTTGTTGCACAGCGGTTGGACGTGCTCTTCAAGTATACAGTTGGTGGTTCGGACTGACGGCGTTTTGGCATGTGTTCGCAACCGACGATCCGAAGCCCTCGATGCCGTCAAAGT
This sequence comes from Symbiodinium sp. CCMP2592, assembly GCA_905221615.1. Classification (NCBI taxonomy): domain Eukaryota; class Dinophyceae; order Suessiales; family Symbiodiniaceae; genus Symbiodinium; species Symbiodinium sp. CCMP2592. The sequence goes on from CAJNDT010003635.1 coordinate 228,348, forward strand.
ATATGGCATTGGTACATTTCCTGCTGTGTGCATGCTGCGGTTATCTCACATTGGTATGTAGAATGCGTGTACAAAGAAAGCTTTGATAGTTTCTTCTCACCCACTCACACACACACATGCATGATTGCAGAGAGAGATTGAGAGAAAGAGAAGGAATGCACTTATTGGTTTCACATCAGGTTTCAGTCAGTCGGCCACTACTGCCTGCTTTCCTGCATCCTTGCACGCAAGTGCGGACGGACGGAGAACATGGAATGATGGATGGATGTACATGTAACTGTGCATGCATGTGCAAGTCAAAGTACGTAGGTAAGAAGTGTGTTTGTGAGTCTGCTCGCTCGTTTGCTTGCTTGCATGTTTATTTTGGTGATTTCATGTTTGATTTGTTTGCATGCTGGCGTGTTTGGTCGGTTGTTTGTCTTGGTTTGTTTGTGTGTGCGTGTGTTGCATATTGGCTTGCTCGTTCGTTTGTTCTGTGTGTATGTCAATGTTAGTCCAGCTGGCTGTGTGGGGTTGCCTGGATGGCTGTCTGTCTGTCTGTTTTTCTGCCTGTCTGTCTGTCTGTCTGTCTTTCTGTCTGCCTGCCTGCCTGCCTGCCTGCCTGTCTGTCTGTCTGTCTGTCTGTCTCTCTCTGTCTGTCTCTCTCTCTCTCTCTGTGTCTGTCTGTCTCTCTCTCTCTCTGTCTTTGTGTGTGTGTGTATGTGTACGCACGTACGTATGTATGTATCTACCCATTTATGCAGGTATATATGTGTGTACGCGTACACCTCTAGGTACGTGTGTATGGATGGAAAGATGGATGGACGGACGGATGGATGGGTGGATGGAGGGATGGGAGCATGCATGTGTGGCACTGGAGCCTATACTGCACCTCCATGCTACCTCCAGGGCCATGACGACTTCGTATGGTAGTCTTATGTTATGCTACCATGCTGTATCTTCTACAAGCACCCACACACGCTCACAAAGGCCTACACGCACGCGCGCGCGCATGTGTGTGTGTGTGTGTGCGCGCGTGGCTGGACTGTTCGTACACCGTGGCAATTTGCACATAAGTAGGAGCAGACAGTCCGACAGGCTACATGTATGCACATGTGCATCTACATTCTATGTGCGAATGAATGGCTCCTAACATAACATGGCGAGGATGACATGCCTGCTCCTGGCGTTCTTTGCGCATTGCCCTCGGACTAGAACTGACTTGAGTGGCTGGAAGCTGGTCCGGGAGCGTTGAAGCCCAATGGCTCGGCGCTGACAGGTCCGGGTGGACACAATCGCACGAAGAGAAGGCCAGCCGCTTGGGAGCGAGTGGCCTGAGGATTCAGTGGGGAATCCTCAGCCAACATTGCTAATTACCTCTGTAAACCCTGTTTAGTTCCACTGAACGACGGACAACATGTTTGCGCGAAAGGCGGCGCCGTGCGACGGACGGCTGGCAAGTTAGTCGCCATCCTGCAGTTGAGCCCATGGGTTTCGACCTTTCTTCTTCCATGTGTTCCGTAATTCTTAGTCCGGGTGGATGCCGGGGCTTTGCACATAGCATACGTAGGAGTTGTGTATTGTTGTCCAGACATGCAAGTCTCACGGGTTCGTACTGCAGCATTCACTTGCGACCGTCCTCAAATCTTTACGGTTTGACTCTTGTCGTCTCGAGAGTCCATCTCTGGTCACCTAATTAATGTGAGCATTGCATTCTTGTTGGCAGTCTTCGGCTCTTCGATTATGTCAATGTGACATTTTGCTGATCGACTACAATGACACCAAGCCTTCGTTGCGGAACGACTTCTACTTGATACGGGCAGGAATCGCCGCCATGCGATGGTTCGCAACTCAACATACACCTTCAAACGTCCAACCGCCAATTGTGAGCCACTAGGCCCGACTCTGAGCTCTCTACGCGGCTCTACCCGAACCCTCAACAACCAAATGTTCAACCCCAATTCGTTGTCAACTCATGCTTGCTCAGGAAGTTGCCCCGGCAGAGTGCAACCAGGCAAGCTCCCGGGAGGAAGTAGCAGGTTTACATGATAATGGTCAACAGTCTAGTGTTGGGTTTGGGGCTTTGTGGTGTTCGGGCATATGCAGGTCAGCGGTGTTCTGGTCACACTACGTTTGACAGAGGTGCAGCCTTGGGCAAAAGCCTTGCCCCTTGTCAGCCAAATGTAATTAATTGGGCTCGAGCACTCGCAGCTGTCATACCGGTCCACAGTGATTTGCATTTGGTGCCCATCTCCGCAAGCCATGGCACTGCGCATCCTTGTGACCCTTCTCGCGTTTGTGGCCGCGCGCAGCGATGACATCGAAGCTGCGATGGCCACGGACGACACCTGCGCTGCTGGTGGCGACTGCAGCTTGGAGCTCAACCAGCTGCGCGGCATCAAGGTCCACTACCTGGAGGCCTTGGAGGATGACGAGGAGGAGTCCACGCAGGTGGAGGAGGAAGCTGAGCTCGAGGGTGGCGGCTGCACCGATGCCGCCGACATGGGGGTTTGGAAGGGCGGAGGAAGGAAGAGCTTCGATTCTGCCCTCAACCACTGCGGCCGCTCCTGCGCCGCCGGCTTTCCGTGCACCAAGGACAGGGTCTATAGGCAGGGTTTTCCAGCACAGCTGGAAGGAGATGAGGAGTACGGGTAAGACAGACTAGCGCCATGGCATGGCAATGGAAGGACTGCATGCAGAAGAAGGGCTACTCGGCCGGCTGTGCTTCATGCATGGCCCAGTTGGTGGGCTGCTCGAGGGACCACTGCATGAACCAATGTGTCTTGGTCTTCAGCATCAGCAGAAACATTTCCCTTTGTTCCGACAGTGGGTAGAAACAGCAGCCAAGCTCAGCACCTGCAGGCATCACCAACGACAAGGCACCGGCGTGCACGCACTGCGTGAAGGCCAACTGCCGTCCCAAGATGAAGGCCTGCAGCGGTCTCAATGCTGGTGGACACTGAGAAGCTCTCATTCGAATGACCGGCTACATCGCCAGGCCGCCCAATGAGGTGGAGCTTGGCAATTTTGTTTCCTGGCAACAGATGTCCTGGAAGCACAGAGCTTGGTTTCAACAGGACCAGATTCACAGATTCCAGCAGACGTGTCTCTGAATCAGTAGCCGCGCTGTTCTTGCATCGACAGCTAGGATGCACATGTGGTACCATATATAAGACACATGGTCGACTGGTCGCGTAGGTAGGTTTTTCAGCTGCGTCGAAGGTCTCACCGCGCAAAGTTGTTGACAGCATGTTACGGCGACGTTTCTTCTCACATGCGACATGTTTCTGCATGGCTTAAGCCTGACGTCGTCTGCAACAGTGTGCATCTTTCGCTTCAACTGAGCCGACCCCCGAAAGCCACAAGCCGAAAACCCGAAGCAAAGCAGACAAGATCCGAAATACTCCATATCCTTCTCTTGCCGCGCTCTTGAACATTCCATGGGCTTCTCGCTGATGAAGCTGATGCATCCGAGAATCCTTGTACCTCTTCTTCTCTTCGCGGCTATCCCTGGATATCGCCTCACGGCACAGCCGCCAGCAACAAAGCGGACAAGAACCTTGAAGATTCGCATGTTTTGGGTCCGGTAACTCGGCTGAGCTCAGCATAGCCCCGCCCTCTGCATCTTCAAAATGCTGAGGTGCGCGCTCATGCTACCGAACGTTTGGGACAGCTGTAGAATTTGTAGTGCCCCAGAGAAGTTCGGCCGCGGCACCCAAAACGATTTTGTTATAGACCCAAGATGCAACGACATTGAAGCACATTTCACGAGCCACGCGCTGGGCCCGGGATTCTCTAGATAAGGTGCACATACACAAGTCCGATGTTGTAATGTTGCTGATGTACATGGTCATGGGAATATCACGAGAAATACTGCTCTAAATGGGGTTTAATTGTATTGACAACGTATCCAGTTTCTGTTTTTCCAAAGCAAGTGCTTTGGGGAGGGTGTGGATAACTGTGACAGCGACGACGACGACGACGATGCGGTGCAATCGAACGACTTATATAAAGGGTGGCAGCCAGCCGTTGCACGTGACGGTAGCACTGGTAGCGCCATCCTTCAGAAAGCGCTTGCGCGTTTTATATAAAGGTTCAGGAAGGTGTCGACTCCGAGCCTCCGAGAGTGGGAAACACAGAGAGAGCACTCTACCAAGGCACGGCCTCTCCTGTGCCAACATCCTCCAGTCGAAGTGCACGAAGGCCTGCATTGGTTTCAAAATCCCGGGTCGTTGCACTAGTGATGTATTGATCATGCATGGGCTTGTTATACCCTGCGTGACGGGAATTGGATTGCTGGCAGGCAGGCATGCCTAGACTGTTCTCCTTGGGGCTCGTTGGTGTGGTCTCCAGATCCAGCTACGATGTTTTTGATTCGTCCAAACCTTGCTCCCGCCCGTCATGTGCATGTCCGCCTCCCGTCGCGGTCCAGCGTGTGCTCCTTTCCTTGCGTTTTCCTGGGGATGCTGCTGGAATGATGCTTGGGACCGACGCCGTGCATGCCAAGGGCACTGTGGGTGATATTAATGGGTGTTGACGATGGGGTTTCGGAAATTTGGAAGTGGCTCCACGGATCTACATTCACGGCTTCACATCTGTAAGAGCAGGCACAGCAGTTCTAGTAAATTGTAGCAGTAGAAGCAGATTTGTAGCAGTACTAGCAGCAGTGTAGCAGTAGTAACACTAGTAGCTTCAGCAAAATCAGCAGTCAGATGATTAATTAGAGGATCAGCAACCGGTGCAGTAGCTGTAGCACGGCACATGGAAGTTGACGAACAGTCTATGACGTCCTGCCATGTCGGCACTCTTACGTACCCGCACCCACCAGATGGCAACTATCAACCAATCGTTGTTCTTGGTTCTGGAATGACTCGTGCTCGTCTGCTTCAGAGTGGCTCCGTGATTGGAGCCCAAGCCCCTCTCCCCTCCCTGCCCCTGCCCTCCCCTCAGAAACAAGAGCCGGAGTATACAAAAACGACACAGACTAGTAGTCAGTACAACCCCCCATAGGAAGCATAGCTCGCCTCCCCCCCCCAAGCCCCTATATGCCCCTAACCCCCTCCCCCCCCCCTAAAGGCCCCTAACCCCCCCCGAAGGTCCTCGCCCGAGCATCGCAGGAACCTGCCCTCGCGCAGCGGCTCTTCAGCGAGAAACGGCCCGAGCTGGAGGCTTCGGTGTGACGTCTTTCTGGGAGGTTCTGAGAAAAAAAAAAGGGGTCCCTTTTTGGGTACCCTAAATGATAGGTGTCCTATTTTTATAAAAGGGACCCTTAAAAAGGGACCCTAATTTTGACAAGCACCTATATATGGGAGTTTCCGAAACTAGGGGGTTCTGGGATGGTACCCTAACTTGTAGGATCCTGATCACACTAACACCAAAATAAGGTACCCTTACTTTTCGGAAACCCCCACATAGAATTCAAGGAAAAGGGCTAAGGGAGTCGGATGCCTACCGGATCTCAGGGCCCTTAGGAGGGCGGTCCTAATTTGAGTGACTCATACCCCATTTCGGTGTCTCTCAGCAGGGAGTATCGGCATTTTGGTGGTGCGGTGCGGCGACAGAGGCAGAAAACAGGGTGTGTGTGGGGGGGGGGGGGGGGGGTACCAACCAAGGGGAGGCGGGGACGGCCGCACCGAGGGTTTTGGAATGTCGAGCTTAGGATCCATCTCCAATAGAAATTCGAGAACTGCAGTAAGGGGCTGACATGAATACGAAACGAAGACTCCCATACTGAAACCTAAACCCTCCTCCCCAAATCCTAAACGTGCCGCCCTGAAGCCTTCAAAAACACACCCAATAAATTACCCAGCAAGTTTGAAGCACCAAGGCTTGTTAGTGTTTGCCAAGGTTTAGGAAAGTTGCTCCGTGCTCAGTAGTTGCAGCGAACGCCAATATGTCAAAACACCAATGCAAGCACACTCGCAAGGGACACATATTACCTCACAGTTCATCTCATGAAGAAACTCCAGGTGTGGACATTGAATGATTCATTTGTTCTGTTCACCCAGGTTTGACGAGCGGCATGAAAGTTGAGCATCGAGGATTTACAGCTTGGCGGGTGACAAGCCCTTTCTTTTGAGAATGGCAACAGCTGTGGAACACAAGTTCAGGATTTTGAGCCAGGGCCTGGCTCAACAGGCTGAGTCTTTTCGTAATCGGAGCCCGCCGAAATACTAGAACCAAAGTATACACCAAAGCCTGAGCTTCATCCTTATGTAAGTGGAGTTGAGGCAGCAGTCCGACGCCACTTCGCCGTGCCCGGCGCACTCAACGGGGGTGCCGCCGAAGAGTTGCTTAGCCGGCAGGAAACTCACAGTACTGCACCCGTCCCGAAGCTCCAGCAGACCTTCGATCCAAACCAGGGGGTTCAGTGTTTTGGTCGCTTTGGCAAGAAGATTTGCGATCTGGCAATCGCAACATGCTCGTCGTCGAGTGGATTTGTATTCCGTAGTGCCTGAGTTTGTTGGGCTTTCTCGTGCGACGTATCTTGTCGGTAAGGTGACTTGACGTGTAGATAGTGGATGATCTTTCTTAGTCTTCTCTAAGTGCACCTGATAGTTGCATCACGTGAATGTCTTCATCATGCAGGTACCACATCTGTTTCAACCGTACTATCGCGTCTCGAGTCGTATACTTAGCCACGACCTGGTGTTCTACCGTGTTTTTGCCCGGGTACCGGGCTTGGATCTCAGGTTCTTGTGTGTGCTATCCTCGTTCACTTACACCTAGCATGAAAGCCATCCTTTTCAAAGGGACTACTTGTGGTGACTCGTGTGTTTGTTTGACATCTTTTCGGCTTCAATGTTAGTTTCACCAAGGGTAAAGGGGTTGTTCTTGGGGTCACGGTGTTGCTTCGGGTCTGCATCATGGCTCACAGGGATGACAGTCGGCACACCCTTGGCTTACGGCGGAACCAACACAAAGCCGCATCCCTGCATGACTGCTGTGTCTGACATGGTTCATGAGCTAGCTCCCTGATGGCTAAACCATGCTATACCAATGAAAAGACTTCGAAAGTTGAGCTGTGTTTAACCGATTTTGCATCTTACCCCCCTGGACCCTGGCCCCATGCCCTATCAGCTGTGACGGTGAAGTTACTGAGAACGGAAAAGGGTGCTCAACACACAGCCCAAGAGTTCATGGCGGCACAATCTGGAGACAAGGGGGAGCCATTGCTGGTCGTCCATACTCACCGGCAGGAGCTGTTGAAAAAATCATGCACCAGAACTCCCTGTACCCAATTAGGACGCCCCCTGACGCAGACACTCTAAACCCAACACTTGAAACAGCCTATGTTGGCTCCTCCAAGTGCAATTTCGACTCTCCAGGAGCTTCGAGCAGTGGGGCTTCTTGCTCTGCCAGTGATCATCTTCTCGTTGGCGGGCTTTGTACCCTCGTGGCTACAGTTCTTTACCGTGGGGCAGCTACACCTCGATCCGTGGTTTGAGGTGGCAGTGTCTGAAAGCCGGGTTTCAGGGTCAGAACAAAGGTTGGGTTGTAGCAAGTGGGACAAGCTAGAACCCGACCGTTTGGGGCTCGTGTTAGGGATCCATTTCTTTGAGCTTCCCAGGTAGGGCTTCCAATCGCAGTGCCTTGGTCCATCTTGCAGTCTCATGCGGAGTTGGCTACTCTTTGGGGAATACTGGCGATTGCTCAAACCTTGCTGGGCATGGGACTTCTGCCACAGGTTCCCAGTCAGGTGGGGGGATTTGTGTGGCTAGGAGTTGCCCCGCGGGATCTTCACAGTGAGTAACGCACAAGGATGCTGCTCCCCAGTGTCCACATGAAGCTGTGAATTCTATCAAAAATCCCCAGGTGCATCGAGTTCTGGGATACTTCTTGATCTTTCTGGGAGTTCTAGCTTTCGGAAGTGGCAGCCTCCTCGAGATTCTCGAGTATGGAGGGTGTCCTACATGGCCTCTGGGACTGATTTCTGCAGACTTTCTTGCAAGGCAAGCACTATAGTTCTATGCGAACATACAATGTCCCTTGATTTCATGCTTATCCGGCCTCCGTATCAGCCCCAGGCTACATCTTTTGGGAGGTGTGATGATCTTCCTGCACTTCGGCTTGCTTCTCCACTTCGCACGTGCAAAGCAGCGGAAGGAACACGCTTTTGCTGTCCTGTCGATGCTCCTCTGGGCTTTGTACCCTGGATGGGCACGGATTGTTGGATTCTCCATTGAACTCCACTTTGGCATTCCATGCGGCTTACACGCCTGGGCTGGGTACGAGTTCATCGCAGCTTCTTCTTGTGCGTTAGCATTGCTCCTGCTCGCCTTGCGGGAGTACCGCATTTCTGGGATTCAGATTGCAGCACAGAGGCCATCTCTCAACGCCCAGTCGGTACTTCTGATGAGCGGCATGGTTTTCTCGGCGTATGCAGCGATAGATCTGATCCATGCATGCCTGTTGCACGCCTTCCTGCGGTGTCCAGTATGATGTCTGCATGGGCAGTATTTCTCTGGGGGCACCATCAACTATTAGGGATACAGGTCAAAGAGCCGCATAGCTTGGAGCAGCGACAGAAGGTAGGCTCGGGTAGGAAAGCCACACAGGAGTCTCGCAAGTATTGAAAAGGTATCTTGATGGCGAGTGTTCTGTCAAGTTGTCTCAGTGCTAGGTGCTCCATTACTGTTGTGGTCAAGAGCACCGTCAATCACGCCTGCCTCTAGCAGAGCTTGAGCCCGACTTCGAATTCACTGCCATCACGTTCATAATTGAGGTCGTGCTTTACAGGGGTTTGCCGTGGTTTGCTCATGTTTACCGAAGGGTGTCGGGTAGCTGAGCGTTTCAAAGGGGTGCGACACGTAGCAGCAACTCTACACTCCTTTGCGCCGAATTGCTCATGCCACGGGGTACATGTCAGGGAGTGAAGGCCCATGAGATCCACACTCGCATGGCATGGCCAACTGTAGGCTAAAGCTGGCAGCTTGGGCACATATGTTCATCGCTCTCGGTCCGAATGTGCTTCTGTGTTAAAGTGTTAGGGGGGTGGCGGTTGGAGGAGTTGTATGTCCATGTACAGAAGCCTTCGGCCCCCACAGCAACATGCAGAGTCACTTGAGGCTGCGGCTGGGCCATAACTTCAGCCAAGAGGCCTACATTGACGACTCCGGTCCGCACTGGCGCACTTAACGACAACAAAGAGACGTGCGGATATTTGTCATTACAAACTACCATCATGACCGTAGTCATAGTCACAAGCGACACTAGCAAGCGCGAGGAAAACGAAGCACAGCCCCATTCTCAGGACGACTACCAGATCCACTCCGCCGGAAGAGACAGTTTCACAGGCACAGAGATCGTGGAAGATTGTCCAGAAGACTCAGGGCTTGAGGGGTGTGTGATGTAAGGGTTGCGGTGTTAGTGTCCAGTGCGCTTCAAAGGACACGGCATGGCTGCAGTAGAATAGGTGCATGCAGTCACCTTGAACTTGAGGGGCCCCATCACCCCGTGTTCGTAGTCGCAGCTGCTTGTTTTGACTTGTTGTGTGGAGCACTTGCGGAGCCAGGTAGATCAGGCGGGTAGTGGAGTACAGCAAACTAGTTTTCGAAGCTGTGGATGCTGTAAGCGGGTGCCGTGCACTCGGCGTGTCATATCCGCCAGAAAGTAGATGTGAATGCGACCAACACCAAGCTGTCGCGGTCATTTCAAGATGCAGGCGAGGTTGCACGCGACAGTAAATCCCCAAATCCTCCAAAGCAGGCAAGGGAATGCTTGATTCCCTTGCCGCGGGGTCGGGGCCAGTTGCATGACTGAGTTTCGTGTTGCAACCTCGACCCTGGACCCCCAAAACCACAGGCTTCTATGAGATCCACAACGAGGCTGGCGATCCGGCCCAGGCACCCAAGCTGCGGCTTGGCAAGGAAAGTCGGCAAGCTGCAGAATTGGAAACCGTCTCATTTCCTCCACTTAGTGCGGCTTTCTCGGACCGACTGCAAGCACAGGAACTAAAACCGAAACGAGCGCTTAGTGCGATGGCCCGAGGTGCACCACACGAATTCGTCGTTTCCGCTCTGACGGCGAACTGCACTCCTGGATGGGCAAGAAGAGCAATAAATGCAAGCAAAGCTGCAAGGCTCGGAAGCCGAAGCTCATGGGCCGGGGAGAGGGGCTTTACGAAATAAAATCAGGTTGTGTGGGATTGGGTTCAGCGACACAGTTGCACAGTTGTTCCGGCTTTTGATTGCTATATAGCGCAGGCTTCTAGCAGAATCTGCTGCACATGAGTCCCACAGTCCCCTGGCTATGGAAGTCATGAGCCTGCCCGCACGGTAACTGACGAGCCCTCAACACTCTATATAGCCGTAACAAATACCAGGAGTAAAGCGCTGAACTCGAAACTCGATAGGCGCAGTGTTGAATTCTGGGTCAAACGGTCCGCAGGTTCTGGCCACCCCCGAGCTTTGAAGCTGTCACAAGCTCCTGGATGTTTACGAGCTCATAAGCAGGGTGAGGGGTGGGACGCAGGTCGGGGGTGCAGAATCCGGATGAATTCGGGGTTCGATGCTGGCACAAAGCGTGCAGGCAGAAGCTTGCTGTGGGGGCATCATCCCACTGCATGGTCTCTACCAAGACCCCTTCCTTACGGACTGCGCGGCATCTTTGCTGTTGCTAAGGTGATCTTTTCTTTATTCTGAAGGTTAGCTACAGATCCTGCCAATCAAAGGAGTCGCCTTTCCTCCACAACCATCTCAGCAAGTAAGGCATATCAGTCCCAGGCGGCGGGACTGCAGCTCCTTTCGCATCTAGCAGAGATCGGGCAGCCAAAGCTGGACATGGTCGGTTCAAGCAATCTCATGCGGGCAATGGAGACGGCGTATAACATGTTTTTCCTGGGCCCGAAAGGGAAGCCGCAGTTGCAAGCTTTGGTGCCAAATGCTCTGGTACCTGTACCCTACATGATTCTTGGCGTTGAATGTCTTGAACTTTTGTCAGGTTTAGCATCGCATCTTCTTAAGAAGGAGCGAGGCTTGTAGTTCGCAAAGGGCTTCGAAGAACAGCCCAGGATTGAGAAGCATCATGGAGAGCATGGCTTCGTGCAGATGGACAACCTTCCGTTTCCGTCGGCACAGCAGCTGGACATGTTGAAGTCCCGGCACGGCAAGAATTTCACCGATCTGATTGACGCCGCTTTCGAGCACCGCGGCTATCCACGCGAGGAGCAGCAGTGGGAGAAGTTCAAAGCACTGCTCGCGAGTCTCGCTTGCACAATGCTGTTGGGATCGCGTTCAGCTTCTTTCTTCATATAAATTTTCACGGTAGTCGTGCGAAGTTTTCTTGACACGGTGAAGATAATCTTCAGGCAGTTTTCGGCGGTGCTTCCCATATGTATCCGATTCAATGAACTCCTGGCCCATGACACGCATGTGACACCTTGGTACCTACCCAAGGTTTCGACCATGTCAGGACACACTGTTGTGGTTGCTCTAGTTTTACCGCTACTCAGCTCCATCATAGCGCGCGAAGCCAAGAAACGTCGACAACAGCAAGAACAAGTGCAGTGTGTAGCTGTAATGGCCGGGATCTAGCCGTCCTGGGCAAGCTGGTGTTCCTCCCGTCGCACAGATTGCCTTAAGTTTTGTTCAGGGCTTTCATTCGGCCTTTGGACCCTCGATTCCGAATCCCTCTTCTGATATGCAAGCCCTCAGCACTTCGGTGAAGTTACCCAGAAAGCCCCATTACCTCTTGATCGAAACATGGTGCTTAGGGCAACACCAGCACCTGTAGCTTCTTGAGCATCACCTGGCGGCAATCTGACTCCGAGACCGCAACTTCTAATCTTGAAATCTCCCTCCTGTGCCTTAAGCCACCTGGTAGCTGGAAAATCTCTCAGTTTCAGGAGTGACGCATGTTGAAGCAGGCTCTTGTGGAAAACTGCGGTGAGTAAATAGCAATCCGGAAAATGGGCCTTCACCCCAGACCCTGCAGACCACAAGGTGTGCGTGGAGTCCGGCACCCCAAACCCCGAACCCTTGCGGCCCTACACCCTAAATGTCTGATTCCCTGTCTCCTTCCGTTAAATCAATCAGGGAATGCTAGATGCAAACGCTGGTGTCGTGCTGAAGGTTCCCCCTGGGACCATGACTACCAAACTGCTAAACCCAACCCCGCCAAGGATGGAATTGGCACCCAAGCTCCGGCCACAGCTGCTGCAGAGGCTGCTCGTTCTCCATACTCCGACACATCGGTAACAGGTGGGTTTGGCGAGAGAGTTCACCGAAGCTCTCGGGCTTTGTATTGGGGCTTGAATGAGGATCGAGGGTGTTGTTGAAACGCAGGAGCATGGAGCTGAGGGTGTGGGTGCTTACGATGTTTTTGCGATCAGGATTGTAGCCACCTTCATAATGGCAATATCATGCAAGCATGTCCGTTTTCTGCGGTCCTGGCTAGAACTATAGGACACGCGTTTGTGCAAGGCACCGTTGTGAACGGAGAGTTTTGATTACCTCTTTGGGAGTTGACCGTTGGGCGCAATCTCCAGTTCGAGAGTTTACGACTGAGCAGCTGGCCTTGACAGAGGCAGGTTGTTATGGCTTGTAGGAGCAGCAAATTTTCAAGTCGCTGTTGTAAACCACAAATCCCACACTTCAGGCGTTTCACAACCTTCAGAATTCTCAACACCTTTCGAACCATTTACATGAGAGCATGATTCAAAACATATTTGTAGCGTGGCATACTGCTGCTGCAAATCCAAAACCTGAGCACGGGGCCTTCTTATTCCAAAAATGCAGCATAAACGTGAAGCTCAGACTCTGCCCCCGAACCCGAAAGGCTTCAATGTCGCACGGATCAGGGTTGGCGGGATACGGCAGATACGGTTTTTGGAAGTAGTTGGAGTTTTGCCGACTGTGCAAATCTCCGCCTGGGTTGGCTCCTGCTTCGTTGCTTGAAGGAAGAACAAGCAGCACAGCAGTACTGCAGACAGCATCGAAGCTCCAACAGTCCAACCGCCTCCAACCGGAAACCCTCGGAAGTGTACTTTGCCACAGCGCTAGGGGAAGCTGATTTCCTTGACTCGCCGCCGAGCAAACAACGGAGAGTCATCGCACAACGTCTGATGATGTGGACAACGCATGCAAGTGCATATTTCAGAGAAATGCATCGCAAGGGTCGCAAGATCGACGAGAAAGGGTGCAAGACAAGCTATTGACTAGGCAGAGAAACAAGAAATCGAAAGCCTCAAAACATAGGGTACCCAGAGACATAACAAGCTAACGAAAGGCACATGCGTTACATGAAAGCCAAAGCAATATAGACTGTAGAAAGTCCAAGACCAATCAGACATGCAGAAAACAAAACCAACAACAGTAAACTCCGCGAGGAAATGCCAACAACACAGTCTGGGGAAGCGAACGCTACCCAAGTTTTCCAGTACATGTTTCCTATAGCTGAGGTACCGAAACGGAATCTGCGGCCCAGGCCCACAAAACCAAGTTGAGGCTTGGGATTCTGTCGCTCAACGCGAACATGGACAAAACTGGGGACCTAGTGCAGTTTCATGACATCGGCTCATCACCTGTCAGCAGACTTGCTGCCGTGTGGCACGTCATCTTGCTCTGCTGTGAGCGAACTGTCATACACCAGTCATCAAGACCGGGCGGTGCAACAACGCAACAACAACTGTAAACAGTGATTGTGTCACACTGGCGCCAGTGCATTCGGGACTACTATGTGATCTTGTGTGGGGGCTTTGGAAGTCTAACGAATCGTTTTTGGAATTGTTAAGGCCCCCTCCGGATCCTCGCGATGCGTTGGATACGCAGCTGGAGAAGGACGCATGCTGTTTAGGGCCCAGTGATGAGGGTCCAGGGAGTTGGATAGCAGGTCCATCTCCGGGCAGCTTAGCGTATCCGCTTGGGCAGCAGGTATGCTACTCTCACCAGTACCTTCGGAGGCTTCCACCTTTGAGCTGATGTCGTGAACTGATCGTTCTTGGACTGCAGGGCAAACTGGCTCACTACCCACGACGACACGCGATCTACCTAGTTTTCCGAGCAGCAGTCAACACCTTTCATTTGCGATAAGATCAAGGACATTTGTTATCAGTCGTTGAAATGTTTGGACGCCTTGCAACCTGCGAGTGTGAGTGAGTCGGGGCTATGTAAACTTCAAAAATCACTTGTCTTGATGTTTGCCAAGTGGAAGGAATAGCTGCTACACATAGTACTGCTATCTCTACTGCTACTGGTACTCGTAGTACCACTGCTCCTCTTACTGCTGCTTCTGTAACTGCAACTGCAAGTGCTGCTACGGCCACTGCTGCTAATGTCATGTCAAGACTGCGAAAGAAGTACTATCACTACTGCTGCTGCTGCTGCTGCTGCTGCTACTGCTACTGCTCCTGCTCCTGCTCCTGCTCCTGCTCCTGCTCCTGCTCCTGCTCCTACTGCTGCTACTACTACTACTACTACTACTACGACTACTACCAGTAGTACTACTACTACTGCTACTGCTACTGCTACTGCTACTGCTACTACTGCTACTGCTACTACTACTACTACTACTACCACTACCACTACTACTACTACTACTACTACTACTACTACTACTACTACTACGACTACTAGTTCTACTACTACTAGTTCTACTACTACTACTACTACTGCTGCTACTGCTACTGTAACTACTGCTACTACTGCTACTATTGTGACTACGACTGACACTCCGACTGCGACTTCGATGACGACGACGATTACAAGTCGCTCCGTCTCTACTTGCTGTGCTGATAAGCATCCACATTCAGGAATCACATCTAAGGCAGCCGCAAGCTATCTTGGAAGCATCCTTTCATTCCATGGTTGAAGCAGTGGAGCATGTATACCGGAATTGGTATGCATGCAAGCTGCTACGAGGCATCAATCGGTTGAGCATCCACCCACGTTTGCACAGGGGGTTTTGATATCGAAGCCGAGCCTGGAATCATATCCAAGCTGCTGCTGCTGCCGCTGCGGCTGCTGCTGCTGCTGCTGCTGCAGCAAAGCATCAAACGGGCTGAGCGTCTGCGCAAGGGTTTTTCCTTTACAATGCCGGGCCTAGAAACATTCGTGTTTGTTCTTGCCGGGGCATTTTTTGAACATGGAACGTGGATCTTGTGTTACATCTTCATACGAGTTAAAAGAAGATCTAGCATACTTGGGAAATCGGTACCAAATTGCAGGCCAGATCCCTGTAAATAAGGCTGCAGCGTCCGCGACCGTCCCTGAAATTGAAGATCAACCATCTCCATGCTCTTCAGCTTCTAGGCTATGACCGTGATACGGTACTTGCAAGAGTCGCAGCACTGATTAGGCTAGTCCGGACAAGAGCAGCAGTACTAGCAACTAATGTAAAACAGTTACCCGAGGTCAGCACGGCAGCTGTAAATCATGAGTCACAAGGCGACTAGAAACAGAAGCAGGAAGAAGCGAGCGTCAGGAGTCCCATGCCGGGAGTCGTGGCTTGATGGCCAAGGGCGTGACATTCAACAGCGCGATGGAGGCGGGAGTAAGATTCCGTGTCTGAGCAGGTGAAGTTCTTCGAGGTTAAGGCTTTATCAGTGCACCAGGTTCGGAGCTCCGGGGGCTGAGTGTTTCGAGTTTGTCGTGCCTTGGGATTTGTTTTTTGTCGAAGTTGAGTTGAAGCCTCGAGTCTGACCTAGCAGGATTCAAGCCCATGCAGAGACAGAAGACCTGTGCTCAGCAATCGGTAATACCGTTTGGTACAGAGTCTAGCCGCATGCAAGAAGGTAGATTTTGCATTTTGCCCACTTGCATACCAGAAGCAGTCTTTCGCCAAACCTCCTGCGATGTCAGACACTCGGAATCCCTTACCCCTGAACCTTGGACCACTGAAGCACTCCACCCCCAAACAAACCTCTTCTCGAGCGTCCAGGCCTCCGTAGCCTCTCAATTTGTGAACCGCAGCTTCAGACATTCCCATGTGCCAGGAGAGCTACCGACTCGGCGGGGACTTTGCATGGGAGGAGTACCAGAACGTCTCAGGACGACGGATGTCAGCGCCGAGAGCTTTTTGATGCCCCAAAGCCACAGGGTGCGCGTTGCATGTATGGAGTCGACTTGAATGTCGCAGATCGAGATGACATTTGCCGGTTATAGCAGAGCTGCTTGCTCCGGTACTTGCATCGCTCTGGAATGCAATGACCAGCCTGGTCAGCACAGCAGCATGCATGTGCTGCCTGCTTGGTACGACGCGAGATAAACTCAAGCCAAGTAGGATTGAAAGGGCCCCGGAATTCGGATGACTGTCGATGCAGGAGCATTCGGTTGGCCAGTTGCTGTTGCTGAACATGTGCGGCGCAGTGTATTTATTTTGCACCGACCGCATTCCGTTTCGCCGTGTCCGGTCTGAAATCTGTAGCGTTTACCCAGTGCCACGGCCCAGGGGCATGGCTGTTTCTTTTAAAATCGAAGTCGGTTGCAGACAGTCGTGTTCCATCGGCATCGGGAGTCGATGCAAGCAAACGTCTCGTCTGCAAACACTGCCAGACGCAGTGTACATCCTGAAAAAACAATTCCAAGACTTCGCCCAACAGCCATAAGTCATCTATTTCCAAAGATCCTACTATGCTAGGAGATCTCCCTGAGGCGAGGCCATTCTGACAGTTTCGTGGGACGCTCTCCGGGCTTTGTTTCGGCTTCGGTGATAAGTTCTTCCCAAGTTCTGAGGTTGCTGCCGTGGGTATTGCGCAAAATTTCGATGTTTGGATCTTGCTGCGTGCAAATGGAGATCTGGTGCTTCCGGATGTACTGACATCAAGCTTCGTGCACCCTCTCACAGAGCCCTGATGCACGACACCGTGTATGAGATGTAGAGTGTTCCCCAGAAAGCCTAGCCCAAACTTGTCGCTGCTGGTTCGTGGCAGCTTTGGGCTGTTCCTGCATGGCCAGGGTTGTCCACAAACTGGAACAGAAGGAGCCAAGGTTCGTGAAGAGGATCCATGTAGAGGCCAAGCCTGAAAGCTGGTTCTCAACTACTAGACTCTCTCAAAATGAACCGAGGGGTTCTTGATCAGGTTCTTACATTGCAGAGGGCAGAGCCTTTGCAGCGACAGGTGAACATCGCACTTGTCGGCCACAGCCAGACCATGCTTGAGCGACTGGGGCTGTGCAGAAAGTAGCTGCAGGAGGAATTCCTTGCGGATTCCTGTTCGTACTAACTCAAGAAAGAGAGAACCCTGGCAGACCAGCCCCAGGCTTGAAAGCTGCAGGGCTTGAGGTCTTCTGGATGTCCGGTTTTAGTCTTCGAAGGATTTTGGGTCCGGGAAGTGGTTCTTACGTTCTCATCGTTGACATGCTGACAACTATCCGCTGGATTGGCCCGTTAGTTGATCAGCATCAAGTCACTGTCTACTGGTATCAACTTAAGTCGTGTTCCTGCGACGAGCAGAACGGAGGTGGAGGATTTCAATCAAATGACGAACCCTTTTCAAGGTTGTTACTCCTGCTACTACTACTACTACCACCACCACTACTGGTATAACTAGTACGACGACGAGCGCTGCTGCTACTACAACTACCACTACCACTACCACGACCACGACCACTACCACCACCACTACTATTTTTCTTCTACTACTACTACTGCTGCTACTACCAATACTACTATAAATATGGGATAATGTACTGTATACCGCTACTACTACTACTACTACTACTACTACTACTACTACTACTACTACTACTACTACTACTACTACTACTACTACTACTAGTGCTGCTGCTGCTACTACTACTACTCCTGCTGCTGCTACTACTACTACCACTACCACTACCACTACCACTACCACTACTACTACTACTACTACTACTACTACTACTACTACTACTACTCCTACTGCTACTGCTATTGCTTTCTTCGATGTATCATGTTTGAAGACACTTTCCGGGAAGTCCCCTTGCAATCATCTCCATCTTTCAAGTCAGAGCAGGAGCAATAGCAGAAGCGCACGAGTAGGAGCAAGAGCAAAGCTAGGAGCAAGAGCAGGAGCAGGCGCCAGAGCAGCGGCAGGAGCAAGAGCAAGAGCCCTGACAGCAGCAGGATCAAGAGCGGGGACAGGCGCGAGAGCTGGAGCAGAAACAAGGGCCAGAGCCGGGAGCAAGAGCCAGAGCTGGAGCACGATCTTCCCCAATGTGACAGTAGAGATATGAAAGTGCCACCCCCCGATTTTCGAGGTTGAAATTAGGTACGACAGCAACCACGACGACGACTACTACTCTTACTGCTATTACTACTGCTGCTGCCACATGCTACTACATGCTACTACCTACAACTACCTGATACTACCTACTCCTACTACTTCTACTACTACCACCACCGCTGCCAGCACAAATAGTTCGATGATGACGACGACCCCTACTACCACTACTACGAACGGTACCACCACTGCCAATACCTTCTAGTACTCCTACTACTACTACTACTACTACTACTACTACTACTGCTACTACTACTACTACTACTACGACTACTACTCCTACTACTGCTACTACTACTACTACTGCTACTGCTACTGCTACTGCTATTGCTATTGCTACTGCTACTGCTACGACGACTACTACTACTACTACTACTAGTAGCCACTAGCGATTAACGACTAGCCAGTAACAATGTGCTACAAACGACTAAGCGCCAACTACTTCTACGAACTTCCACTACTCCTCCTACTAGTACTGCTACTGCCACTGCTATCGCTACTGCTACTGCCACTACTACCGCAACTACTACTACTACTACTACTACTACTACTACTACTGCTACTGCTACTGCTACTACTACTACTACTACTACTACTACCACTACCACTACCACTACCACTACCACTACTATCACTACTTGCGAACGGACTGCGATGCCTTGTCAAGTTCCAAGGTGTCACTATAAGAGCTGTGAGCAAGACCATGTAAAGTGCAAGGGAAGGGGGCACGCTACGCGTCCCTCGTCTCTAGGAGTAGGCTTGTGGTAGTGCTACGCACACCGCAATGCCTATCCATCCTTTCAGTATGACCGCCCATGCAACGTTTGGCTCAAGAATGAGCACAAGCTCTAGAAAGCATTGCCCATAGCTAAAGTGCTATAATCTTTGTGATCCTCCGAGTAGACAGAGCTATCCCGTGCACAGACGATCCACCGCCGGCCGTGAGTGTGCAAAAGGAGCGAACGTTGGATCTGCCTGCATAGGAGTGCGTGTGTGGAAGTGGAAGTAACGGTGATCCAGCTTGTAGAAGGCAACCACGCCAACAGTCAATACAGCTCTTTGTGGGGTGAGCGATACAGAGCATTACCAGGATCAAATCCCCACGCAGGTTATCAGCCGTACGCGGCTCTGCCTTTCTGCAGCAAAGACTACTTGATCTACTACGACCACAATGAACTCGGGATCAAGCCAAGATACGACAATGACTTTCGGTGCCGATGTGGCAGCGCCAGCCGTTGGTGAGTCAACAGCTGACGACACAGTGGTGCAATCCGTTGATAGCTCCACGGAAGACGACAAAGGTCAATCTTCTGCGCTTGCCATTGCAAAGGGAGTTCCCAAAGTGAAAGCAAAGAGTCTACCAAGAGCATCTACGCCTTCGCGTCCAACATCCACAGGTTCGAGGACGAGCAAGGCTCCAGAACGACGATCCGAAGCGTCTGGTTTTCAGGCACCTCGGACCCCGTCGAGGGCAAAGGACAAGGGAGTGAAGACTTTGGAAAAGAAGCCGCGACCATCATCTTCAAGAAGCTCTTCGGCACGATCAAGGACTTCGGCTACTCGTGGACGTGACAAGTCCATGACGTGGAATCGAATGGTTACCAATCAACCACGCGAAGCTGGCGGTCTGGATATGACTCTGGACACAATCCCTGCACGGGGTGACGCTTCGTCAGTGACTACACCAGCCATAGCCGATGGTCCGAATGCCTACCAGGGATTGACAATTCCGCAACAATTTGAAGCATCGAATCTTGCACAGCAGATGTACTATCGAAGTCAGGTGCAGGAGTACGAAAGTGTTGTTCAGACCCTGATGGAGAAGATCAAGGAGATGCAGCAAGAAGATGAAGGATCTGGGATTCGCATCGAAGAATTGGAACGACAACGTGACCATGCATGCTTAGCCATGAGGCACATCAACAATGTCAATCAGGAGATGAAGCGAGACTATGAAACAGCTTTGTTTCGCATGGATGAACAGAACTCTGCTCAACAACGTCAAGCACACGCCGTTGCCGAGGAATTGGCTCAGCAGCTACATGTGTTCCGCACGGAAGCAGCCACTAACTTTGTGCAGTTGGAGGCAAGAGCGCAAGGCGATGGTGAACTTATGGCACGTGAGTATGAGCATCTGACTCATGAACTTCATGAACAAGCCAGAGAGAACTTGCTCCTCCGGTCGAACACAGCAAGTTCGGAACAAGCCTTACAAGCGATGCAGGAACGATTCCACCTGGTCAGGAATCAGGAGTTGCGGGCCGTAAACGAGATTCAAGGGCTAGCTGGAAACAGCGCAGCCATTGATCAAGAACGACTTCGGCTTCGCGAACGTCTTGGTGAGGAGGAAGAGTACCGCAAAATGGCTGTGAGGAGGATGCAAGATGCAGAGGACCGACTTCATCAGAATGAGGATCATGCGAGGCGCGCATTGCCCACCTTGCACGACGAGCTGAGCGAACTCAGGAAAACGCTCAAAGCACAAGAAGATCTTCAAGCGAGGACACGCAGCGAATTGGAGGCAGCACGGAACTCCAACTACCATGGCGGAGTGACACGGCCTTCGAGCATGCCCATGTCTTCGAGGACTACTGAGTCTGGCTGGGAGCACGTAGGAAAGGAAGTAGTGCCTGCATTTTCCGTAGGAGGTGAGGTGCGATCCCCTGAAATACGGTCCCCAAGTCAAATTAGTCCAGTCGCCAAAGAGAAGTTCGCATTCTCGGAATCGGACAAGGACAAGAACCTTGCGATGGATGGCATCCCATTTACCGGTGGAAACTTCTTCACTGGCCGCATCAAAGGTGAGGTAGATAGATCCTACGCAACGCCAATCGTGGCGGATGCAATGCCCGAGCACTACGTGCCAGGCATTAGCAGTCCAGCACATGCGCGTTCCACGCCCAGTGCAGCCACTCTGTTTGGCATACCAAGCGGATTTCATGGGCAAAGTGATGCGGCAGCCGTGCGTGACCGACAGCTACGTGAACTCTTGGAGGATCGCGGGATGTTGGGATCGAAGTCCACGGCATCTGCCAGCTCCTCAAGACCTGTTGGTATCGACGGCATTATCGCATCTAAGAGGGGAAACGACCCCAATGGTGCCCCTGTCACCTACGATGCTTCCATCCATGAGGCAAGGAGACGTCAGATCGAGAAAGAGGTCGCGGAACAGTACGAAGAGAAGATTGCTGATCTGCGAAGCGAAGTACTCAAGGCCCAGAAAGCCGAACAACGTCTCAGAGCTGATCGTGATGAGTGGAGACTATTCGCTGAAACGATTCAGGAAGACAATGGAGACGATGATGGTGATGAAGCTGGCGACGAGAACGAAGAGGGAGAGCGAGATGAAGGGGCCGGCACGGGGTATGACCCTCCAGATCCGCCTGATGATGACGATGATGATAAGAAGAAGAACGGCGGAGGCAAACCTGAACCGGATCCTGACCCTCATGCACGTGATCCCGATGGAGACGCAGATCCTGAGGTCACGGAGGTGAGAATTTCCAGGAGAGAGGCCGATAAAGTGACAGTCCCTCCATGGCCTACTCTCACTCACCTGAACAACTGGCGGTCCGTATGCACGGCGAATGTCCTAGGAGCATCAGCCGACCCAAATCATGAGGACTGGATGTTATGGCTGGCACCAGCGTTCAATCCATTCCCTGATGTCGAAGCACTGAACGATTCAGGTCACAAGAAGTTCAAGAGCATAGACGTCAAATTGGGAGTCGCCATGGTCGCAATGCTACGCGCTGGTGGTGACAAATCCGCTGATCTGTACCTGGAGGTGAACCGGAAGGCCAACGATTACATCAGCAGGCCCGAAGGGAAGATCATCAAAGGACGACAAATCATTGCGATGATGTATGAAAGTTTTCGAACGCATGACCGTCTCGACATGATCATCACTCTCGAGTATCTGGTGAAGCTCCAGTACCAAGGCGACAACAAACTTCATACGTTCAAGCAGACGTGGTTGGAAGTTCTTGGACGGATGAGACCAGAAGACATACCATCCAAAACAGCTCTCCGTGATTGCTTGTACAGCAAGATCAAGGACTCGCCCGCAATGAAGATGGAGTTGGGCATGCACTACGAACACTTGCCCTACAATCATGAAGACCGATCGTACGACAATCTGATGAAGATCATCGATCGTACCATCATGCGGAGACGAGAACAATCAAATCTCACTCAGACCCAAATTGGTTTGCGCCAGATGCTTGAGGGCAAGGATTTGCTTGCTGCGCCGGCCAAGGTACCTGAGAAACCAACGCCTAATGCAGCTCCATCCGCAAAGGTCAAAGCTTCGCCTACCAAGCCAGATAAAGCAACACCTGTACTACCTCAGAGCAAAGCGAAGAGTCATGCGAAGACCAAGCCAAAGCCCAAGAAGAAGACGAGGAGTGAGTCAGCGGACAACAGAGGCGACAAGAGCAAGAAGCAAATCCGCTGCAAGTTCCATTTCACAGATGCAGGGTGCGAAATGGTGACAAGTGCCCATTCAGTCACTCGAAGAAGACTCCAGAGCGACCCTTTACGCCGAGGACGAGAACTCCAAGTCCATCTGGAGGAGGAGGAAATAGGATATGCTACTCTTTCAAGAACACAGGCTCGTGCTCAAGAGAGAATTGTCCTTTGAAGCATGAGGCCGCAGCTACCCCAGCTCCGGAACCAAAGGCAAAAGCCAAAGCCAAATCCGAAGCAAAGGCAGCTCCAGCGAAGCCGAATGCCAAGGCCAAGGCACTCCCTGCGGCACCCGCCATTAGGTTGTGCCGAAGGTGGAATCCATCAGCCCCGGCTATATGGAAGCGATCTTCAAGACAAGATGAGGAAGAGTCAGATTGTCCGTCCGCTGAGAGCGACGCTGACTCGGATTGTTCAACCGACGACGAATCCTCGGGACCGACTACGTCGACCCGAAAAGAGATCAAGCGCAACGTGACATTCGCTGACGACGTGAAGTTCACTTCTTCGTGTCCTAGAAAATCGAAGAAGGACAAAGAACGGAAGGTGAAGTACATCGACATGGAAGCACTTGTCAACGACGAGGATCGCGCCGTGAATTTGGAATTCGCTAAGCACAAAGCGAGATTGAGGGCACAGATCATGAGAGACATGGTTGACGACGATGATGATCAATGCGGAGATCGAGTTTCATTCGTACGGATCCCAGGAACGTCTCGGGTGGAAGAGGTTTCCTTCTACGACGGTGAGGATTCCATCGTGGAACGTGAACTCGACGCTGCGCACAGCAAGCGGATCATCAATCAAGGCGTGTTCAAATGCATGGTTCAACCAGTCATCCTCAAGAAGAAGATCAAGTTTCTCATGGACACTGGGTGTGGCCATGACCTCATATCTCAGAAGAAGATCGAGAAGCACAGTCTCGAGACACTCGTGACTCCAGAGCCCATATCATTTCAGACAGCAAATGGAATCACCGATACCGATCTTGTGTCGAACTTCCAGACTGAGTCGTTCGAGGAACCGATCAACGCTTATGTGTTGGAGGACACACCGTCGGTGCTTTCCATAGGCAAGAGATGCATGAACTTCAATTACGGGTTTGTGTGGCCACCCGGAAGGGAACCATTCATGATCAACCCGCAGGGCAAGAGAATATCTCTGTTCGTGAACGGTGACATTCCGTACATTCGTGCCGGGAGTTCCAAGTCACTAGTTCATGATGATCCGGAGGCCAAAGCAATCACCGAAATCTTCAAGGGTGTGCTAACCGCGGGTGATGTTGACGTCAATGTCGCAGCTGCCGCTGTAGCTGCACCGAGCGAAATTGAAGCAGAAGAAGAAGGTGACGCTTATGAACGACCTCCTGACCCTGAACCCCAGGAACCTCCTATAGAAGAAGTACCAGAGTCCGAGGCAGGACGACCACCGGACGACGAAGGAGCAGGAGTGGGTGAAGTTCCATTGGACGGTGACGATGAGATGATCATTGATGTGGAAGGCGACGGTGCGCCGAGCCGCAAGGCCAGAGTCGGAACATTGAAAGCCGAAGCAAAGACGTTGGCACATCTGTGTACTCATCGCTACCGCAATCCATATTGCGAATCGTGCATACGCGCGAAGATGAAGCACTTGCGGACACAACGAGGTGCGTTTCAACGTGTGATCAAACACTGGGGGGATCTTGTAACGTTCGACTTCCTTGATATGCGCAAAGCCGCCGAAGCAGGCATCGGACTCGATGACGGAGCACGTGAAGTTCTAGTCATCAGAGACATCGCCACCAAAATGATCGCAGCGATTCCCACGGCCTCAAGGAATACTGACGAGGTCGTCATGGCCATCAGACGCCTAATGGGGAGACGCAAGATTCATATGGCGTACAGTGATGAAGCACCAGAGTTCGATTCAGCCATGGCGCAGTTGAAGATCGTGATAGATCATTCCCTTCCAGGGAAACCCAGTAACAATTCACTCGCTGAACGATCAAATCAAGAAGTGATCAACACGGTCGCTGCATCCATGCTACACGCCGGATTACCCGCCCAATACTGGTCCTTTGCGCTGAATTGCGTGATGCAGAACCTCAACATTGAAGACGTGGAGGGCGATGGTGATTCAGCATGGAAACGAATGACTGGAAAGGACTTCGAGGGAAAAGCCATACCATTTGGGGCCAAAGTCTTCTTCAAGCCGACGGATACAAGGCCGAAGACGTATGGCAACAAGTTCGATCCAAAGGGGATCCCAGGCATTTTTGCCGGATACATCATCACTGCTGGTCAAGGATGGTCCAAGAAGTATCGCGTATGGGATATGAAGGAGTTTGCCAATGCGAACTTGTCGATGGACGCATCTGTTCCCAGGAAGTTGATGAGACCGTACGAGACGGAGGTTATCTACTTTCCAGAAGAGATAATATTTCCCCTGAAAGCTGAGTACGAGAGGATGAACTCAACCGTTGAGGGACTCAGGGACAATGTTGACCTCGCTGGCAAGGAGATAAAAGACGTCGATGACGGGGATGACGGTCCGCCTGGAGGAAATGGTGGCAACGGGGATGATGATGATCAAGACGGTCTACTTCCTCCACCGGATCCCGGAGAAGACCCTGATTTGCAGGACATAGATCCATCTGACATAGAGACGGAGCCGTCTGGCGAAGTCTTCAAGTCAGCAGAACATGAAGCCATTGATGCCATAGGAGACAAAAGACTCGACGAACTAGACGAAGAGCTAGGTCTACGTGCAGCACCGCCTCCTTCTGAACCAAAGGTCACTGGGAAAGATCGGCGATCGCCCCGCGAAGTCGGTCCAACCGGTAGACTCATCCCCGAAGGAGACATCGAAGAACCTGGAGAGATCATCAAGATCTTGAAAGAAAAGAAGTTGGCTCCTGAGGAGATTGAACATTGGAGTACGGGGAAGAAAGGGGACGGCATTGTATATCTCACTGATGATGGTGAAGCCTGCAAGATCGATAAAAGGGGAGTCCCATACAAGATCCGGAGCGACGGTCGACGAACTCTCCCTACACGGCGACCTATCCATTCCTATTCTACGGAAGCATGGAAGAAAATGAGTGAAGCAGAGAAGAAGGCAGCGTACAAGAAAGGAAAGCGAGACAAAGCTCGAGTTGCCAAGAAGGACCGGAAGAAGGCCGCGATAGGAAAGAAGATAGTCACCAAGGTTTTGGACAACATGATCTTTCCCAAGATTGTTCCATGTGAAGAAATTGATCTGCAACTTAACGTGTCCCTTGATGACGACGATGGGTGGTCCTGGGCACAGTCCTATGTGGATCAATACACACAAGAACAATTCTTGGCAGATGTTGTGCCGGCCGTTCCGGCGCATATGGTCATGGATGATAACTGGATTCCGTCTATGCCGTGTACGACTTCTCACAGAAACGTACATCGGGAAAAGAATCATGCAGGAGGATCATGCTTCAATGCCATGGTCACTCGACCCGTCACACGCAAAGAGATGATCAACAACCCCAAGGCCATGGAAGCTTTCATGAAAGAATGGAAGGGATTGTGGGACCAAGAGGTGTTTGATTTCTCAACTACGCGTGAATATGACGACGTCGTCGCCGAGGCAAAGAAGAAAGGTGAGAAAGTACATATGGCGCGAGTACATGGACTGATATATGAGAAGAACTATCAGCTCAAAGAGGACGATCCTGCCAGGAAGTTCAAAGGGCGAGGCGTACTACTCGGTGATCAGGTCAAAGATCAAAATATGGAAGCCGCGTTGTTTCAGGATTTGGGGAATTCCCCGGCTACGTTTGACGCCTCACGTTGGGCAGATTACTACGGATGCCTCCCTGGCAACGATGTCCAGATGGCGGATGCTATCCAAGCCTACATTCAGGCGAGATTATCGGGCACTCCATGTTGGGTTGAGCTGCCTGATGAAGCCTGGCATCCATCTGCGAAACGGCATAAATTCCGTAGACCTGTATGTCGCTTGATCAAAGCTCTATATGGACATCCTGATGCAGGAACCATGTGGGAACAACATTGCCATACCGCGGTACAGAAAGTAGGATTCAAGCCGATTGGCGACGAATGGCCATCATTGTATTTCCACCCGCAGATGAAGCTCTTACTTGTCATCTACGTGGATGATCTCAAGATGGCAGGGCCCAAAGAGAACCTGCCTAAGGGTTGGGACATGCTGCGCCAAGAACTTCGATTAGAAGAAGAAACGCCACTAGGTTTGTATCTAGGTTGTCGCATCTCCAAGGGCGAGGCAACGTTGCATGACAAAACGAAGGTGCAGACCGTTACCTACGACATGGAGACGTACCTGGACATGACAGTCAAGAAGTACTGCGACGTGACTGGGTTCGATCCGACAAAATTCAAGACGGTACCATCGCCGAGTCCGGCTGAGGAGACTAAGAATCACCCAGCTCGCGCTCCGGCACAGTCAGGTAAAAGCCATCGATGCACGTGGTGTGGACACACCATGCCTGTTGATAAGGATGGTCGGCTTGTTCCGCCTCCACCTATTCCCAAGGCGCCAGAGGAAGAGGAAGTCAACGAGGCTAATCGCGGTGCACTTGCCCCGCAGGCAGCGAGCATTCTCATGAAATTGCTTTATGCCGCGCGCATTTGCCGCTTTGATCTTCTGCGCAGTATCAACAATCTCGCACGCAAGATCACGAAATGGACCAAGAAGGAGGATGCTCTTCTTCATCATCTCATGGCCTATGTGCACCAGTCCAAACATCACATGATGATTGGATGGGTCGGGAACTCCTTGGAGGACTCGTCCATCGGGCTGTTTGCAGATGCGGACTATGCAGGTTGTGGAGAAAGTTTGAAATCTACCTCCGGTGCTCACTTGCACATTCAAGGTTCTCACACAAGGTTTCCCTTGGCGGGACTTAGCAAAAGGCAGGGGTGCTTGAGTCATTCCACACCTGAGGCCGAGATTGTCGCGGCCGACTTTGCCATGTCACGTCTTGGATTGCCTGCTATCACGTTGTGGCAGCAGCTTGGGGGTCAAGACCCCAACTTCGTCTTCTACGACGACAACCAGACCATGATCGGGGTGATTCGCACGGGCAAGAATCCGACAATGCGTCATTTGGAGCGTACCCACGGCATCTGCATTGGCTGGATGCACTCTATCTTTCAGGAGGGCTACGTTTCTCTTGCTTATGAGGTCACTGCCAAGATGTCGGCGGACATACACACCAAATCGTTCAAGGATTCCGTATCCTGGACACACGCGTGTCAACTTATCAACATTTTTCCGCCGGCCATCATCGGCTCCCAAGAGATCATGGATCTGATGCGCCCTACTCATACCCAGAGCACGGATGAGAAGGGTCAACAGCACTACTCATTCAAGAGCGAAGTGCCCTGTTTTCCTTACACGCAGACGCCGATCCTCCCTCAGGTGTTGTATCGCGCTGGATTGTCGAGTAAGGAAGGCTTGCAAGAACATGACAGTGTGGACCCCATCCTGGTTGTCAAGTTCCCGCGCATGCTGCGGGGGCCGCCTTCCGCGTTGCCGCCTGGTCGCTACCTTCGGTCGACTTGGATTCTTCGTGAAGGGCAGTGGCACCAAATGGAGGACCGTGCTGCTATCCTTGATCAACCGGGCAAGTTCGACCGCTATGTGGAGCGTGCTGTGTTTCAGTACCATCCGGTACGGGGACATTTGCGCCCGGCCGCTATTGCGGACGTCCTTGCGCCGCCGTTTCTGCCTCCTCCTGCCCCGCCGTTGGGCCAGTCTTACGTGCGCGCCCTGCCCGCCAAATGGCGTGCGGTGGTTGTCACACTGGCGCGTGCCATCCATGGGGGGTACCAGGGCTTTACATTACCTCTTTGTTTCAACGGCTGTCCAAAAGTCAAGCCTCCCAATTCGGCTATGACCAATGGTCGTCAGTGTACGAGGATGTATGGCATGATGCGGCCGAACAGAAAAGGGAATATCAAGGGTATGATGGAGCAATTGTGCCTCACGTGGTCAATTTCGCCGAAAACAAACCCAAGGAGGGCCTGGTGATCCAATTCCTCGACCACGATGGAGGGTTGGTCCATACTTACAAAAATCCTTACAGCCGTTGGAAATACCGTATCACTATCAAAGATGCTCCAAAGGCAGTGACGGTGTGGACATTGGTAGGAGTCGATGAGGAGAACTGGTGGAATGAGTATGCTCCTGGCAAGGACTGCATTGCGCAGCATGCTCCCGATTCTCACTACGACCCTGGGATGCAAGTGAATGTTCTGAGTATGGGGCGAGAAGTTGACGACGCCATGTGTGCCTACCTCTTCGATGTGGTGGAAGCAAGGAAAAGCAACCCTAACTCCGTGATCTTCGTCGGTGCGGGGGTGTTAGGCAAGAATTCGTGGCTGAGTCGGAAAATCGCCAACAACCCTGAAAGGGCCAGATTGCGGACGGACTACCCATGGGGGGAGGTCGTCCAAAGAATTGCGCGCAGAGCGGCATCGTGGGGAAACCAAGTCATCATTGAGGTGCCTCCTCGCGTACAAGTTCAAGAAACCAAGCAGTACAAGGGACTTCAGGAAGACGCCGTGTGGAAGAGCATCAAGATCCAAGGGTGTACTCACGGGCAACGTTATATCTTCCGAGATCCTGTATCTCCCGGAACCGCCGTTGAGCTCGGCTACTGCAAGGATGAATGGGAGTACTTTGCCGCAAACGTCGCGTTGCATCCTAAGTCGTCTGACATGTGCTCAGCCAAACATGTGCACATGACTGATGCGGACGCTAAGGATCGATCTGATAATTGCGAGTTAACCAGTCAAATTTCCAGGAGATTGCTTAAGACCTTGAAGTTTCAGGCAACGGGCGACGGGAAACTGGTTGCAATGCCGTCAAAGGCTGAAGGACGAAAGCCAGACCGCATAATTGTTGACCTTTGTGGCATCGGCAATGGCTACGCCGTGTCCAAATCCACTAAGGGATGCGCTCGCATTACGTGTAAAGAGCTGATTGGCTCCAGCGCCGACGAGGATAGCCTTATCGGTGCAATAAAGAAGTCGTGCCGGAATGACCTGCGCACACCTGTGCTGTTCGTGGCATCGCTTTTGCGATCAGGTGCCAGTCCTGGAGGTAGCGAAGGGGCTTGCGTGGGGGGTGAGAAACGTTCCGGTGGGAAGTACAAAGTTTTCAGAAGTGTCTTGAAATCTCTCAAACGCCTGCTGAAGAAGTGTGCGGAATTTTCCGACGTCTATTTTTCGCTTGACATGCCTTCTTCATGTTCATGTTGGTCTTGGCCAGAGTTGCATGCTCTTGTTTCAAGTAGCAAGGTGACAAAGGTTAAGGTTGATGATCATGTTGGTGCTGATGGCGATGGTGGTAGACGCAGGATCATGTTCTCTAACATGCCCGAGGCGGATCGTTTGCTGATGAAATCATCTGGTTGCTTGGACCATGAAACGGGGAACAGCTTGTCGCAGTGCATTGAGGCGTCATGGCGGTCAATTGCGAAGAATGTTCGCAGCCTTGTTCGAGCTCATGCTAGTCTCAGTCGTGATGCACATGAATCTGAGGACACCGCATGGCAGCAACGTCAGTGTGTAAACGCTGATGGAGGGGCTACTAGACAGCCCCGACTAAGGAACAACTAAGGTCTGACCTGACTGATCGGGGAAGGGTGTCTCTTACAGAGTACCTGGAACCGTGAAGTCATATAGGGGTAGGTACTTCTCTCCCACGGAGGAAGGACCGGGTCCCGAGCCATGGAAGAAAGCTACAATGGCTATGAACTGTCCTTCGAAGGAGTGGCCCATGAAGAAGTTTTCCCACCTGGTGGAATGATGCGGACGTTCATGAAGTTCCACACGTTTCTGCAGATGTACTCTGAGGATTCGTCGCAGAGCGTACCGCTCCCGCCAAAGATTACGAAAGACAAAGTGGTCGACAATGATCTCATCCGCACGTGGGCAGCATTCAAAGCACCACCGCTGGTCTTGCTATTCACTTGCGCAAATCTGTCGTCAGGAGGGGACCTGTCCATTCGAGTTCGAGAGATCCTCAAGGCTTGCTTATTTGCCGCCCCGGAGGAGTACATGGACAAACCCTATGGGGAGATCCTCGCCATGGTCATCAAATTTGGTGGAGGCCTCAAGCACATCGTTGCTGATTACGGAGGGAAGTTCCATGCCATCACAAGGTTTATGGTGGATGAGGAAGTGATCCGTGATGATGCAAAGCTGGCTGTGGTTGAACTGGAGCAAGAAAGGGGACAAGTTCGGTTCGATTTGAACACCGCGACCAGGAACATTGTCAACGCGGATGTTTACTACAATCTCGCCGTCCTCATCAACTCCGTGGAGACTCCTTACCAGGCCGTGACAGATACAAGAATTCAGCAGTGGTATACGGTGAACCAGGACTACTACCACAAGTTGCCAGTGTCGGGCAGGGCACCCGACCAATCCGACTTGTTGGGAGAGCCTACGTTACGTAGGGTGTGCAAGCTGATGTACATGTTCGCAAAGCATACTGGGTATGGGCTTCGAACCTACAACCAAGAATGTGCAGCGAGCAGCGACGGCGCTTCGCCGATCAATGTCCACCAGCTGGCTTTGATGATGCGCACAATGCCCCAGGGCATGGGACATCCGCTCGCCTTTGCGATGAACTCGCTCCAGGCATTCAGCATATGTCTCTACGTGCTTCATTCCTATGTGTCGTGGGTAGATCCACACAGTGGGCTCCCGCATTACCGATGGACTACTGAGGTGCTCCCCGATTCCGACTATACCACGTATGCCTTTCTCAAGCACCATGTGGAAGCAGTATGTGCAGCTCAAGACAAGAACGGATTCCAGTTGCCGGAGTCGTTCCGTGGCTACGCCTGGAACCAATGCGGAGTTGAATCTGGCTACGTGGCTGACTGCGCTACCAAACGTGACACCTTGGGCATATGGGAAGCTGAATTCCAACAGATGAGAGCACCGAGTCCGCTGATGCAAGATGATGGCCTATTTCCGCCCAACCTTCAACGGCATCCTAACTGGGTATACGAGTCGGGGAGAGTTGCGATGCCTACGGCAAGCAATCTCGAACCGGAAGGAATCGTGCACCCTGAACATGGAAGGACGCCGGGGCAAGCGCGGGACTACAACACAGAACCTCGTGCCACTCCAAGCCATGGACCAAAAAGGGCAAGGACGGACGAGGCAACGACATCGGCATCGTCATCTTCTGCAGCACCTCCTCCACAACAACAGCCTCAACAACCGGAAGAGGAACCAACGCAACCGGCATGGGAGGAAGCTCCAATCCCTGCTGGCGCTCAGGAAAGCTGGTATCATTATGTCAACATCGTTGAGAAGGGCTGTCGCTCTGCTTTGCTGACGATGATCCGTGATCGCGACGAGTACCCGGCTACCATTGACGAGACGCCAAAGTTTGTGGCCAACCACGACGTGGGGACCACGCCTATTCAGCATTACGTCAGAAGACTGGTGACCTATTTGGCAAGGGTTCGTTCCGTTTCCCAAAGTGATGACAAAGGTCTCAACCTGAAGGTCTACGTGAAGCTGAACACAAAGGCGTGGCTTCGGATGTACTCACGACTATATCACGCACTGGCGTTGGTGTCATGCGTGCATCTTCCTTCTCCTCCATTGCTTACCTCGGCAGTAATGATCGAGGCAGATCGCGACCTTGTCGAGAGCGATACTGTTCCGGAAGAGGCGAAGGTCAACACCATGAACACGCTGAATGGATTTCGCAACAGTTTGGGTATGGGTGGCAAACCCGACGCCACGACTATGCGCTCTCAGTGCACGATCCTCGTCCAGGACTTTGACATCATTGCAAGAACAAGAGGATCAACGCACACACTGAGAGAGAATCTCAGCATGCATGGGTGGAGCGAGACTCACATTGTGAGCCCGTCGATCACTACAGGAGCAAACTACAACTTTCAAGTTACAAAAAGGTCATTGGAATCGAAGGGACCGTCGTCGGAACCCATATTCCGGACAAACAGAACCAATACTCTACAGAATGCTCCGAATTTGGCTTCTCGAAGCTTTTAAGGAGCTAGCCTAGAATGAGAGCTACATGGGTTTTGGGACTCGAAAGCTTGCAACTTTCAGGGATTGGGAGCTTTGGCCTCTCGAAGGTTTTAAGGAGATAACATAATTACACAGTTCAAGGGTCTTGGGACTCGGAGGCTTCCAACTTTGGCCCAATGCACAACAACGGCTGCCACTCCTAATAGCCTTTTCCTCGCCCACAGTTGTCGGTCAGTTGTTGCAAGCATCGACCCCGGCATGTCTAAGCATCCACACTGGCATCTAAAACCATCTAGTTGCAACACATCTTTAGGCAAGAGAGCCCAAGGAAACTTGTAACATAGTTGTGGCTGCTATGACCATGAACGACACCAGTCGAGATGCAGCATGCCAGGCATCCTACAACTGCACGAGCCAAGCATGTCGAAGCATTCACAAGGCATCCGGAATCCTCTAACATAGCAGTGGCTGGAAGGTAATAATGCCCATTGAACGACACTAGCAGCATGCCAGGCATCCTACAGCTTAAATCATTCAAAAACAGCTGGACATGGACCGCTCGCTGCAGCCGCCGCCAACGGTGGCACACCACCACATCGATGCCCAGCTGCAAGATTGCAAGATGAAGCCATCCTGCAGGGAATCCCAAAATACCATCATCAGCACCACGATTACCACACCATCATCATCCTTAATCATCAGCATGACCCCCATCGGGAGTTGGGAGTCTGGTGCGAAGACTTTGGGAATTGTGGGTTTGGGTTTTAATAGTTGGGGTTTGGGGTTCAGGGGTATTGTGGCTTGCTGGCCTCCACCACTCAGACTCACCAGCCGAAGTACTTCTTGCAGGCACGACGACCAGCTGCAGCGGCCTTCATGAATGCACACTCTAGGATTTTTTATTGTGCTTTATTGAACCTCACATTCCATGTTTCCGTTCCTGCTTGAATCTAGTAATAACATGCTGCCTCTACATTAAAACTAGTGTTATCCTAGTGTTGATACAGCGAATCTCAAACTACACTTACAAAGTTGCAGAAAAAGCCCCAATGGTGAAATGAAACCAACCGTGATGCAGAACAATCTGTGGTACCAGGTGAATGAAGTAGGGCTTTAGACAGTTTTTAGTTAAATGTCTCCCCGGCCTTCTTCTTGGTGCCTCCTTTCAAGTAAACCCCATGGTATGCCCTGCTGTAGATGTTGCGGCGAGTCATCTTCAACTCCTTGGAGCCCTTTTTGACCTGGATGCCCTTCGTCTTCTTCATAACCATGCTTTTCATCCCAAGCATGCTGGTCCCATCATTCTTCTTGGCACTCAGAGAGCTGCGTGACTTGGGGCTGGCCTTCACCTTGGGTTCCTTGGCACTCGCTGAGCAAGACGACTTGGGGCTGGCCTTCGCTTTGGGTTTCTTGCCACTGGGTGAGCAGCACGACTTGGGACTGGCCTTCGCTTTGGGTTTCTTGGCACTCGGTGAGCTAGCCGACTTGGGACTGGCCTTCTTGGCATTGGGCATCTTGGGGCGAGACTTCGCTGCCGTAGGCTTCACCTTAACCGGAAGCTCACCTGGCCCCTGCTTGCTTGAGCTTGCCGGGCTCTCAAGGTTCAAAGCCTGTCGAAGCTTCTGAGCTCGGAAAGCTTTCACCGGCGTCTCATCTTCATCCTCCTCTTCGGTAAACTCCAACTTGCGCTTTGTTGGTAGATTCTGAGCTGGCTTCTTGTAGGGCTTAAAGTCGGCCTTGTTGATCTTACCCACACTCCCCACATCCTTCATCTTGAAGTCATCAGGGGTGCTCCGCACATCCAAGGATACCTGGCTTCATCTGCGATTCTGGATTGGCTGCTGTTGCTGAAGCTAAGCAGCATACAAAAGGTTCATGAAATAGGCAAGGTTACAGCCGAGTTCTCAAGGGCCACCTTCTCACTCTTCTTGGAGGTCTCGGGGGAAAGAAGGTCCACGTGCACGGTGGCAAATATCCGATCCTGTCGTTTCTGCATTAAATTACACCGTGAATGTCATGAGTTGCAGGGCTTCGGATATGAAGAAGGTAGGACGAATCACCCAATAATTCGACAACACTCATTTTGAATAGTTTAATGTTATTACCTGAAGAAACCAAACCCATCCCATACAATCGGCCTCACCGTCACCGTAGTACTGTGTGTTCTCGAACTCTGGCAGCATGGCTTCCTGCAGTGATTATCGGTTATAGACTTAGTTCAAGTATGCTTTATAAGTGACAAGTACATGGTTCCAGAACATTTAAAAGCCGACCCAGAAGGCATCTGCTGCTATCACCCCAGTGCATGATCCAGGACCGACAATAAGCATCCGACACACTCAGGGGACTTAGGGACCTGGGGGCTTAAATCTTATTGAGTTTTATCCCTTGACTTAGTCACTGACATTGAGGACTTTGGGTGGTGACCTTCGTTTCGCAATACAACTCTTTAGCAAGGGTTGTAGGTCTAGGGGGCTTAGACTGGAGATTGCACTCAGGACTTAGGGAATACACTAGGCTGGTTTTACTACCAATTGGTTTTATGTGTTGCTCACCATAAGTTGACTTATAGGTTAAAGATTTGCAGTCAGTAACAGTCAGCAGTCACGGTAGTCCTTCATGTGGTGCCCACACTCAGACTTCTCTGGCGAGCCCAGAAGCGCAGACCCATGTTCGTCGTCCTGAGTTGTTCAGAACCCCACGGACTCAGAATCATATTCTTATCATGGCATAGCTCAGGATCCTCGTCACAGGTTCAGAATCCCATGGTTGCCGAGTACAGACTGCTCATGTATCTAGAATGGAGTCAGGTTTCTTCAGCCGTTGCTTCCAAGCACGACACGGGATCGATCAATGTCTCCTGTGCCTAGGTTCTGCATCCCACAGTTCCCACATTAACATGTGACCTTCAACTTTTCATCTTGCAGAACTGCATGCCCACAACTTTCCTTTGCCCAGCAACAGGACACGGCGGCG
This sequence comes from Symbiodinium sp. CCMP2592, assembly GCA_905221615.1. Taxonomy (NCBI): domain Eukaryota; class Dinophyceae; order Suessiales; family Symbiodiniaceae; genus Symbiodinium; species Symbiodinium sp. CCMP2592. The sequence goes on from CAJNDT010003635.1 coordinate 263,994, forward strand.
CTGGCACGGCATGCACTGGATCTTCGAGCGGTGCTGCCACAGCATCCATCGGAGCCTTGCAGGAAATGAAAGATTGGGTTTCATAGCATTCAGGGATGAGCTTCGTTCCAGGGTTTCGGTAGCCTTAGCTCTGACAGACATTGAGATATTCCCGGCTTCATTACAGCACCCAATATACCCTGACTACAAATGTTGGCTTAGAGGCCTACTATCTAGTTGTTGGTTGAAGGCTTCGGTCCTCTAGGCTTCATTTCCTTGGTTGAAGGCTTCGGTCCTCTAGGCTTCATTTCCTTGGCTCCTCCCACATACATGCATCGGTGGAAGATGTTAGTTCCAAGGGGGTTCGAGGTTCGGGGCATCACAGGTTGTATGCATTGCATCCAAACATCCTAGTCAGCGAGGTCATAACTTTTACATAAACCAGCTCGGAAGCTCTGGGGTTTGAGTCCGGAGACGGCACTCCAAGGCTGCAAGGCTGTGTATTAGGTCACATTATGCCCTGTTACGAGTCAGGAATTCGTAACACTGCTGAACTAAAGCAAATTTACATAGGAATCAATTCCAAGAATTGCACCTCGGATGTTTCATCTTGGCCACCATCAGATAGCATGGAATCACCACGGCCAGTCGCCTCTCCATCACATAGCACGGGAACCTAAGCAGTGTGTGTGTATGTCAGTCAGTCGGAAAGCTGCTAGCAAAGGGTATTTCGAGTCAGGTCTCATCCATCTGGGTTTCCGGAATCAGCTGGGTTTCCTCAGGGTTCTCGACATAGGGGGCCAAAATGATTGGATCGGCAGCAGCATCATCTTGGCCACCATCGGCCAACATTCGCTGAACCTGGGGATGTGGACGGCTTCAACACAGGCAGCTCAGACAGAAAACACAGCACGGAAGCTGACCGAAGCTTGCACCTCGGAAGATTCATGACGGCCACCATCATGGCCACCATCAGATTGCATGGAATCACCATCACAGCCAGTCGCCTTTCCATCACATAGCCCAGGAACCTAAGCACTGTATCTGTCTGCCCAGTCAGAAATTGACATGCTGCTTGCATGGGGTATTGCGAGTCAGGTCTTACCTATGTGGTTATACCGAATCAGCTGGTTTTCTGCAGGTTCTTGACTTAGGGTGCCAGATTCATTGGATCGACATAGGGCACCAAAATGATTGGACCAGCAGCAGCAGCAGCAGCATCTTGGCCACCGATAGTCAAGGTCTGGTGAACCTGGGGATGGGGACGGCTTCAACATCCAGAGCTCAGCAGTAAACATAGCACAGAAGATCACGCCTCGGAAGATTCATGATGGCCACCATCAGATAGCACGGAATCATCACGATCACGGCCACTCGTCTTTCCATCACATGGGGTGGGAACCTAATTAGGCACCGACTCCACATGCACAAATTGAGACAGTACCAATGCTAGCATGGGATTTATTTCTTGGCAGGTCTCATCCACCTGGGTTTCCTGAATCAGCTTGGCTTCCATAGGCGACTCGACATAGGGTGTTAAGAAGATCGTAGAATCAGCAGCATATCGCGCATCGATCAAGGCCTCCTCAACCTGGAGTCTGCTTCAGGGATGGTTTCGGATTCATACCATTCAGAGAAAGGCAGTTCAAGTTCTTGTGTAGAAACCCACACACCCACACACCCACACACCCACACACCCACACACCCCCACACCCACACACCCACACACCCACACACCCACACACCCACACACCCACACACCCACACACCCACACACCCACACACCCACACACCCACACACCCACACACCCACACACCCACACACCCACACACCCACACACCCACACCCACACACCCACACACCCACACCCACACACCCACACACCCACACACCCACACACCCACACACCCACACACCCACACACCCACACACCCACACACCCACACACCCACACACCCACACACCCACACACCCACACACCCACACACCCACAACACCCACAACACCCACACACCCACACCCCCACACCCCCACAACACCCACACACCCACACACCCACACACCCACACACCCACACCCACACACCCACACCCACACCCACCCACACCCACACCCACACCCACACCCACACCCACACCCACACCCACACCCACACCCACACCCACACCCACACACACACACACCCACACCCACACACACACATACACACACACCGGAGTTCTAACCCCTGGCCTGCATCTTGGATGAATCAGGTCGGCCACTGTCAGTCTTTGCTTGGCATAGCTTGGGAACCTGGGCACTATTTCAGCATCCCACTGCAACCGGGAACAGCACTGTTGCTCCTGTATGTAAAATGCAGCCATGTGTCCTTCACTGGGGTTGGGGTTTCCTGAACCAGCTGGGTTTCCTCACACATGTCTGCCACGGGCGGCAGTTGCTCGATCAAGGTAGCCTGAACCTAGGCTCGGCATCCCACAGTTCCCACATCAACATGCAACCTCCGTATACTAAGGAATCTCACACAGAAGGTCAAACCCTCTCTTGCCCAGCAGCCGGACTCGGTGGCACGGGCACGGCATGCAGCGGAGCCTTGCAGGAACTTAGAAGGATTTGGTTCCATAGCATTAAGGGATGAGATGTCATTGTGCGGTACAGACATTAAACATTCTGAACAACCCACTCCAAACACACGGATTTGAGGCATATCGTAATTGCACGCATGGCAGATTGACGGTCAATAGCTAATAGCTACTATGTACTTCTTGTCATTTGAAGGCTTTGTAACGTTGCAAGTAATTGCAATGTCAGACTGATAGACCAAACCATTTTCAGTTATTGGTTGAAGTCTGTTCGAACTGTTGCAAGATACGGTCCTGTAGGCTTCATTTGTATGAGGATGGGGGTCAAGGTTTTCTTGATCTGCTCGAATCCATGTGCTGGTTGCTTCCTTCACATGCATATGTGGCCCCCATGCTTGGGCTTCTTATTGACTCCTCCGACTCCTCCCAGACACACGCAATCGGCGAGCGACGGAAGAAGTTCCAAGGCACGGCTGCGGGTGATTCTGGGTGTGGCATCAGGACTTGTCACAGGGTTCACCGGATGTCAGGTTTCTTACACCCAGCGACCTCACATGATAAGAAGCCTCAGAACATACATGACCCTTCACAATGATGCTCCCAGCTCAACCAACAAATACACTCCTAGGCCTAGGTACCAATACAAACCACGTGACAGGTGCTGCGTGTTCCTCCGGCGCAGCGTCTCCATCTGGGCGGCACTCATCTTCGGCTGATGCCTGGAATGACAGACTGCATTTATGCCCCCGTGAGTTTACTGTTACATATGAAAACCAGTCTGGTCGGAACCTACACCCAATTTGTTCTGGCTTCTGCCTAACCCTCCTTAAGCCCTCTTCAACTCCAACCCTCTAAGCCCAAGCCACAACCCCCCAACCATCCTTAGACGGAACCTGGACTCGGGGTGTTTTCGGGTCGCCGGGGTATGCTGTAAATGATGGGCTCGCGGAAGTAAACCTCAAGCCTTCATATTCTAGGAGCCGGCATTGAACCTTTCAGGTGACAGGCTTCTGCTCTAAAACTTGGGCTCACGGAAGTGAACCTCTAGCCTTGATACTAAATGAAGGAGTCGGCTGCCAGTTGTTGGAGGTGGGCCTCTGTTGTAATTGAAAATCACAGACACACACGTGTATACATACATACATACATACATACAAAAATACATACATACCAAAATACACACATACCAAAATACATACATACATACATACATACATAGATAGTGTGTGTGTGTGTGCGCTGCAAAACAACATACCAGACCATCCCATCCCATGCCAAGCATATGTCACCATACCACACATAAATACATTTGGCTTATTTTGTGGCTTGCAAGAAGTTGAGGTAGGATGTGAAGCTTGGCATGCCATGCTGCTTCAACCTTTGCAAGCATGTTAGTAGACCCTCTAAGCTAGCTGTGTCCTCAAGCTTGAGCAAAGGCACCTGGCATCAACATTGAATTATTATGATGATTCTGATTGCATGGGGCTTTCAGGAGCTTACACACGTAGGCTATGTTATGTATGTATGTATGTCTGTATGTATGTTTGTATGGTTGTATACCAAACCTGGACCCGGTGCAGAAAGAAGTTCCACTCAACACCAGAAACTAGCCAAGGCAAGCTGCATCGAAGTCATGGGCCGCTGAGGACCCAGACTCTTCCTGATGGGGCACAGTGTCTTGAAGGTTCTTAAGGTATTGTATCAGGGACAAGGTTTGGTGCACATTGCCATCTAAGACTCGTCATCTTCAGACGATCCCGAGTCGGAACTCAGCACCATCTGGGAGCCATTGGCATACTGCGTCTCAGCATCCTGCCATCGAATGAACGAAGTGCACAGATTGGAGCCATGGCTATTCGACGAGCTATAATTTCTAATAAGGCAGATGAGCTCTTCTTGCTTAGGGCTTAGAGTTGGTCCTGCATCAAGCCCGCCAAAGCATCGAGCTCGTTTGAAACCGCAGCATCCTTCTTGCGCCCTCCTTTCTTGGGCTTTTTCTTGCTTTGGGTCTTCTTGCTCTTTCGTGACTTTGGGCTTTTCTTCCGTGTTGAAGTTTTCCTGGATTTGCCCTTCTTTTTTTTGCCACTGGCCTGCAGGAGATTTGTGGCAGGCTGAAGACTGCACTAAGAACACAACAAGAAATGAAACCCGGCCCAGTAGAGATGGTGCCATAAACATCAGGAGGCCTCGCTGCCACTGGCATCCTCATCTTCATCATCATCGTAATCGTCGTCTTTCTTTTTTTTCTTGATTATACGGCTTGCCGCCTCGCTGCTCGATCTCTTCTTCCGACCTCGCCCACGTCCTCGTCCCGCTGGCTTCTTCCTTGGCTTCGGCTCATCATCATCATCATCATAAGCTTCTTCGTCATATTCTCCAAGATCTTCCTCTTCGGGCTGCTCTTGTCCATCACTGGATTTGTCCTTCACCTCAAAGCGCGGCAGCCTCTGGATGCCTTTCTTCTCGGCATCCTTCTTCTTTGGTGACTTTTCAGACTGACCACGACTCTCAGCTTGCTGTGACAAGTTGTGGAGTTTGTCGAGCTCAGTCTCGTAGTCGTGGGGCTGGAACGCTGGTGCTTGGAAGGAGGGCGAGGATTCAGTACTTATCGTGTCCACGTGGAACCCTGACATGGCTGTCCCGGCAGCCACAACCCCAGCTAAGATAGGCAGGCCCTGGCTCGAAGCACAAAACCTGCGATTGTCCAAGTCACTGTCACGGGTTCGAACTCTAGAACATGTTGTTCGGCAGGACAGATGACCATGCGGCTTCGACTCGCTGCGGCTGCTGCTGATGCGACCCACTGCGCCTGCTGTCTTCGACTACATCAGCTGGCACCTGGGCCTTGTTGAGAAACATTGACAAACCACGTCTTTTGCCCACGAAAGACCAAGTGCTTTGCAATGCATGAAGATACGTATCTTCAGAGTCTGAGAAACGACACCGAGGCACATGTCTGGTGAGGTGCGAGAATCTTAAATTGCCCCGGCAGGCCCTGGTAAGGTAGCTCCCACCGACATGGAACGTAGCTGCCATTTCCTATCATGACGAACAGCTTTAATCCCAACACACAGACAACATAAAACATGGCCCCAACTATTCATAAAGGCACCATGTGCACAGAGAACACCACCCAGGCCCAGGCCAAGGGTCCGTGAACATCTATGAGAGCACCCTATGCCAGCTTCCATGAAGTTGCAAGTGGCTGGCACTCTCTCGGCAAAAGCAGTGACTCCACACCTGAGGTGAGCTATCAGCTGTGCATGCTGCATCTCCCGGCGACGGCGAGGTACATGTGGCGCCACATAGGTCCGGTGGTTTTGAAGCTGATCGCAATCTAGATTGCAAGTCAGACACGACAGAAACTACAGTAGTGTTCCCCGCCCTCGAACCTAAGTTGCGTTGCCTCCTATGGCTTCCAGTGGTAGACTTTCAGAGATGCCCGTGCACTCACGCACACACACCTGATAGTTTCTTCGAGTCACAGACTACCCCAGGAGACTTCTAGCTCAGAAGATTCGGTGCACACCCGGCGTGACTTGCACCTCCTGGGTATGCAGGAGCACGGGTCTCACAGGCGAGAGAACACGATGATGGGTCAGCCTGACTGAGCGAACAGGGAGAGTACATCATGCAGCTTCAGGGGAATAATGCAATTCAAGCACCGGTGTGTATGAAAATCTCTACGAGATCCACTTTCTAAATCAGCCCACCGGCCTCATTCTCCACGCCACCTGGAACGGAGGCCGTAGGGAACGAACTTTGGCCACGTCCATGTGGGCACCGAGAGTGATGGGGCGCACCTCTGTTTATAAGACCATCGTGACTGTGGTGTGTCTAATTGCCTCATTATAGCGAGAGCATGTTTGAGAGTGAGAGCTAAAGACGAGAAGACAAGGCCAACGACAAAACACAATGTCATGTGATAATAATGTTACAGCATACACACGGACTGACAGAACATTTGCCACAGCTGCGGAAAGACACTTTGGCACATAACTGTTTTAATGTGAAACAAGAAGCCTTCGTGATCTTGCGTCTCTTAGCAGCACCGGTCGTTTTCACTGCATCCATGATGAAAACGATCTTCTCGACCGGCTGCAGCTCATCATTATCACCCTTCTTGCTGCCTAGGATGCTGACGAGCTCACCTGCATCTTCCATTGCCACCATGAATGCTTTCAGATTCATCACCTCCACAGACTCACACAGAAAACTTTCGTGCAATCCAACTTTAGATTCACATGTGAAGCAATGAAGAATGGATACCGACTCTGATTCGGATGCACAGCAAATGGATGGACCGCATCTAAGTCACCTTGTTCCGCACTGACAGGTTTTTCATCTCCTCCGGCAGCGTTCGGTCGCACTCAACAATGACCATAACATCCTTCATTGGGCCAGTGAGGCCATAGCGGAACCATCTCCCGCTCGGGTCGCTCAAGACATCATTTGCCGTTGCACCATCTGCAAAATCACCCGACCCGAAACCCATCCATTCGGAATTTGCAGGAATGGCAGCAATTTTATCACTGTGGACCCAGAGGCTTGCATCATCCATATCATACAGCAACGTGTAATCACCCATTGAAGCTTCGACCAGCCTCAGAACTCAAGTGAATGGGATGCAAGGAACACAGAACCTGAGTCGAAGCTCATCATAAACTTGTGTTTAGATTCGACAAGCAACGCTTTGTGATCATTTGCAAAGCTGCCCACGTCATCGTAGACCTTCTGCAACTTCTTCGGGCTCTGTGTCACATGGCGGCCGGCATCCTTAGCAGCCACCGGCCCGGAGGCCGTTTTGTGCTCACGGTTGAACTCTTTGTCGTGCTCTTGAAGCACCTTGTCGAATTCATCCGAAACCAGTGAGGATGCCTGGAACTTGTTCGCAAGCGCCTGCAGGATGATGAGGCAATTACCCACCGGCACGGTCACCTGGTAGTCGTACTCAGACCGCGCTTCACTCGTATGCACTTTTGCAAGGTCCGACATTGCAGCTGCAAAGTCTGGAAATCCACTGATTTGCATCTGCTTCCCCTTGGCCTTGCTGAACAAGGAGTGCAATATCACGTCCTGGACCCAAAGACAGTCAATCAATATTTATTGAAATCTACTTGACAACTCTAAGCTAGAAGCTTGGATATATTGAATCCATCCAGGTCTCTTTGCAAAACTTGTACTCAATGTCGGTATGCACCACCGTTGCGCAAGCACATTTGGCATTCTCCAGCTGCAGCTGCAAGGCTGCAAGCCCAACCCAGCCGTCATGGCCGAAGAGGTCCACAACGATCGTGTGCATCTTCTCAGCATCCAATGCCACCAGGAGTTTTTTCACCAGGCCGGTGCCTCCAAGATGCTGTCTCATCTCCTCTCACACAGTACAAGTGGCAGCAGCAACAGCAAACCGACACTGAATCTGACATGTCATCTATTAATGAATCATGAATCAGAACGTCCTGCGATCTGGACAACCGATCGGTGTCGGCAGAAACCTTGCGACCGACCTCAACCTTCACCATTTCCTCAGTCTTTGCACAAAGCAAGTTGACAAGGATCGCATGTTCATTCAATGCACCGAGCATGGCACACAACTGTGGGCACTGTGATGCAAACTTCTGGCAACGAAACACAACCAATTAAGGGGAGCCACTGACCGTGGCAGCATCGGGATTTTCTCGAGCACGAGCCTCTTGAAAATCGTCTTCCGGGTCAGGGTGGTGGCCTGTGCGCTTGTCACAAGCCAAGACTCGTGAGTGCCGGAGCGCAATCCGTAGACCGTGGCATCATCGAACAGCAATGTCAAAGCCCTGACTTCCAATCCTCTCGCCGGCTCCTGTAAAGTGACGAGGAGGTTGTACTTGAAATCTCTCAGCGCTGACGCCGCCTCGACTTTGTTTGTCCTTGCAGACTCAGCTTCATTGTCACCCTCATCGGCGACATCCTCGTCGACTTGAGTGTTCATGTCGTTCTCCTCCTCCTGCTCTTGCTCCTTCCTTGGTTGTTCTAAGACTACCCACAATGCAACACAATGATGTTCACACAAACAAACATACATACATACATACATACATACATGAGTATTATAGTAGCATGCCATAACTCTAATATGGCTTCGCACTTCACCCCCTGCACACTCTTGCACCCACATGAACTGAAACACATTCTCACCTTGAATCCTTGATCAACCTTCTTACACATCTCTGTTGGGCTCACCCTTGCACCGTGCTGGTCCGAACACATAATGGTCCAAGTCCTAAGGGCAAGCTCCCACCACAGAAAACTGGATTTATGTGCATGCTGGGCACGTCCTCACACGGCCGTCGGAGGCACGGTTTGGCATGAGCACGATTCCCACAAAGGAGTTCGGCATGTTTGCTGCTGCACATTGAAGTGAGTTCACGAGAAAACTCACTTTGGGCGCACTCATCACTCCCTGGGTCACGAGATTGGCGATGTAAATCACCAGCTCCGTGCTGATGTTTCTCACACCACCCTGGAGCCCGACAAGGCTCGTCGACAGCCACGGTTTCAGCTGAGGGTCAAGCGGCTTCACTTCAAAATCACGGTCGAGACCCGTTCTTTTCTTCGGGGCCAGGTTGAAGATGGGGAAGCTCTCAGCAGCATATTCACGGATCTGGGCCCATCCATTCTTGTGGAGTGTCTGCAGGGCACAGATGCTTTGCTAAATAACACATGACAAATGAAATGCAATGCACACTAGTCACTAATCTGAGCTCATGAAAGCAAACCTATCCTCCAGCAAGGACACAGCAGCTTGCCGCTTCCGCTCGTTATCACCAGAGGTTCGGAGCAACTCCCTTAGGACAGAGAGCCAGAGATACAAAATAAAAGCAACATGCATCTTATCAGGACATAGTTACGACTCGGACACCAATGGCAGAACATCAGGGATGAGATATGTGCGACAGACTGCGTACATTCAACATGTTGAGGCCTTCCTGTGTATTCAGAAACAGAGGACTTTAATGAATCCAAGACACGAACGAAAGTGGGACTGGTCGTTCAAGAGCTGTCTCGTGAACAGCTCGAAGGCACTGCGCTCGGCTTGCCGCAAAGCATTCTGAATCTTGGACTGGCCCTTTTCCACGAATTGCTGTTGCGCTTCGCCCCGAGCCTCACAAACAAAGCCGAGCTTCTCCGGATCGAACTTCGAATCTTTGGCCTTGACCACACCGCGCAATTCCGGGTCCAGTGCCCTCGGATGCCACAGAACAAAGACAGAAATTAGTGATCCGAAGCACAAGCTGGAATAAGAAGAATAATAGTCACAGAATCAACCACAGCACATGGATGAAATGCACACACACACACAAACACACTTGGAGGCTCGTTTACATTAGCCCTGCTTTTGCTATGTCACCATGCACTGATGCCCAGGGATGGTTTTCGGCACTAGGTGCGGCATGATAGGGGAAACACAGGCAATGTCGAATCTCTACAGAATACAGCCATATGCGCAAATGGCTGTATTTTTCGGCTCCGGCCTAAGTATCCCAGAAATACAGCCATTTGCGCAGATGGCTGTATTTATCTCTGTTCCTGGAAAGGGTGATGTATTTTGGGATGCGGGGATTCTAGTTCCCGAAATACATTACAGGTTCATGCCTCTCTACAGAATACAGCCATATGCACAGATGGCTGTATTTTTCGGCTCCGGCTTTGCTATCCCAGAAATACAGCCATTTGCGCAGATGGCTGTATTTATCTCTGTTCCTGGATAGGGTGATGTATTTTGGGATGCGGGGATTCTAGTTCCCGAAATACATTACAGGTTCATGCCTCTCTACAGAATACAGCCATATGCGCAGATGGCTGTATTTATCGGCTCCGGCTTTGCTATCCCAGAAATACAGCCATTTGCGCAGATGGCTGTATTTATCTCTGTTCCTGGATAGGGTGATGTATTTTGGGATGCGGGGATTCTAGTTCCCGAAATACATTACAGGTTCATGCCTCTCTACAGAATACAGCCATATGCGCAGATGGCTGTATTTATCGGCTCCGGCTTTGCTATCCCAGAAATACAGCCATTTGCGCAGATGGCTGTATTTATCTCTGTTCCTGGATAGGGTGATGTATTTTGGGATGCGGGGATTCTAGTTCCCGAAATACATTACAGGTTCATGCCTCTCTACAGAATACAGCCATATGCGCAGATGGCTGTATTTCTCGGCTCCGGCTTCGCTGTCCCAGAAATACAGCCATCTGCACAGATGGATGTATTTTTCGGCTCCGGCTTTGCTATCCGAGAAATACAGCCATTTACAAACATGGCTTCCTTGGGCTTGCATGTCCACAGAGTACAGCCATATGCGCAAAAGGATGTATTTGCCATGCCCTGCTGTCGAGTTGGGGGTTGTGCTGTCGGAGCGAACATCGGGGCAAATTCACAGGAAGTGTTATTATCTAGATGCATACATCCCATCTCGCAGTTCGGGTTCCTTCGGGGCTTCTGTGCACGAGCAAGCAACTCAGAAATACTTTTTCTGCCCACGGAAGCAGCATCAGGAGCAGTTCCTGTGCTTCTTTGCAAGCTCATCCATGAATTAGGTTCAATTAGATGAGCCATCTTTCTCGTGAGAGCCCATTAGATCTAATTAAGTATAAACAATCATTGTACCGACGACCCAGAGGTAGCGCTCGAACTTGAAGAGTGCTTATCGGCCTCGATGGACCCACTGCTTCCCTCCAGCCTTTTGTTGTCCTCGCAACTCATCCACTCTCTCTCCAACTCCGTCTCCCATCTGAAATCCTCAGAACCCATCCACTCATTCTCCAGTTCTGCAGTTTTTTCTGCAATGGTATCGGCCAAGATCCAAGCAGACTTCCATTCCTGAGAGAGTAGCACAGAACATACACACAGCGACATGCATTGTAGATAAGCGGACATTGATGATCGACTCGATACTTGATGCATCCCTGATACTATTAGAATCCATGAAAGCCAAGTCTCGGATTTTCGAAGATACTCTTGCTTCTTCCACAGCTGCCGAATCTTGTAGCACCGCATCTTCAGGAGCATTGTCAACGATTTGGTCGTGAATCGCATGGGAGCCATGGCAGACAGGTGAGCTTTGCACGCAAGGACACACAGACACGGAAATGAAACAAGGTCTATCCTTGAATATAAAAATTCGCTGCTCCGGAATCCTGGTGCAAACTTGCCCTCGACCACCCGGTCACAAAAAGAACAGGTAACAGCCATGCAAACAAAGTGGGAGCCGAAACAGTGCAATCGAGGCTCCCCATCTCCCAGGCCTCCCGGATCTTCTCGAACTCCACACCGGAGCCGAGCATGCGCTTCAAGTTGGGCACGAGCCACTGCCACATGCAAGCCAACTCCATCATCTCTCGCAGCATCTCATTCGTCATCTGCATGTTTTTCTGCAGGGGAGCACCAAAGCAAGGAGGAACACAGGATGCATTGGACTGGCAGCACCAAAGCAAGGAGGAACACTGGATGCATTGGACTGGTTGTTTTACAGTTCAAGGATTAAACCATGAACACACGACGACCAATGGTTTTGCAACGACACATGTTGCATCCCGATACTACGAATATGACAGCAACGAGCAACGAGAGACACCTAGGTTTGCTAAATGGCACACATAAATAACATACTGACTTGCAATGACATGCAGAGGATACGGATACTGCAGCCCACCACCTGCGTCTTCACAGATGAGCCCGGAGGAGCTTTGCTTCGGTGGGCAGCCACGACACGGCCCAACCACGTGATCGTGGATTCATTTGTCACCTCCTCCGATCAACTCAAACCACAAGTCGTTTTCAGCAACATTTGCATGCATGCATTTGTCACAGACACAAAGGCACGATCCGGATGTTTCAATAAGCCAAGCAGCCAGGATTTCAGGCCACCTGCCCTCGTACCCTTTGCCGAGGTTCGTGCCAGGGACATAGAAATCACCGGACAAATTCTCCAAGGTCAGTGCTGGCGGGCAAAAGCTCATGTAGGGCAGCACTAGAGAGAGAGAAAGAGGGAGAGAGAGAGAGAGAGAGAGAGAGAGAGAGAGAGAGAGAGAGAGAGAGAGAGAGAGAGAGAGAGAGAGAGAGAGAGAGAGAGAGAGAGAGAGAGAGAGAGAGAGAGAAAAAAAGAGAGAGAGAGAGAGAGAAAACAAGAAGGGAGGGGGACTGGTGATTGATCAAAGCAACAGATCAGGAATCAGTCAAAATCCAGGCCTGCATTGTAGTGACGGTACTCACCATACACCTTGGCCAAGATGTCCCGCATTTCGGTCGGGCACCGAAGAACATTGTATATGATCCTTTGAACTTCTTGGCGCACTTTGTGATCCTTATCTCGACTAAAAGCAGTCTGCAGGCTGTCACCCAGAATGGAGCACATATAGCAGAAGAAAGAGACGGTACATCATGGACCCTGGACTTAGACACACCAACATCAGCAACCACAGCTTTACACTTGCACCCACAATGACTGTCTAATAGAAACCATATCAGAGAATCAACAAAACAGCTATACACCCATATGCTGTTTATTGTGCGTGTACTCAGCAGCTCAGACACCAGACATACACAGAGTGGAAACACATACATACACATGCACACACACACACACCGAAAGAACTACAATCTACAGCAAAGGCACCTTGCCCACGGCCTTGTTGTAGTCACCCACACAGGCATGAAGAAGATCTCGCAAAGACTTTTGCCCCATCGTTGCCCGACGGAGGCGCACTGCTTCTGCAAAGACACTTGCAAGGTCGAGCGCCGACGCACTCTGCTTCTCTGATGTTCTTTGACAAAGTGCCAATGACTCAAAGAGATACATCTCCGGCCGCTGATGGAATGTGAAATTCCCTTTCATGTACTTGTAGGATGCCAGGCAGCTAGCAAAGTCACCGTCTTCCGTGATTTCCTCTTCTGTGATGCCCTCAGCTCACAGCTTGGGGGCTCCGAGTTAATGTTATTGACTGCACTCAACTGAAAGGTTCAGTGGCTCAGACTCAGTCAACCACAGATTCGACTCACATCCCAAAAAACACATATTTGGCATGTTGCTAGGTGGTGCAGCAGCCCGAAAATTGCCTGCACACACAGGCTCTTCGTAAAGCCATCAACCAGCTTCACTGAGAAGATCGGCACATTCTCAATGCAGGGCCGTCCTCAAAGAGTGAACCATGAGATCTTCAAGCAGCACTTAGATGGCAACCCTTGCAGACAGTCCTGGATCCACATCACTGGCAAATCGTACTTCAAGCGGCTCCCTGGTCGCCTGGAATCCCAAATGCAGGATCGACGCGAAGTGGATCCGCAAGGTGCACAAATCAGGGAATTTCCCATGCTCACCTCGGATGAGTTCTAGATGTTTGAAATGCAATGAGTCGGTCATGCCATGTCACAACACCCTTCGGCTTCTGCGGCCTCTAATGCATGATCAGGAACCGTACTTGCAACTCCGGGAGTAATCGATCTGCCACGGGTTCACCCAAAAGTCGTGAACTGTAGCTGTGGGCACATAGTTGATGGATCTGTGGGGCTCGACCTTCGAAGCCACTGCTGGTATGGAGAGGGTAGTCAGCATCACCTGGCACAGCACACAAGGATGACATGCTATTAATCCCAGAAATCACACACGAGACAGAGTGACACACTTTGAGACCTTTCAGTGCACAAACTGTGACCTTGCAGAACTCGGTGTGGCCCGCATTGCTGTGCGGGAACATCTCCATCAAGACATCGCCAATGTGCTTGCCGTCGGAACAGACCTGCATTACAGATTTGAACCTACTCGGCTACCAGACTGTCACTCTCTAAATAGTAAATGCACCCGACCCCCCATGTGCCTGATGGAAGGCCATCTCGATCCGTCCCTTCAGGTTCGTCGGCACTTTGCTCGGACGAACACATCCTGGTTCCCCATGCCCCGGAGAGCCTTGCTCATCCTTGGGCACAACCTTGTTTTCCTCCTCCATTTCTTGCTTTGCCCGTACCGTCGTCATGGCACACCGATGCCACAAAGACCCTGCTGAGTCAGAAATCCGTCTGAGCAAAGCAACAGTGAACAAGCAGATTGGACCTTCCACAGACCACCCTGACCCGTTGGATGCAGAGATCCTTCCACAGCCTTAAGAACGAACTTCCACAAGGTAACATCCTTCCACAGGCTAATACAAGGATAACACAGATCCTTTTGAACGGACATCCACAGGCAACCCTCTTGTCTTCCTTGCACAAAGGACCGGAAGACCTTCCACAGACTCCCAAGGCAACCTTCCACGCACACCATGAACAAGCGATCCTGACGGCCTTCCAAACAGTCGATACTAAACCTTTCATAATGAACCATCACAAACCTTCCACAAGCGATCCTAGGACCTAGAGGGCCTTCCAGAGACCGACGGTTCCAGAAGTTCTAGAACACCACAGAAGCCGGAATCCTTTCTCGACGGCTCGGCCAAGAGATCCAAAGCTCCTTGCTGGTCTTACAACCTGTGAAACTGAACCCTCAAATTATGGGTGTCACTCTCCAGCGGGTCGGGCAAAATTACCCGAGGGGGAGCTGCAACTTGAAGCTGGCGCGGCGAGAGCCAGGTAAGCTGGGGTAATGTTTCTTGAGGCATGGCCACCTCACCAGCAAGCTGCCGTAAATAGTGTGCACCACGGCTGTAACGATTAGCAAACGACCTCTCCAACCAGTCTGCAAGATCGGAGTACTCTTCGGCTTTTGCATCCTCAAGGTGCCTGGCCATACCTCAGAACATTTTCTCAGCTAGAACCCCAGGAACTACAACACACACCATATGTGCTCGTTTGAGCTGTTGTGTGATTCGGATGCCTATAATGCATGAAGCTTAATTTAACCTTTCCAGCCTCGGCAATTCGGTCCGGACAGCCGTCGAAGAGCTCTGATTGTTTCAGTTTGCACAGATCCAGGATACACCACCAAGGGGGTTTGTGAATAGTCGGTATCAGAGACATACCTTTTCACAAAGGCAAAGACATCTGAATCATGGCGTGGATACCGCCGCGGCAGGTTCTCACGGGCACCCGCAAGAACTCGATTGGGCAAACCTGGGCAAACAATACTTGCAACCAATGCTGGAGCACTCATGGACTCTGCAGGAGCTAGAAATGAAAAATGATTTCACAGCCTCAACTTTCAACTGAACAGAAGACTTCAACTTGTAATTAATGCCTGATTATGAATTCTGAACAGGTAGCTTTCTCGGCGAACAAACGTAAAGGAATGGGGAATGACCCTGCTGCCATCATCATCACCCTTTCTTCTTCGGTAAGCTCCATACAACTTTACCGCATTCGGCAATTCAGAGTCCCAATCTCTGACAGAAGTCACATGTTCAATGTGCAGCTCCTCCGGTCTGTTGGCAAAGAGTGGTGCCAGCTTCTTCTGCAGAATATTGATGATATCTATCGGGCGTTGCCTCGGATCGTCACAAGCAAGACTCCACAATGACAACCCATGAAAACACAAGATAGTAGTGCTGCCCAAAGAGCATCTCATCCGAACAGCCATTGATCAGGGTTGTCAGCAGACCGAAGAAAGCATCTGAGTTGGGAGACAGTGACAGGTGTTTTTGTGTAACTGACTGAGTACACCATCCACAAACGACTCACAAACAACAACTTGGCTTCAGACCGATGTCTTCATGAGTATGGCCAACCGGCAAATGTTTGACTGAGCTGGATGTAAAACAGCCAGCATTGGTAATCGCACAGAACAGCTTTGAAAAACAATTGTTTCGAAGCTCGCGCGATGTGTTGTCACCGAAGAGGATAGCATGTGAGGGAAACGGTTTGTTGTCACGCTGAGCCTGCTCCCAAGCCCTTTGCACCGAACGAGCCCAAATCTCAGCAGCAAAATTCGCCCCAACGGTTTGGTTCTCATCCGTAATGAAGATGTTGACTGCTCGACCATGTAGTATGCAGGCATACAGATCCATTGATGGTCGATTTTTCTTGTCAGCTCCCTTCGGTGTTCGATTGTTAAACCACCTTGGCAGAGCATACTTGCTCCTGTCCATGCCATCTATGATGGCCAGCAGGAGATCACCATCCTTGATGACCTTTGAAGAGAACTGCAGCTCAGGAACTCGAGGACATTATTACAACATATATGTTGGGTAAACCTCACATAACAGACTCTGCAAGCACCATTATGCCGAGAAGCCCGTGCCCTTAGTGAGGCATACACACGCCGGTCAGCGAACATACCACCCAAATGCCGATGATATTTGTCACAGTGCTCGGCATGCTCGACAAAATTTCTGGAGGCTGCAATAGCTGCTTTAAGTTTTGCACAAATCATGCATTCAGTATGCTGTGTCTTGTGCCTGAAGCGCAGGATCTTGGAAAAACCAGACTGCTCAAATGCCCGATAAAACGTCTTCACCGAGGCCACCTCTGATTCTGCAGCAATGCAAGAAGCAATGTAGAGGTGGTATAGGTCGGACCTCTTTCCGGGTGGCAGGTACTTCTTTGGTAAGTGCTTTGGCTCCAAGACTCCATTTAACTCCTGCTGCAACGAAACATCCAGCAGGCATTTCAATACATCCTTTTGGCACAGCTCTGTCGTCACAAAGGCACCGGATGCACCCATGTCTTTGACCTTTAGCCTGCCACCAACTGGTTCAAGCACCGGCAATTTCAACCCAACAACACAACACATTGACACACAGACAAACCCTCGGATGCTGACAGGGCACTCATGTGGCATTGGCTCCGCGATGCCCCAATACAGCTTTTGAATGAACGCCACACAGGAGGCATACATCGGAGCCGAAGTTTTCGGCCTGCCTGGGACTTCATGCCATATGTCACGACAATGACAGCTGATGAAATGACACAAGCCGGCAACCCGACAACAATTACACCATCAATTGCAATCCAGAAGGCCAAACTTCCTCAAGTCCATGCCACGAAAACTCCTTCTGCAGCGCACCAATCTGTTTGGCGATACACCAAGTATCTGTAAGAAAGCTGCTCGGCATACTCGCACACCTCAGTTTGAAGTTAGCTTAATAGCCCTTGCCTTCAATGCAGGGTTATGGAGGGGTGGAGGTAGGGTCCAGGGACTGGAGGCAAGCTTTACACTATGAGAATTGCAGCAAAGTACCTTCGAAGTGCCACTGGATGCGTGCTAAGGGTTTTTCCACACTGGAGCTGGGGTCGTCGGATTCGTCGTTCGATTCATCCTCTTCAGTTTGCGGAATGAACATTGGATTCTGCAGGCTCCATAACAATCCGTCTTGACCTTGCTTCGTGAGCGCCCAGAAGCAGGCGACCAAGTAACATACCGACTTCCAAATCGGTTTCAGATTCCTTTTGCAACGGCCCCTGCAGCACCGTTGCTTCAGTGATGCCGCCAGTCTCACCTTGCATTTGCCCCGTCGCTGGTACATATCCTCGTCTGACGAGGCATCTTCATCTGCCTGAAATATAGAATTGAAAGAAAGATTGGCTAGCTTGGCCAGTGGAAGCTCAGCAGACACACTCTCTGATGAATCAGAACTGGAGGTCACATCTGAATATGAACTGCTGCTGGAGCTTCCATAATAAGACTCATCATCGGACGATTGCCCACTTTCAGAAATCGTCTCCTGCCTTTTTCTCTTACAGCCCACCATGAAAGCACGGTTCGAGTCCAACTAAACTTGACTAATGTGGTGACTGTGCTGAATCATCCATAACACAGTCGACTATGCACTTACAAACTTACAAAGCAGGAGCAGTGCAATGCACTGGTCCATGGCCCAACTTCCTGAGCAACTTAAGTCTATCACCTTTCGACGAAGATAAGTCCTAGCCTAGGTCCTAGGCTTCATCAAGACAGACCACTGAAGTCTGTGAGCCAGGGTCACCGACGATACACAGTTGCGATTCCCGCCACACTCAGACATGACATGTGCAGGGACACACAATCTCAGACACAAGCCCTACATTTAGGAACAGCGACCCAGGCAGCTCAACTTCATATTTGCACCCCACTTGTGCAGCGCAACTCTTGCAGCTGTCTCCAGTGACCAGCGCACGGGGGCCCAAAAGAATGTTTGTTGTCCTCAGCTACAGTACATATGATCACACACAACAACAGGTGACACTCTACTTGCAATCCAGCGACTGCTCGAAGAGCTTCCTCTCCATACCCGGCAAGGCAGTCCTCAGCTGCAAGTGAATAGATACAGTGCTTTCAAGCATGTAGGCACACATTCAC
Source organism: Symbiodinium sp. CCMP2592 (assembly GCA_905221615.1). Taxonomy (NCBI): domain Eukaryota; class Dinophyceae; order Suessiales; family Symbiodiniaceae; genus Symbiodinium; species Symbiodinium sp. CCMP2592. Next base: position 282,791 of record CAJNDT010003635.1, read on the forward strand.
ATCACACTTTAGAACCAGTGGCATTGCCATCCCTTCCAGCCACATTCACCAGCCATATAAATAACCACAGCACCTGGGATGACAGAGACCGGTACAGCCCTTAGAAACAAGACTGCACATTGACATCATATTTGCGAAGCAGTGACATTGCCATCGGCTTCCAGCCACAATCACCAGCCATGTAAATAGATAACCACAGCACCTGGGATGACAGAGACCGATACAGCCCTTACAACCAAAACTGCACACTGATATCACACTTGAGAACCAGTGACATTGCCAGCAGGTTCCAGCCACATTCACAAGCCATAATACCAATACCCACAGCACCTGGGATGACAGAGACCGGTACAGCCCTTACAAACATAAGTGCACACTGATTTGAGAACCAGTGACATTGCCAGCAGGTTCCAGCCACATCCACCAGCCAGAATATCAATAACCAGAGCACCTGGGATGACAGAGACCCGTACAGCCCTTACAACCAAAACTGCACATTGACATCACACTTGAGAACCAGTGACATTGCCAACGGCTTCCAGCCAGATTCACCAGCCATAATATCAATAACCAAAGCACCTGGGATGACACAGACCCATACAGGCCCCAGAAACAAAACTGCAACATCCTGTGATTCTGCATTGTATGTTCAACAGGGTCAAGGTTCAGATCCGAGGCACCTTGCATCACAAAGCTCTGTTTCTCAGCTTTGCCAAGTCCATCGCACTGAACGCAGCCAGCCAGGCGACAGCTGCAGATCTCACATGCATCGCCTCCGCTCAAGAACCCAACCAACGATGCAAAATGGGAACGGTTGCAATCGAGGCACATTGCCAGCAAGCAATCGCAGGTCCTGTCAGAAAGGGAAACCCACCAAAACCCGAGACAAGGCCGAAACCAACCAACACCCGAAACCGGCAATAAGAGAACACTTTATGAACCTCAGGACAGCTCGGACACCAACCGGGTCATGAGTCTGTGCGCACAACATGTCAAAGCCGTGTCGCCAATGTACAACCAAGCCTGTCAACGATCCCTGTGACATGTTTCGAGATCGACAAAGTTCACCATGAATCGCGCGAAGCAATCAGTCTAAGCCATGCTTACCACCATGTGGGTTTCCAGCTTGTCCTCGCAGATTGACAGACCGCACAACGGAGTTTTGCCATCAAAGCCATGCCAGCTTGTCGGGTTATTGGGTCGTGGCGTGCACAACCGAAAAAAATCACCGTCGTCCGTTCATCACACAGATTGCATGCACCCCGCAAGGAATGATGATTGGAAACCGGCTTGGGGCTGGCATTAGGGAACGGCCTTCCACAGGCGACCCTAATGCAGTCAGTCCCTCCGGTGCACGGAAGCATGAGAAATAGTCTAAAGAGCCCTGGGAACCCAGAGATAAACTGCTCTTTGAATATATTTGAGGATAAAGCCGGATGCTGCAATGATTCCCACTCCAACAACCAAACTGCCCACTGCAAGAGTACAGCTTGGATGCTACACCCCAGAAACTTGTGGAACCAAACCGACCCTCTAGAGAATTCACACTAAGCTTGAGCTCGAACCAAACACTGACACTGAACCCGACTGCCCATGCTGCTGCAACCATTGTAAGTGCAAGAAGCAGCCACACACCCAATGAACCAGACTTGAAGACCTGATCTGATGTGCAACAAATCACCCTGCCCGATCAACCCACGACCCAAATACCCGGCTACCCAGAACCCAGACCATATCTTTAGCTCAAACGGCAGTCAACATCCCAAGAATGTAAAAAACTACAATACCCCAGAAGACAGCCTCGAAACTGTGTTCTGCGACTACCCACTAGCATCCAAAGGGACCGTTGTAAATGCTATCGGCCCAAGTAGCCACTCCGATGACTCTAAATCCCTCAGCACTCAATTTGGAATCCACAAGCCCAACCCACAATAACTACAAATCCCAGGTCAGGGAACTTAAAGCTCTAAATGGCTTAGGTCGGGTTCCCCAAAGAATGGAACAAAAGCTACAGCATGTTCAATCCTGGACTCTATTATACCCTTTCTATAACATCCTGAACATTCATTTCGGAATCCACAACCCCAACCCACCATGCCTACAAACCCAGGGAGACTTCATGAACCAGATGGCTTAGGCCGGGTTTGCCCAATGAATGGAAAAGTTGCTGCACCATGTTAAACCCTGGAATCACGACCCCTCAGAAACTATTTATCCCACAATATGATGTCAACCCTATGAGACTCTAACCCTTCACCCACAACCCCACATCCTTCACACGAAAAACTACGAAGCTTACAAAACCCCACAACACACACTACCCTCACATAAGACGGGATCTGTAGGGTTTCACAGATACATGCGTCTTCACGATGCAAGCACACATGCGCAACAACACAGGTACACGCGCCATGTCGTCACCAGAACACACAAGCCCCCCAGCACAGACTTGAGTCTACTTTGATTTGACCCCGACGTCCTTGTCTGACTGTCCAGCAATGTTCAATACCGACACGTCGAAGCCCTGGTAGACCATCATCTCAAGCCCTGCAAAATGGTCACAAATGGACTGACCGGCCAATGCAATAATCATGATTGACACTTCATTTGTTATTATCCCCTCCGGCCTGTGATGAACCGGCCGAGCTTGAGGAGATACAAACAGCTCTGAGGTGTGAGGCAAGGAAGGAAGTGCTTCTGAATATGCATCCTCGGAAGGGACTGGGAAATATTGACGACCCGATGGTTGGCTTCGCCGTGGAGGGTCACGAGGATGTCCACAGCCTTACATAGATGCGAGACAGGTTCATCGATGTTACGACCCATGTTGCAAACTCCAACTAATTTGAACCGAGCTGCATGCCGTCGTCTCTGGTCAGAGAAGCATGCTCGACCCATCTCCGATTTCCGGAGACGGGCCGGGTTCACCTTTAGCTGAACAACAGATGTCATCCATATGCCGGAAACCCTGCTTGAACAATTGTGAGCCAAGAAACTTTGTGGTCCTTCATGAACTTCCAATGATCATGGGGCCACCTTGGCTCAGGATCCGTAGGCCTCAGAAAACATAGGCGGATTTGAAGCAACACGGACCCATTGTCTAACGATCTTAGAAATAACATGAAAGTCCACGACAATTATTGTCAGCTAAGGCACGGAAACCGCAGATCCAACTCGATCGTGCGACGGCGCTTCGGAGGCGGGAACTCTTTAGGGTCTTCGGGAAGCAGCAAGTCCCACCACTGCACAGCCGGAGGGCACTGAGCTTTGCGCACCGTCTCTTCCAAAACCTTCTGCAGCTTCACATGTGAAGTCACCCCCGGGGCCGCCAAAGTCCTGCAAGGCAGGTTTCAACGACACTGCATGTTTAATAGTGTTGAAAGCTGTTTGCAAGCCTCAAGACGCCGACAAAATACAATCTCGGTCTCGATGAAACATCGCCGATTTTTTTGGCATCGATGAGCACGGTCGCATGGTAGTACCAAGGGAGGTGGCGCCGTTGATATGCAACCTAGGTGGGTCGTGTCTCAGATGTATATTCAGGGATTCGGGGATTACACCGTGACCAAGTGACTATCTCCTCCAGGCACCTCCGTATTCCCAGCACATTCTCGAGTATGTAGAACGGCAGCTTGAGCCTGAGTTTGCAAACCAAAACTAACAGAACTGCAGCAACTCCACTTAACAGCGCAGCCAAAGGGCTCCTTGAGCGTTTCCAGAATGGCAAAGAGGGGCTTGGCATCCTGGTAGAAACCCCAGGAAATAAGAAGAAGAAGCATTAACATGTCGTCTCTCCTCTTCCTCCAACAGACGGCTTTCTTTCCGAAGCCCACTGAACCTCGAATGCACTCAAATCCAGCGACACAGCATGAAGTGACGACAGGCTCCATTGGGCATCCAAGCAGCGGCTGGCAGGGGAACCCTGCAATGAGCGCCGTGCACCGGCGATTGTCGGGATGCAAATCACGATTGCATACATCCCCATAGAACCTTAGAGACAACATCATGGTCGTGGCAACTGCAGCAATGTAACACTACATTGCACTCTGGCTCCCGTGCCCTCGTAGTCGTATCCCTAAAACTGAAAGTCCAAACCCCCACACCCAGAAAGCCCATGGTCCCTTTTGGAGTCGTAGGGTGTAGCATATAGACAAGTTGCACACGCGGCTCGTAGTTCCGCGCCAAAAACTCAGCGGCTTTCACGTTGGATTCCGAGCTGGATATGTGCTCAATCTCGACAGGGGCTGGCATTCATTGTGTGAGAATACCTCAAATCACTAGCCCCCGGCCTGAATTCCCAGTTCCTTCAGAGCTTGGAGGCCGCCGTCGGCACCTGAACCTTATTAGGCAGTGCATCCTCACCATGGTTCTGCAACGGCACTTAATAAAGTCAGCCAAGAAGCAATCCGACATGATTTTCAAACTGTAATTCAGATGGGTCCGCACTGCATGCAGCATGCCTTGGATTTGACATCGGAACGATTGCTGCGTGCTCAGTGAGAAAAAAGTGACCAACACCCTCAAGCTACTTGCACCAAAGAGTCCTGTTCGGCACAGCATCCCATGGCCCCATCCACACACATGCGCCTTCTGTGTGGCACTAAGCATCTGGGTCTCCAAGGGCTCATTCCTGAGTTGAATCTTAAGCTTAATTAAGTTGGGGTGAGCTCGGAAAAGTATTGGATGACAATGGAAGTAACTTAGTGCAACATCCAAGTTGCAAGACTCTCCTCTTGATAGCTGCCCAGTTTGGCAGCTCATCCGTTGACGTCGTAGAGCTCGAGAAGCAGTTGCTGTAAGTCGAGGCAGCATCACTGTCGGAGTACGAGTCAACAGAACCAGACTCGTACCCCTGAATATCTGTATCCGAGCAGCTGTCTTCACTCGAAGACAAAGCGTCCACATCCGTGGCGGCGCTCTCGCCACTCTCGTCGTAGGACGACATCCTACCGAGCCTTCTTAAGCCCTCCAAGATTTAATGCTATTTGCCAATGGAACATCACTGCCTGAAGAGGCTACAGTCCTGACATTGAGTGAAAACCCTTTGCACGATGGCTAGATGGCACCTTGAAACCCCTAGGGTACTTGCATGACTGCCTGTAAACATTGCAAGGCTGAAACACTGCGGACACAAATCCAAGACATCACGGAACCCCTTGAAACCAGATCTGGGAATCAGACCCAAGAACTCCTTTGAACCCAGAATAGGGAGTATCGGTTATGCTTGTCCCAAATATCGGTTGTCATGGCCATCCCTTATCGGTGAATACCACATTGGACGGCTTGTCTGAAGAGCAAATCGCAACCGTCACATTGCACTACCATCTGTCTCTCCAAGCAATCCTCATCGAGAACATGTCCTTTCCGATGAGTGACGTTGGTGACGGAGCGGAAATTCGTGCCAGGTTGCAGCGACAGCTCAAGGAAACGTACGTTGACCCTATCATTGCAGCAGGGAAGCGTACCACGCGCCCTCCAATTGTCAACATCAACCACGACCTACGGTTCGTTGGAGCAGCTAGCAACTACCTTCTCAAGAAGGCTTCTATGTTCAACGGTTTCCACGCGCTGGGAATGTACATTGAACTGGAGTTGCGGGCCCGAGCATGCGTGGTGATTCATGGATCTTCGTTTTGGTCGAGAATGTACAGCCAGATGAAACATTCGTCGTCGAGCGTACATTCGCTGTCAGCCGAAAAGCTGCCGGCACCGGACTCTCGGGTCAGGTTCAAATTGGGCTACGCAATCCATGAGAAGCAGCTGTTCAGCGAGAAGATGGTATCCGCGTGTTTTGTCGAGGCATCGAGAATCCGCTCATGGGATGAAAGTGTCCGCGTCGATACAGTTGCGCACCCGTCGCTCGTCGAGATCTGGGAGGACAAGAGTGAAGTCACCACGTCCACAAAGATTTCGCAGACATGGTTCACGGGAGAACAGCAACAACAAATCAGGTCCGGTGCCCAGGGCGATACAGTTGCTGAGTCGTCCACGGTCACTTGGCAGGACTTTGACATCGCCATGACTGTTCCCGAAGCCTACTATGACAACAGGCACTATTGGTTCAGGATCGACACCTACGCGACCGCAAACACTGGCTATGTCAAAGGGAGAGCGTTCTATTGCCCAGGCTGTGAAGCTATGAAATTGGCTGAGTGCTACGCACAAGCCTTATTCAAGCCAACAGGAAACGGGTACCCTGGACACTGCATTGGATGCGCACACACTTCAGCTTTGAAGGTGCAGCATCTCATCAACTCCTTCAACGACTTAGTCGCGTCCCAGAAATACACCTTGGCGTGCGCAAAGCACCTCTATGACCTGAGGCTTCAATTTGTGGACCCTCGTCAGGACATCAAGGAGTTCCTCAAAGCATGTGCGGAAGTGACCTACGAAGACATTGGCAAAACGGTTTCTCACTACGGTGGTCTCCGGATTACAGCCAGTCAGGCCATCGAGTACGCGGCATGGGGAAAAGCCAAACAGTTGGCATGGGACAGAGGATGCGACTCCGAAGGGAAGACCTGCTACATCTGCTACTACGATGCTGGGAACTGCGCTTATGCTGGTTTCATGAGAATGCTTTTGACTCCGGAAGAGCGCCAAGAATGCTACAGAGGGTCAGCTTTGCCTAAGGAGGAACTCTTGGGCGACACATTGGAGCTGGCACTCGGGCTTCTTACAATAGCAATGAGGTACCCAAATCATTTTCCAAATTGGGGTGGTCTTGAAGGGGCAAATGCGTGCGTGAGGGGGATCGAAAGATCATTCTTCCGCTATGCGTCGGCCGAGGCTATCGAGCTCATCACGGTTGACTCCCCACGCAAGAGGACACCGCCCAAGAAGAATGAACAAGTCGCTGAGATCGTCAACAACTTGTCCGCTGACCTCGTGATTGATTTCACTGTGATCGTCGATGGTGATGTCTACCCCGTAGAAATTGCAAGGAACGACGAGACACAGGCCGCTGACAGCGTCACGGGCGATCCAGGGGTTTCGGTTGCACCACCAATACCAACACAGGACGTTGATGTGGATGCGCAACCTGAAGAAGAACAAGGTGCTGAAGAGCACGATCCCAGGCAAAGGACTCGTGAGGTACTCGTCACACAGCTTCAGGACTATGTGGGAATACTTGCTCAGGGCGAAATGTCGGTCGGGAGCAATAACTTCACGTTCTGCATTGCTTGTGGCAGTGAATCACATCATCTGTCAGATTGCACCGAAAATGCTGCAACCCGAGATCTGATACTTCGAAGCATTCAGGTCATCAGGGACAGCCTTCTTCGTTATCCACGTCGACCACCCACACAACAAGCTGAGCCAATGGACGTTGATACCACAGACCATGTGAGTGTTGCTTCCTCGGACCGACGACCCAAGGCCAAAGCCCGACCGCGACGCGGAGGCGAAGCCGTTCGGGGTGATGTGGTCTTGATCCGTTACGAGAACAAGGACAACCTATGCACGGAAGTGGAGAACCGTCGAGGCTTACATGACGCTTGTGGCGTACCGCTGCGGGAAATGGGACCCGAGAACAGTCAGCGGGTGGTGGATCTCATTGAGCAGCTTTCGGACCATCGTGACCGACGACTGCCTCAACGAGGAGATCGTCCAAGCTTCGAGTATGATGAGAATACTCAACAATGGGCAAATTCAGGCTACGAATCCATCGGCGGCGGAAGGCCTATCCGATGCGGAATTCTTGATCTGATCCCAACCAAGGGTGCAAGCTTCATCAACAATCGATGGGACATCGTGAATGAAGTTGTCCTTCGCAACATCAACCATCATCGAAGAAGGAACGCAGAATGGGCGCTATCCTGCATTCAGTCTGACTTGCGCCACAGAATTGCCAGGCGCCCGGGTTCCGAATGGCTTGACAATCGGTGCCAAGTGGCATTCAGCAGCGTTATTCGATGTGATGAAGGAGGGTGGGTGCTGATAGAGGACTTGGTGAGGCATGAGCAACTATGGACCCACGAAAGTAGACGCATTACCGAAGCGGTATCAAGGACCGACGAGTTCCAAAGGAAGAGAGTGTACAATGAGAGACTGCAGTTACTGTTCCAGGGGAATATGCTTGCAGCCACGAAACGCCACAAGGCCAAGATCCGGCTACAATTCTTGGGTGTGAGAGTGAAGAATCCCGGCACAGAGACTCTTGGATCTGCGAACTCGAACATGTTGGTGTCGGTTCCCGATCAGATTACAGAGATCCAGAACAACGACCGTACCCGACACAATCAGAGGTACCTGAACGTTTGCAATGGCTGGGTGAAACCATGGGCTGTCAGGGCCACAAGTGGTCACTCTACGCACTCCGATCCCCAGAACAATTTGCTTCAGTTGGACAAGGACCGGTTCGCAATATCTCCATCTATGACCCTCTTGACACGTCTCGGGGGCGCGTTCCACGCTACGGCATGCCGCAACTTGGATTCCATCGTTCTGCAGGGCGTCATGCCTGGTTCGGAGGATCCTGACGGGGACTTCGAACAGCGGCGTCGATTTCAGGACAACCGAGGTGGCAGACTCCACAGTTACTGGGGGGTATTTGCGCCGTTCGATGACCGGAACGCAACGACCAAAACTCGGGTACACGGGCCGCAAGCCAAGCACATGCCCCTTGTGGTCCTCCATGTCGCTTCGACAGATCTTGCCCGAGAAGGTGGACGTATCACTGACAGCGGTGTCATCATCCTTGGTCGAACGATACCGTTCCAGTTCGTGAAGGAGGTATGGTTTTGCGTCCCGAATCCTCAGGATACACATTCGTTCGCTCTGGTGGAAAAGATCTATGATGAACGATTGGAGAAAGAGATGGTGTTGGACTACAATGGATCTCCATTGCTTCCTGAATTCGAGAGATATCGAACACCGAGCAAGATCATGGAATTGCTTTGCGAGATGCCTCCTGGACCCCATGACACAAGCAAGGATCAGATAATGCGAGACCTTATCACTGTTTTGGAGGCCCACAGGGAGAACACAGTTCGACATCACTACATGGACAAGGGCATCAAGTTTGTCATCAAGAACTGGCGACCCGAAGATCTACGAAGAGATGAGGATGGCAGGAGAATGAGGGTATGCCCAGCGTGCTACAACATCGTTCCAGCATGCTTTTCTCGATGCACATCCTGCTGGTCACAATTCGTTTCTTGCGGATACTACCAAGGTACTCCACAACGGGATACTCCAACGGAGATCCCAAGTGATTTCATTGCTCAGACGATGGAAGCTGCGGCAGCAGCAGTACCTGAGGCAACCGTCGAAGAACAGGAAGCCATGGAAGCGGAATCGGTTGCGGAACCCGAAGCAATTCCAGAACCGTCCGTTGCTGGTGATGACGATCCAGAACAGGAACCTGATGAAGAAATGGACACGGAACCGGGAGAGGACTTTGACGACCAAGTACCAGATGCAGTGGCACAGGAACGACGTCCCGTCCTCATCGCCGGTCAGTCTCTGAACATCGACCCTGAGCTGCAAATCGCCCGCACTGCCATGCAGCCGCCCTACCACCACGGCAAACGGAACGCCCATTGCATCGACGCCAACATGGCCGCTCTTTCGTATATGGCGTTCGTCGTATGCAGAACCATCTACAAAGCTTGGTCAGGATTCGCGAAGTGGGCGACTATGCCATTGTTTCAGATGAGAGAGAATTTCGCACTTGGCCAACGCTATGATGTGCTCGGAAAGTGGGGAACTTTGGCTGGAGTGGACAAAGAAACAGGTGTGAGCAGGGACGTGACTGACGAGGAGATCATTCGCTTCGCGAAGGAGCCTGAAAACCTCAAGTCGTATGATCCCAACGGGACTTACACTTTGAAGCGCTTCCGGACGAACCAGATGCTTTCGCTATTGACACGGGGAGCCAACATGATGGGAATCGGCAGAGATAACTTCAATCCAACCACGTACTTGAAGAGTAACAAGGATGAAGACGTGAAGGCAATGCACTTTTGTTGCCTCAACGTCTTATGTGAAGTTATCCCGATGGTGACAGGACATCAACAGTTTTCGGTACTACGAAACACGCCAACTGGACCAGTGGACTTTCTGTACATCGACCCGATCGGCATCCTCTTGACTCATGCAGATTATTCCGTCCAGACCGTTGGATTGCTGGTGGACCACAACGTGCAAATGCCAGCGCACTTCATGGACAGATTGGTCAAGTCTAGAGTTGAAAGACAGCAAAATCCGAATACTCGACGTCCTGAAGCATTACATCACATTTCGGCCGAAGAGTATCTCCCTCCGGGTGGTACTTCCATCATGGACACGCCCGTCACCACGGAGGAACGTGCAAGCGCTTCTTCGGCAAAGGGACCTTCAAAAGGGCGTGAGAGAACCGGAGATGAGCAACATGGTGGCTGGAACGCCAATTCCTACCACGACTACATCGCCGGCAAAGGCCGAAACAAAGGCAAGGACAAAGGAAAGCAGAGGAACCAGTATCCAGAGGAGAACCTCCGGCCCTGGGACCGCGATACTACGTCAACGCGAAGATGGCGGTGAGACAACACATGATCTACCTCATCTTCAAGATTGTGACCTCTGTGCTTCGCACGTGGAATTCCATCGCGAATGCTTCTTTCTTCGGTGACGCCTGATTCGTTTGCCATTTCAGGGGATCGTTACCGACGTAGATGAGTGTCACAACGTTTCTAATTGGGATGCAAAAGCTCTGATCTATATGTCAACGTTGCGGCGGAACAAATTTTCTGACATTCCTATCGTGCCATCTTCCGGGTGAGCAGCGTCGGAGACGCAACTCATGGGGGGTGCGAACGGACTGCGATGCCTTGTCAAGTTCCAAGGTGTCACTATAAGAGCTGTGAGCAAGACCATGTAAAGTGCAAGGGAAGGGGGCACGCTACGCGTCCCTCGTCTCTAGGAGTAGGCTTGTGGTAGTGCTACGCACACCGCAATGCCTATCCATCCTTTCAGTATGACCGCCCATGCAACGTTTGGCTCAAGAATGAGCACAAGCTCTAGAAAGCATTGCCCATAGCTAAAGCGCTATAATCTTTGTGATCCTCCGAGTAGACAGAGCTATCCCGTGCACAGACGATCCACCGCCGGCCGTGAGTGTGCAAAAGGAGCGAACGTTGGATCTGCCTGCATAGGAGTGCGTGTGTGGAAGTGGAAGTAACGGTGATCCAGCTTGTAGAAGGCAACCACGCCAACAGTCAATACAGCTCTTTGTGGGGTGAGCGATACAGAGCATTACCAGGATCAAATCCCCACGCACTACTACTACTACTACTACTGCTACTACTACCACTACTACCACTACCACAACGACCACTCCTTACTACTACTACTACTACTACTACTACTACTACTACTACTACTACGACTACGACTACGACTACTGCTACCACTACTTCTGTTTCCAATTTTAGTACTGCTGCTGCTGCTGCTACTACTACTACTACTACTACTACTACTACTACTACTACTATTGTTACTACTACTATTGTTACTACTACTGTTGTTACCACTACTACTACTACTACTACTACTACTACTACTACTACTACTACTACTACTACTACTACTACTAGTACTACTACTACTACTACTACTACTACTACTACTACTGCTACTACTTCTACTACTACTGCTACTACTACTACTACTACTGCTACTACTACTACTCCCTTCACCCTAAACCCCAAATCCTAAACCCTAAACCCTACTGCTACTACTACTACTACTACTACTACTACTACTGCTACTACTACTACTACTTCTGCTACTACTACTATTACTACTACTACTGCTACTGCTACTGCTACTGCTATCACTACTACGAATGCTACTACTACTACTACTACTACTACTATTTTCACTACTATCCACTTCTACCTATTACTACCTACCACTAACTCCCCATGCGCATGAACATATTTATGTAGCATGCAGGATGTATAGGCCTAGTCACCCCTTGTAATGTTGAGGTTTGCTATTGGTTATCCCGCTTGGAATCTTTGGGCCCGGGGTCCAACATCCACTCTAGTATGCCTTCTGGGCTTTTGGTCCAGCGCGCCATCCAGGCTGTAATTGGGGGTCGGGCTCACAAACTTGCTTGATGCATGTCGCGTGAGAAGACAACTTAAATTTCCTAACTATACATACGACCGTCCATGTTGAAGAACATAGTAAGATATACCCTATACAGACATAATAGCATATCATATCCTGTCATGTATATACAGATGAGAACTTTTTAACTGTGTATTGACATCTGCGCATTCGCATCACAGTGCCCTTGACTTGGAATTGCACTGTGGGGTTAAGCCTAGTTCCTGCAGTTCCCAAAAAGCACAGAGCTGTTCAGGTATTGTTTCCGTGAGAAGCCCAACAACAATGCGGTTTACGCAGCTTGTCTGAACCAGGGCGTGAAGGAGCATTCAGTAGTTAGTATTCGTGATAAGGATGGCTGTTTGAAGCCCCGAAGACGCTTGCCAAAGACCATCAGCACAGGATAAACAAAGCTGCCTCGTCCGGTTGACCAGTGGATCTCGCCCTTACTGCAAAGATCCCAACCAGTGCGAGGGATAAATGCTACCACTATGACACCCAACGAACATATGCATGTCGGATGCGCGAGAGCTCAGAACTCGTGTTTTTGGGCGATGTGGTGCCTCAATTGTCAGCACTTACTGCAAAGAGACGGGTCTTCTTTGTTGCAGGTGGCGAACTCCGGGTTGTGCAGTGAAACATAGGCATTACAGGTGGTTGCAGATGAACTCAATATAGCGGGTATCTTGAAAATGGGCTTCTTGAGCGGCGCTCAAATACTGTGAGAGTCGCATGGTTCCAATAGCGGAGGCATCGGGTTTAGCGCCAGTGTTGGCGCCTTTCTATGTGTACACGACTGAGCATGGATTCTGCGAGTTGTCGCGCCGGGCATCCATTTTCAGCGGGCATCTTCGTACGAAGCTCCTGGTTCAATTGTTGAGACCTCTGCAGGTCAAACCATCACAGAAGCCATGAAATCTGCATAGACCCCAAGCCCGTAATCGTAATCACCTAAAACAGCTCCGGACCGCAAATCCTTTATGCACAACTTCAAAGTTCCAACCCAGGAGAAGCTTTTCATCTTGGAGGTGTCTGAGGACATCACCGCCGATCGGCGGGAGTTCGTCATGAGGCACTCCCCACCAAGACCAAGTTGGGCGATTGGTTTCGGTGGCATGCTCTTTATCTTAGATGAAGCTGCCAGTGTTAAGAAATTGTATCAGAAGTTCCGGACAACAGATCCAGAAACTACGAAGAAAGACCGAAATGACCTAAAGCCTCTTCAATTCAGAAAGCAAGAAACATCAAAAAGCCTGACAGCGCCGCAGCACCCAGACAATTGGAAGCAACCTTCAAAGTCTACATAGGCCTCGACGATCATGTGGTGTTGCACCCCCGGATACAGTACAGAAGCCAGTACCCCGCCCAACCCGCCCGCAGCGAAACTGTTCAGTCCGGCATTTCGCAGGGAACTGGCTGCTGATGGAGTCACACTGGCGAGTGGTGAGATGGTCGGCTGCAAACAGGTCATGGAGGCGCATTCAGGGCTTGGATTCTTGTCGCCCATGGTCTTATGACTACTGGTTGCGCTGATCAAAGACGCACGTGGACAAGGCGATATGTTCCAAAGCTCGCTCTAACCATGAAGCACTTTCCTAGTCAGCTGCATCCGAAAGCTCCCTGGTGCGACTACTGCTCCTCCTCCTACCCCTACTCCTACTCCTCCTACTACTCCTACTACGACTGCAACGACTGCCGACTCCCTACTGCTTACTACCTTTTACTACTACTACCACCACCATGACCACTACCACAACTACTTCTACTACCACTACCACTACACTACCACTACCACTACCACTACCACTACCACTACCACTACCACTACCACTACCACTACTACACTACCACTACTACTACTACTACTACTACCACTACTACTACTACTACTACACTACTACTACACTACTACTACTACTACTACTACTACTACTACTACTACTACTACTACTACTACTACTACTACTACTACTACTACTACGCTACTACTACTACTACTACTACTACTACTACTACTACTACCACTACTACTACCACTACTACTACTACTACTACTACTACTACTACTACTACTACTACTACTACTACTACTACTACTACTACTACTACTACTACTACTACTACTACTACTACTACTACTACTACTACTACTACTACTCCTTCCTTCCATTCGCGGCGATCGTCCGGGGTTCGCCTAGCGAGTCGGCAGGCTTCGCCTGGCTACCGAGGCAGCATTGTCTATGACAACCCACAAAGAATAAAATTAAAAGCATCAGCATCGGTCCGAAGGCCCAAGCATGCTGAACGACCCGAGCCGAGGCTCAGCGATCTTACTTTCAACACTTCCAGTTATTCTGCAAGTGATAATGGCACATTAGCGGTCGCCAATCACATCAAAATCAAAGTAGGGTTAAAGATCACAGGCACATAAGAGTCATCGCGGAACCGAGTGTTACTACTACTACTACTACTACTACTACTACTACTACTACTACTACTACTACTACTACTACTACTACTACTACTACTACTACTACTACTACTACTACTACTACGACTACTACTACTACTACTACTACTACTACTACTACTACTACTACTACTACTACTACTACTACTACTACTACTACTACTACTACTACTACTACTACTACTACTACTACTACTACTACTACTACTACTACTACTACTACTACTACTACTACTACTACTACTACTACTACTACTACTACTACTACTACTACTACTACTACTACTACTACTACTACTACTACTACTACTACTACTTACTACTACTACCACCACCATGACCACTACCACAACTACTTCTACTACCACTACCACTACCACTACCACCACCACCACCACCACCACTACCACTACCACTACCACTACCACTACCACTACCACTACCACTACCACTACCACTACCACTACCACTACCACTACCACTACTACCACTATTACTACTACGACTACTACTACTACTGCTACTACTACTACTGCCACCACCATTACCACTACGACTACCACTACTTCTGCTTCTACTTTTGCTACCACGACCGCGACCACGACCACTACCGCTACCACTACCGCTACCACCACCACTACCGCTACTACTACTACTACTACTCCTACTACTACTACCTGCTACCGACTGGCTACTTATCTGCTACCTATTAGCTACGACTTACTACCACCAGCCACTACCCACTATCGCCTGCCTACTGCCTCCTACCTGTTACGAGAAGGCGAAGGTTGGTGCTTGCTTGCAGATTCCCAGCCATGGAATGTTGAACCGAACTCTGAACCCCACTAGCCCTCAATCCTAAACTCGTGTACCATGGAGCCTGTGCCGTTGAGCCTGGCCTTCTTGTCAGGTGCCGGCACAGGAGAACGTTTTCGTGGCTCGACTTGACATGCCGTCGGCCTTTGTGATGGCCTTTTTCTCAGGTCTTCGGGGTTTAGGCTGGGTGGTTGGACGCAGGATCTGAGACGAAGCCTCCAACCATATTTGGTGCAGCTGTCTTGGGTGCAACATAGACCCCAGCAGCACCACCACAGTGTTTGTTTGTTAACAAAGCATTAAAAGTGCTACTACATCGGTACGCGGGAGCTGTTTTGGCTGTGAGCAGCGTGCAACTGTGCTCAGTCTCGACAAAGCTCCCAAAGAAATGCAGAGACGGCTACGCAGGCATGCAAGTCGACAGCATAGCGAAAAACAGTTCGTCACCGAATCTGTCTAATCTTCGCATGTAGCCTTCACATCTAGCTTGCTTTGAAAATATGAAGGCCCGCTGCAACCTCCTGA
Organism: Symbiodinium sp. CCMP2592; assembly: GCA_905221615.1. Classification (NCBI taxonomy): domain Eukaryota; class Dinophyceae; order Suessiales; family Symbiodiniaceae; genus Symbiodinium; species Symbiodinium sp. CCMP2592. Next base: position 298,701 of record CAJNDT010003635.1, read on the forward strand.
CCGGCCCCAACCTACGAGAAGCAGCCCAAGTCATTTCGGATCTCTCTGTGGCAACATTGTGAGCCAGGACCATGTGGACAGTGTCATGCATATACGAGCCACTATTGGCTATGCACGCAAACATTTACAGGCACGTGCAAGGCAAGCATGCTAGCATGTGCACATGTAGCTACGGGAGATCTAAATGATAATCTGCTGGTGCAGGTACAGCATATGAATACGAGCTAAACTCTGAACCTTAAGATGTTTCGGCCGAAATGCCTACCCCGAACCGCGAAGACGTTTGGGGGAATGCGCACAGGCCACAGCGGCGCACTGGTCAACAGAGAAGCTGAAGCCTTAGCGGTATACAGTCCCGTAGTAGGCCTAGACTTCACCCCGAACAAATGCCTAGAGACCTTATGGACCCCGGCCTTTTGCATCGAGGAGCACCGTGATGCGGCGACCTGCACAAAAGGCGCCTGGGACGACACGCCGTTACTCGGCTCGGTTTCCTGTTACTTCCTCTCATCATCAAGCTCCCAGCCGCGAGGATCCGACAGGTGAGTGCGGGGTCATCCCCTCGATTCTGGACCCTCTGCACGCCCATTTCATGATCCTTCCATACGTTCATTGAGAGCATCCCGCTGATGTGCAAACTTTGGCTGTCGAGACCTGGCTTATGGTTCAGGTGTTCTGAGATGGCTGGAAACGGAATGAAGCCACTCGTTACGTTTATGTCCCAATTGAGCATTCTGCTTTGTGTACTCCCCGCATGACAGACCGATGCCAATGCCTATACATTGCCCTGCATCTTGGACAGTGATGGACCGTCAGGTTTCTTCACTTCGATCTCCCTGGTACGACCGAAGGAGACTGTCTTGGGTCCTGTTCTTCAGTTTGTCGTTTTCTGGACGGGATCTCCGCGCGCACCTGCAGCACAGTCGCTTTTCGGTGAGGCTTTGAAGCCCAACTTTTGTCAAAACATAGTTTTTGGACTTGAGGGTACTTATCCGCTTGACCACTCAAGCATTAAGTGGAGAAAACACGCGAGCACAAATCGAGAGCAGCAAAACAGGATGTTAACATGCGAGGTCAAGGTATCTGGATTTCCTATTTTCAATCTGCTCATTGTTGTTGATTAGTTTTTTCTGCCCGAGGGGTTCACTATCTCAAACCGATGATTTCTTAAGCAGTGCTATCGCTGTGGTGGTAGCAGTGGGAGAAGTAGCAGAGGTGGCAGTAGCCATGGCAGCAGTAGCAGTAGCAGTGGGCAGCAGTAGCAGTAGCAGTAGCAGTAGCAGTAGCAGTAGCAGTAGCAGTAGCAGTAGCAGTAGTGGTAGTGGTAGTGGTAGTGGTAGTAGTAGTAGTAGTAGTAGTAGCAGTAGTAGCAGCAGTAGTAGTAGTAGTAGTAGCAGTAGTAGTAGTAGTAGTAGTAGTAGTAGCAGAAGTCGTAGTAGTAGTAGTAGTAGTAGTAGTAGTAGTAGTAGTAGTAGTAGTGGTCAGTTCGGGCGGAGGGTGTGAGAAGGGGAGTTGGGATGGTGGTGGAGGTGGTGGTGCTGGTGGTGGTGTTGGTGGTGGTGGGATGATGGTGGGGTAGGGGATCATTACCATCTTCAATCGAGAACTACTATGAACTGCTTTTGTTGCGAACGGACTGCGATGCCTTGTCAAGTTCTAAGGTGTCACTATAAGAGCTGTGAACAAGACCGTGTAAAGTGCAAGAGAAGGGGGCACGCTACGCGTCCCTCGACTCTAGGGGGCATGCTACGCATCCCTCATCTTTACCTTTCTATGTGACCGCCAACGCAACGTTTGGCTCAAGTCAATGCCCATAGCTAAGTGCTATATGTGTCTTCTATCCTGAGCAATCAGAGCTATCCCGTTGCACAGACGAACCGCCGCCGGCAGTGAGTGCAAAAGGAACGGCCGCCGGTTCTGCCTGCATAGGATCGCACGTGTGGAAGTAAGAGGGAGAGACAGGGTCCAGTCTGTGGAGAGTGCTAGCCAGCCACACCTACATTCATTACAGCTCTGGTGGGGAGAGCAGCAACCAAGTCGAGATCAATCCCCCACGCAGGTTATCAGCCGTACGCGGCTCTGCCTTTCTACAGCAACGACTACTTGATCTACTACGACCACAATGAACTCAGGATCAAGTCAAGATACGACAATGACTTTCGGTGCCGATGTGGCAGCGCCAGCCGTTGGTGAGTCAACAGCTGATGACACAGTGGTGCAATCCGTTGATAGCTCCACGGAAGATGACAAAGGTCAATCTTCTGCGCTTGCCATTGCAAAGGCAGTTCCCAAGGGGAAAGCAAAGAGTCTACCAAGAGCATCTACGCCTTCACGTCCGACATCCACAGGTTCGAGGACGGGCAAGGCTTCAGAACGACGGGCCGAAGCGTCTGGTTTTCAGGCACCTCGGACTACGTCCAGGGCCAAGGACAAAGGAGTCAAGACCTTGGAAAAGAAGTCAAGACCATCATCTTCGAGAAGCTCTTCAGCACGATCGAGGACTTCGGCTACTCGTGGGCGTGACAAGTCCATGACTTGGAATCGGATGGTTACCAATCAACCACGCGATACTGACGATCTGGACATGACTCTGGATACGATTCCTGCACGTGGTGATGCGTCATCCGTGGCCACGCCTGCAATAGCTGACGGTCCGAATGCCTACCAGGAACTGACGATTTCGCAACAGTTCGAAGCATCGAACCTTGCACAGCAGATGTACTATCGCAGTCAGGTACAAGAATACGAAGGAATCGTCCAGACCCTGATGGACAAGATCAAGGAGATGCAACAAGAAGATGAAGGATCTGGAATTCGCATTGAGGAATTGGAACGACAACGTGATCATGCATGCTTAGCCATGAGGCACATCAACAATGTCAATCAGGAGATGAAGCGAGACTATGAAACAGCTTTGTTTCGCATGGATGAGCAGAACTCTGCTCAACAACGTCAAGCACATGCCGTTGCCGAGGATTTAGCTCAACAGCTACACGTGTTCCGCACGGAGGCAGCCACCAACTTTGTGCAGTTGGAGGCAAGAGCGCAAGGTGATGGTGAGCTTATGGCACGTGAGTATGAGCGTCTGACTCATGAACTTCATGAACACGCCAGAGAGAACTTGGTCCTCCGGTCAAACACAGCAAGTTCGGAACAAGCCTTACAAGCAATGCAGGAACGATTCCACTTGGTCAAGAACCAGGAGTTGCGGGCTGTGAACGAGATCCAAGGGCTAGCTGGAAACAGCGCAGCCATTGAACAAGAACGATTTCGGCTTCGCGAACGTCTTGGTGAAGAGGAAGAGTACCGCAAAATGGCTGTGAAGAGGATGCAAGAAGCAGAGGAACGACTTCATCAGAATGAAGATCATGCAAGGCGATCATTGCCTACCTTGCACGACGAGCTGAGTGAACTCAGGAAAACGCTCAAAGCACAAGAAGATCTTCAAGCGAGGACACGCAGCGAATTGGAGGCAGCACGAAACTCCAATCAAGGAGGAGCGACGCGACCTTCGAGCATGCCCATGTCTTCGAGGACTACTGAGTCTGGCTGGGAGCACGTAGGAAAGGAAGTAATGCCTGCATTTTCCGTAGGAGATGAGGTACGATCCCCTGAAATACGGTCCCCAAGTCAAGTTAGTCCAGTCGCCAAAGAGAAGTTCGCATTCTCGGAATCGGACAAGGACAAGAACCTTGTGATGGACGGAATTCCATTCACCGGTGGAAACTTCTTCACTGGCCGCAGTTCAATGCCAATCGTGGCGGATGCAATGCCCGAGCACCACGTGCCAGGTATTAGCAGCCCAGCACTTGCGCGTTCCACGCCTAGTGCAGCCACTTTGTTTGGCATACCAAGCGGATTTCATGGGAAAAGTGATGCGGCAGCCGTGCGTGATCGACAGCTACGCGAACTCTTGGGGGATCGCGGGATGTTGGGATCGAAGTCCACAGCATCGGCCAGCTCCTCAAGACCTGTTGGCATCGACGGTGTCACCGCATCTACGAAGGGCAACGACCTCATTGGTCCCCCTGTCGCCTATGACGATTCCATCCATGAGGCAAGGAGGCGTCAGATCGAGAAAGAGATCGCGGAACAGTATGAGGAGAAGATTGCTGATTTGCGAAGTGAAGTACTCAAGGCTCAGAAAGCCGAACAACGTCTCAGAGCTGATCGTGATGAGTGGAGATTATTCGCTGAAACGATTCAGGAAAACAATGGAGACGATGACGGTGATGAAGCTGGCGACGAGAACGGAGAGGAAGAGCATGATGAAGGTACCGGCACGGGGTACGATCCTCCAGATCCGCCTGATGATGATGACGACAAGAAGAAAGGCGGAGGGGGCAAACCCGAATCGGATCCTGGCTCACACGCGCGTGATCCTGATGGAGACGCGGATCCTGAAGTCACAGAGGTGAGAATTTCCAGGAGGGAAGCCGACAAAGTGACCGTTCCTCCATGGCCTACTCTCACTCATCTCAACAACTGGCGATCCGTGTGCACGGCCAATGTCTTAGGGGCATCAGCCGACCCACATCATGAGGACTGGATGTTATGGCTGGCACCAGCGTTCAACCCATTCCCTGATGTCGAAGCATTGAATGATTCAGGACACAAGAAGTTCAAGAGCATAGACGTCAAATTGGGGATCGCCATGGTCGCAATGCTACGTGCCGGTGGTGACAAATCAGCTGACCTGTACCTCGAGGTGAACCGGAAGGCCAACGATTACATCAGCAGGCCTGACGTGAAGATCATCAAAGGACGACAAGTCATCGCGATGATGTACGAAAGTTTTCGAACACATGATCGTCTTGACATGATCATCACTCTTGAGTATTTGGTGAAGCTCCAGTACCAAGGCGACAACAAGCTTCATACGTTCAAGCAGACGTGGTTGGAAGTTCTGGGACGGATGAGACCAGAGGACATTCCATCCAAAACAGCTCTCCGTGATTGCTTGTACAGCAAGATCAAGGACTCGCCCGCAATGAAAATGGACTTGGGCATGCACTATGAACACCTGCCCTACAATCATGAAGATCGATCGTACGACAACCTGATGAAGATCATTGATCGTACCATCATGCGGAAACGAGAACAGTCAAATCTCACTCAGACTCAAATTGGCTTGCGCCAGATGCTTGAGGGCAAGGATTTGCTTGCTGCACCGGCCAAGGTACCCGAGAAACCTACGCCTAACGCAGCTCCATCCGCAAAGGTCAAGGCTTCGCCGACCAAGCCGGACAAAGCAACACCTGTACTACCTCAAAGCAAAGCGAAGAGTCATGCGAAGACCAAGCCGAAGCCCAAGAAGAAGACGAGGAGTGAGTCAGCGGACAACAGAGGTGACAAAAGCAAGAAGCAAATCCGCTGCAAGTTCCATTTCACAGATGCAGGGTGTCGAAATGGCGATAAGTGTCCATTCAGTCACTCGAAGAAGACTCCAGAACGACCTTTCACGCCGAGGACAAGAACTCCAAGTCCATCTGGAGGAGGAGGAAACAGGATTTGCTACTCGTTCAAGAACACAGGCTCGTGCTCAAGAGAGAATTGTCCTTTCAAGCATGAGGCAGCAGCTACCCCAGCTCCGGAACCAAAGGCAAAAGCTAAAGCTAAATCCGAAGCGAAGGCAGCTCCAGCGAAGCCGAATGCCAAGGCCAAGGCACTCCCTGCTGCACCCGCCATCAGATTGTGTCGAAGGTGGAATCCATCAGCTCCGGCTATATGGAAGCGATCTTCAAGACAAGATGAGGAGGAGTCAGATTGTCCATCCGTTGACAGCGACGCTGATTCGGATTGTTCAACAGATGACGAATCCTCGGGAACGACTACGTCGACCCGAAAAGTGACAAAGCGCAATGTGACATTTGCCAATGACGTGAAGTTCATTTCTTCGTGTCCTAGACGATCGAAGAAAGACAAAGAGCGGAAGGTGAAGTACGTCGACATGGAAGCGTTTGTCAATGATGAGGATCGCGCTGTGAGCTTGGAATTCGCCAAGCACAAAGCGAGATTGAGGGCACAGATCATGAGAGACATGGTTGACGACGATGATGATCAATGCGGAGATCGAGTTTCATTCGTACGAATCCCAGGAACGTCTCGAGTGGAAGAAGTTTCGTTCTACGACGGTGAGGATTCCATCGTTGAGCGCGAACTCGATGCTGCACACAGCAAACGGATCATCAATCAAGGGTTGTTCAAATGTATGGTTCAACCAGTCATCCTTAAGAAGAAGATCAAGTTTCTCATGGACACTGGATGTGGTCATGACCTCATATCTCAGAAGAAGATCGAGAAGCACAGTCTCGAGACACTCGTGACTCCAGAGCCCATATCATTTCAGACAGCCAATGGAATCACCGATACCGATCTCGTGTCGAATTTCCAGACTGAGTCGTTCGAGGAACCGATCAACGCTTATGTGTTGGACGACACACCGTCGGTGCTTTCCATAGGCAAGAGATGTATGAACTTCAACTACGGGTTTGTGTGGCCTCCCGGAAGGGAACCATTCATGATCAACCCGCAGGGCAAGAGAATATCTCTGTTCGTGAACGGTGACATCCCGTACGTTCGTGCCGGGAGTTCCAAGTCATTGGTTCATGATGATCCGGAGGCCAAAGCCATCACCGAAATCTTCAAGGGTGCATTGACAGCAGGCAATGTTGACGTCAGCGTCGCAGCTGCCGCTGAAGCTGCACCGGGCGAGATCGAAGCAGAAGAAGAAGGTGATGATCACGGACGACCTCCTGATCCTGAACCCCAAGAACCTCCTATAGAAGAAGTACCAGAGTCCGAGGCCGGACGCCCTCCGGACGACGACGAAGGAAAAGGAGTGGGTGAAATTCCATTGGATGGTGACGATGAGGTGATCATTGATGTGGAAGGCGACGGTGCGCCGAGCCGCAAGGCCAGAGTCGGAACACTGAAAGCCGAAGCGAAGACATTGGCGCATCTGTGTACTCATCGCTACCGCAATCCATATTGCGAATCGTGCATACGCGCGAAGATGAAGCACTTGCGAACACAACGAGGTGCATTTCAACGTGTGATCAAACACTGGGGAGATCTTGTGACGTTCGACTTCCTTGACATGCGCAAGGCCGCCGAAGCAGGCATTGGACTCGATGACGGGGCACGTGAAGTTCTAGTCATCAGGGACATCGCCACCAAAATGATTGCAGCGATTCCCACAGCTTCAAGGAGCACTGACGAAGTCGTCATGGCCATCAGACGCCTTATGGGAAGGCGCAAGATTCATATGGCGTACAGTGATGAAGCACCAGAGTTCGATTCAGCTATGGCACAGTTGAAGATCGTGATTGATCATTCCCTTCCAGGAAAACCCAGTAACAATTCACTCGCTGAAAGGTCAAATCAAGAAGTGATCAACACAGTCGCAGCATCCATGCTACACGCCGGATTGCCCGCTCAATACTGGTCCTTTGCGCTTAATTGCGTGATGCAGAACCTCAACGTTGAAGACGTGGAGGGCGATGGTGATTCAGCATGGAAGCGAATGACTGGAAAGGACTTCGAGGGAAAAGCCATACCTTTTGGCGCCAAAGTCTTCTTCAAGCCGACGGACACAAGGCCGAAGACATATGGCAACAAATTCGACCCAAAGGGAATTCCAGGCATTTTTGCCGGGTACATCATCACTGCTGGTCAAGGGTGGTCCAAGAAGTATCGCGTTTGGGATATGAAGGAATTTGCCAACGCGAACTTGTCTTATGTGGATCAATATACACAGGAACAATTCTTGGCAGATGTTGTGCCGGCCGTTCCGGCGCATATGGTCATGGATGACAACTGGATTCCTTCTATGCCGTGTACGACTTCTCACAGAAACGTACATCGCGAAAAGAATCATGCAGGAGGATCGTGCTTCAATGCCATGGTCACTCGACCCGTCACACGCAAAGAGATGATCAACAATCCCAAGGCCATGGAAGCTTTCATGAAAGAATGGAAGGGATTGTGGGACCAAGAAGTGTTTGACTTCTCAACTACGCGTGAATATGACGACGTCGTCGCTGAGGCAAAGAAGAAAGGTGAGAAAGTACACATGGCGCGAGTACATGGACTGATATACGAGAAGAACTATCAGCTCAAAGAGGACGATCCTGCCAGGAAGTTCAAAGGGCGAGGTGTACTACTCGGTGATCAGGTCAAAGACCAGAATATGGAAGCCGCATTGTTTCAGGATTTGGGGAATTCCCCGGCTACGTTTGACGCCTCACGATGGGCAGATTATTACGGATGCCTTCCTGGCAACGATGTCCAGATGGCGGATGCTATCCAAGCATACATTCAGGCGAGATTATCGGGCACTCCATGTTGGGTTGAACTGCCTGATGAAGCCTGGCATCCATCTGCGAAACGGCACAAATTCCGTAGGCCGGTATGTCGCCTGATCAAAGCTCTATATGGACATCCTGACGCAGGAACCATGTGGGAACAACATTGCCACACCGCGGTACAGAAAGTAGGGTTCAAGCCGATTGGTGATGAATGGCCATCATTGTATTTTCACCCGCAAATGAAGCTCTTACTTGTCATCTACGTAGATGATCTCAAGATGGCAGGACCCAAAGAGAATCTACCCAAGGGTTGGGACATGCTGCGCCAAGAACTTCGATTGGAAGAAGAAACGCCGCTGGGCTTGTATCTGGGTTGTCGCATCTCCAAGGGCGAGGCAACGTTGCATGACAAAACGAAGGTGCAGACCGTTACCTACGACATGGAGACGTACCTGGACATGACAGTCAAGAAGTACTGCGACGTGACTGGGTTCGATCCGACAAAATTCAAGACGGTACCATCGCCGAGTCCGGCTGAGGAGACTAAGAATCACCCAGCTCGCGCTCCGGCACAGTCAGGTAAAAGCCATCGATGCACGTGGTGTGGACACACCATGCCTGTTGATAAGGATGGTCGGCTCGTTCCGCCTCCACCTATTCCCAAGGCGCCCGAGGAAGAGGAAATCAACGAGGCCAATCGCGGCGCACTTGCTCCGCAGGCAGCCAGCATTCTCATGAAATTGCTTTATGCCGCGCGCATTTGCCGCTTTGATCTTCTGCGCAGTATCAACAATCTCGCACGCAAGATCACGAAATGGACCAAGAAGGAGGATGCTCTTCTTCATCATCTCATGGCCTATGTGCACCAGTCCAAACATCACATGATGATTGGATGGGTCGGGAACTCCTTGGAGGACTCGTCCATCGGGCTGTTTGCAGATGCGGACTATGCAGGTTGTGGAGAAAGTTTGAAATCTACCTCCGGTGCTCACTTGCACATTCAAGGTTCTCACACACGATTTCCCTTGGCGGGACTTAGCAAAAGGCAGGGATGCTTGAGTCATTCCACACCTGAGGCCGAGATTGTCGCGGCCGACTTTGCCATGTCACGTCTTGGATTGCCTGCTATCACGTTGTGGCAGCAGCTTGGGGGGCAAGACCCCAACTTCGTCTTCTACGACGACAACCAGACCATGATCGGGGTGATTCGCACGGGCAAGAATCCGACTATGCGTCACTTGGAACGTACCCACGGTATCTGCATTGGATGGATGCATTCTATCTTTCAGGAAGGTTACGTTTCTCTTGCCTATGAGGTCACTGCCAAGATGTCAGCGGACATACACACCAAGTCGTTCAAGGATTCCGTGTCCTGGACACATGCGTGTCAGCTCATCAACATCTTTCCGCCGGATCTCATCGGCTCCCAAGAGATTATGGATCTGATGCGCCCTACTCATACCCAAAGCACGGATGAGAAGGGTCAGCAGCACTACTCGTTCAAGAGCGAGGTGCCTTGTTTTCCTTACACGCAGACGCCGATCCTCCCTCAGGTGTTGTATCGCGCTGGATTGTCGAGTAAGGAAGGCTTGCAAGAACATGACAGTGTGGACCCCATCCTGGTTGTCAAGTTCCCGCGCATGTTGCGGGGGCCGCCTTCTGCGTTGCCGCCTGGTCGTTACCTTCGGTCGACTTGGATTCTTCGTGAAGGGCAGTGGCACCAGATGGAGGATCGTGCTGCTATCCTTGACACACCGGGCAAGTTCGACCGCTACGTGGAACGTGCTGTGTTTCAGTACCATCCCGTGCGGGGGCATTTGCGCCCCGCTGCCATTGCGGACGTCCTTGCGCCGCCGTTTTTGCCTATTCCTGAACCGCCTCTAGGCCAGTCTTATGTGCGCGCCCTGCCCGCCAAATGGCGAGCGGTGGTTGTCACACTGGCGCGTGCCATCCATGGGGGGTACCAGGGCTTTACATTGCACCAGGGATTTTGTTTCAACGGCCAGTCCAAAAGTCAAGCCTCTCAATTTGGTTATGACCAATGGTCGTCGGTGTACGAAGATGTATGGCATGATGCGGCGGAACAGAAAAGGGAATATCAAGGATATGATGGAGCAATTGTGCCTCACGTGGTCAATTTCGCCGAAAACAAGCCCAAGGAGGGTCTGGTGATCCAATTCCTCGACCACGATGGAAGGTTGGTCCATGCTTACAAGAATCCTTACAGCCGGTGGAAGTACCGTATCACTATCAAAGATGCTCCAAAGGCAGTGACGGTATGGACATTGATAGGAGTCGATGAGGAGAACTGGTGGAATGAGTATGCTCCAGGCAAGGATTGCATCGCCCAGCATGCTCCCGATTCTCACTACGACCCTGGGCTGCAAGTAAATGTTCTGAGTATGGGGCGAGAAGTTGACGACGCCATGTGCGCCTACATCTTTGATGTGGTGGAAGCAAGGAAAGACAACCCTAACTCCGTAATCTTCATTGGTGCAGGGGTGTTGGGCAAGAATTCGTGGCTGAGTCGGAAAATCGCTGACAACCCTGAAAGGGCCAAATTGCGGACAGACTACCCATGGGGGGAGGTCGTCCAAAGAATTGCGCGCAGAGCGGCATCATGGGGGTTCCAAATCATCATCGAAGTGCCTCCTCGAGTACCAGTCCAGGAAACCAAGCAGTACAAGGGACTTCAGGAAGATGCCATGTGGAAGAGCATCAAGATCCAAGGATGCACTCACGGGCAGCGTTATATCTTTCGGGATCCTGTGTCTCCTGGAACCGCCGTTGAGCTCGGCTACTGCAAGGATGAATGGGAGTACATCGCCGCAAACGTCGCGTTGCATCCTAAGTCGTCTGATGTGTGCTCGTCCAAACATTTGCACATGACTGATTCGGACGCTAAGGATCGATCTGATAAATGCGAGTTGACTAGCCAAATCTCCAGAAGATTGCTTAAAGCCTTGAAATTTCAGGCAAATGGCGATGGGAGATTGGTAGCCATGCCGTCTAAGGCTGGTGGACGGAAGCCAGACCGCATGATTGTTGACCTCTGTGGCTTGGGTAACGGCTACGCCGTACCTAAGTCCACTAAAGGTTGCTCTCGCATAACTTGCAAGGAGCTGATCAGCTCCAAGGCCGATGAGGACAGCCTTATCGGTACATGAAGGATGCGTGCCGGAACGACCTGCGCACACCTGTGCTATTCGTGGCATCGCTTTTGCGATCAGGTGCTGGTCCTGGAAGTAGTGAAGGGGCTTGCGTGGGGGGTGAAAAACGTTCTGGTGGGAAGTACAAGGTTTTCAGAAGTGTCTTGAAATCTCTCAAACGCCTGCTGAAGAAGTGTGCGGAATTTTCCGACGTCTATTTTTCGCTTGACATGCCTTCTTCATGTTCATGTTGGTCTTGGCCAGAGTTGCATGCTCTTGTTTCAAGTGGCAAGGTGACGAAGGTTAAGGTTGATGATCATGTTGGTGCTGATGGCGATGGTGGTGGACGCAGGATCATGTTCTCTAACATGCCTGAAGCGGACCGTTTGGTGATGAGACTGAATGATTGCTTGGACCATGATTCGAAGAACAGTTTGTCGCAGCGCATTGATGTCTCATGGCGGTCAATTGCGAGGAATGTTCGCAGCCTTGTTCGAGCTCATGTCAGTGTCAGTCATGTTGCACATGAATCTGAGGACATTGCATGGCAGCAACATCAGTGTGTAGACGCTGATGAAGGGGCTATTAGACAGCCCCAACTAAGGAACAACTAAGGTCTGACCAGACGGATCGGGGAAGGGTGCCTCTTACGGAGAACCCGGAACCGTGAAGTCGAGTAGGGTGTAGGGACTTCCCTCCTACGGAGGAAGGACCGAAACCCGAGCCATGGCTGAAAGCTACAATGCCTACGAGCTGGCCTTCGATGGAGTGGACCACGAAGAAGTTTTCCCGTCTGGTGGGATGATGCGAACGTTTCTGAAGTTCCACAAGTTCCTGGAGATGTATTCTGGGGATTCGTCGCAGAGCGTCTCGCTCCCGCCGAAGATTACGAAAGACAAAGTGGTCGACAATGATCTCATTCGCACATGGGCAGCTTTCAAAGCACCTCCGTTGGTCTTGCTGTTCACGTGTGCAAATCTGTCGTCAGGAGGAGATCTTTCCATTCGAGTCCGAGAAATCCTCAAAGCTTGCTTGCTTGCTGCTCCTGAGGAGTACATGGACAAACCCTATGGGGAGATACTCGCCATGGTCACTAAGTTTGGTGGAGGTCTCAAACACATTGTTGCTGACTACGAGGGGAAGTTCAATGCCATCACCAGGTTCATGGTGGATGAGGAAGTGATCCGCGATGATGCAAAATTGGCTGTGGTTGAACTGGAACAAGAACGAAAGCAAGTTCGGTTCGACTTGAACACTGCAACAAGGAACATCGTCAGTGCGGACGGGTACTACAACCTCGCCGTTCTCATCAACTCCGTGGAGACGCCTTACCAGACTGTGACAGACACGAGAATTCAACAATGGTATACGGTGAATCAGGACTACTACCACAAGTTGCCTATGTCGGGTAGAGCACCTGACCAATCAGACCTGTTGGCGGAGCCTACGTTATGTAGGGTGTGCAAGCTGATGTACATGTTCGCAAAACACACTGGATATGGACTACGGACCTACAACCAGGAATGTGCAGCGAACAACGATGGCGCTACGCCACTCAACGTTCACCAGCTGGCCCTGATGATGCGCACAATGCCTCAAGGCATGGGACACCCGCTCGCCTTTGCGATGAACTCGCTCCAGGCGTTCAGTGTCTGCCTCCACGTGCTTCATTCGTACGTATCATGGGTTGATCCAGACACTGGACACCCGCATTACAGATGGTCCAACGATGTGCTCCCTGATTCCGACTACACCACGTACTCTTTCCTCAAGCATCACGTGGATGCTGTATGTGCAGATCAAGACAGGAACGGCTTCCATTTGCCGGATGCGTTCCGTAGCTACACCTGGAATCAATGCGGAGTTGAATCTGGATATGTGGTCGACTGCTCTACCAAACGCGCCACGTTGAGCATATGGGAAGCAGAATTCCAACAGATGGGGGCACCAAGACCGCTTATGCAAGATGATGGCCTATTTCCGCCCAATCTTCAACGGCATCCTAGCTGGGTGTACTCAACGGGGAGGGTGGCGATGCCTACGGCAAGCAACCTCGAACCGGAAGGAATCGTGCACCCTGAGCATGGAAGAACGCCGGGACAACCACAAGGATCCGCTACCGAGCCTCGAGCCACCCCTAGCCACGGACCAAAGAGGGCAAGGACGGACGAGGCAACGGCATCGGCGTCATCATCTTCTGCGGCACCTCCTCCACAACCACCGACTTCGCAACCGGAAGAGGAACCATCGCAACCGACATGGGAGGAAGCTCCAATCCCCGCTGGCGCTCAGGAAAGTTGGTACCATTATGTCAACATCGATGAAAAGGGCTGTCGCTCGAGCTTGCTGGCGACGACCCGTGATCAAGACGAGTACCCACCTACCATTGATGAGACGCCAAAGTTCGTGGCCAACCACGACGTGGGGACCACACCAATTCAGCATTACGTCAGAAGACTGGTGACCTACTTGGCAAGGATTCGATCCGTCTCTCAAAGTGACGACAAGGGTCTCAACCTGAAGGTCTACGTGAAGCTGAGCACGAAGATGTGGTTACGGATGTATTCGCGGCTGTACCATGCATTGGCATTGGTGTCGTGCGTGCATCTTCCTTCTCCTCCAATGCTTACCTCGGCAGTGATGATCGAGGCAGACAGCGATCTTGTCGACAACGATGAAATTCCGGCAGAAGCAAGGATCAATACCATGAACACGCTGAACGGATTTCGCAATAGTTTGGGTATGGGTGGCAAGCCTGATGCCGCGACTATGCGCTCTCAATGCACAATCCTCGTCCAAGACTTTGATATGGTCGCAAGGACCAGAGGGTCGTCGCATACAGTGAGAGAGAATCTCGTCATGCATGGATGGAGTGAGATCTACATTGTGAGCCCGTCGATCACCGCAGGTGCCAACTACAACTTCCAAGTCACAAAGGGATCGTTGGAATCTGTGAATGAGACATTGGATGGCTTGACTGAAGAGCAGCTTGCAACCGTCACGTTGCACTACCATCTGTCTCTCCAAGCGATCCTCATCGAGAACATATCATTTCCGATGAGTGAGGTCGGAGACGGAGCAGCGATTCGTGCTGATTTGCAGCGACAGCTCAAGGCCACGTACGTTGACCCCATCATTGCGGCAGGGAAGCGTACCACGCGCCCTCCAATTGTCAACATCAACCACGACTTACGGTTCGTAGGAGCAGCCAGCAATTACCTTCGACAGAAAGCTTCTATGTTCAACGGTTTCCACGCGCTGGGAATGTATATTGAACTGGAGTTGCGGGCCCGAGCATGTGTGGTGATTCATGGATCTTCGTTTTGGTCAAGAATGTACAGTCAGGCGAAACATGCGTCGTCAGGCGTGCATACTCTGTCAGTCGAAAAGGTGCCACCACCGGACAATCGGGTCAGGTTCAAATTGGGCCTAGCTATCTATGAGAAGCAGCTGTTCTGCGAGAAGATGGTATCCACGTGCTTTGTTGAGGCATCGAAAGTTCGCTCATGGGACGAAACAGTCCGAACCGACTCAGTCGCTCACCCGTCGCTTGTCGAGATTTGGGAGGACAAGAGTGAAGTCAAGACGTCCACCAAGATTTCGCAGACATGGTTTACGGGGGAACAGCAGCAACAGATCAGGTCGGGTGCCCAGGGTGACACGGTCGCTGAGTCGTCCACAGTCACCTGGCAGGATTTTGACATCGCCATGACCGTTCCCGAGGCCTACTACGACAACAGGCACTACTGGTTCAGGATCGACACCTATGCGACCCCGAACACTGGTTATGTCAAAGGGAGAACGTTCTATTGCTCTGGATGTGAAGGAATGAAGTTGGCTGAGTGCTACGCACAAGCCTTCTTCAAGCCGACCGGAAACGGGTATCCTGGGCACTGCATTGGGTGCGCGCATACTTCAGCTTTGAAGATGCAGCATCAAATCAGCTCCTTCAATGACTTGATCGCGTCCCAGAAGTACACCTTGGCTTGCGCAAAGCACCTTTATGACCTGAGGCTTCAATTCGTGGATCCTCGTGTGGACATCAAGGAGTTCCTCAAAGTTTGTGCAGAGATGGTCTATGAAGACATCGGCAAGACGGTTTCTCACTACGGTGGTCTCCGAATCACAGCCAGTCAGGCCATCGAGTACGCGGCATGGGGAAAGGCCAAACAGTTGGCGTGGGACAGAGGGTACGACTCCGAAGGCAAGACATGCTACATCTGCTACTACGACGCCGGGAACTGCGCTTATGCTGGTTTCATGAGGATGCTTTTGACTCCAGAAGAGCGCCAAGAATGCTACAGAGGGTCAGTCTTGCCCAAGGAAGAGCTCCTGGGTGACACAGTGGAGCTGGCGCTCGGGCTTCTTACGATTGCAATGAGACACCCAAGTCATTTCATGAATTGGGGTGGCCTTGAGGGAGCAAATGCGTGCGCGAGAGGAATCGAAAGGTCATTCTTCCGCTACGCGTCGGCCGAAGCCATCGAGCTGATCACGGTTGACTCCCCGCGCAAAAGGACACCGCCCAAGAAGAATGAAGCAGTCGCTGAGATCGTCAACAACATGTCCGCTGACCTCGTGATTGATTTCACAGTGATCGTCGATGGTGATATCTACCCTGTAGAGATTACGAGAACCGACGAGACACAGGCCGCTGACAACGTCACGGACGATCCAGGGTTCTCAGTTGCTCCACCAATACCTGCACAGGATGTGGATGTGGATGCGCAACCCGAAGAAGAGCAAGGTGCAGAAGGCCCTGATCCCAGGCATGCAATTCGTGAAGGATTTGTCACGCAGCTTCAGGACTATGTTGGCGTACTCGCTCAGGGCGAGATGTCAGTCGGAAGCGATCGCATCACATTCTGTGTCGCTTGTGGCAGTGACCTACACACTCTGTCAAATTGCACAGAGAATGCTGCAACCCGGGACCTGGTACTTCGAGGCGTCCAGATCATCAAGGAAAGTCTTCTTCGATATCCACGTCGAGTACCTTCACAAGAGGCTGAACCAATGGACGTTGACACCACAGATCATGTGAGTGTTGCATCCTCGGACCGACGACCCAAGGCCAAAGCCCGACCGCGACGCGGAGGCGAAGCCGTACGGGGTGATGTGGTCTTGATCCGTTATGAGAACAAACACAATCTCTGCACGGATGTGGAGAATCGTCGGGGCCTAAATGATGCTTGTGGCGTACCACTGCAGGAATCGGGACCAGAGAATAGCCAGCGAGTGGTGGACATCATTGAGCAGCTTTCGGACCATCGCGACCGACGCCTACCTCAACGAGGAGACCGTCCTAGCTTTGTGTACGACGAGAACACTCATAGCTACACCAATCCAGGCTATGAATCCATCGGCGGCGGAAGGCCAATCCGGTGCGGGATTCTCGACCTGATCCCAACCAAGGGTGCAAGCTTCATCAACAATCGGTGGGACATCGTGAATGAAGTTGTCCTTCGCAACATCACCCGTCAGCGCAGGTTGAATGCGGATTGGGCGCTATCATGCATCCAGTCTGACTTGCGCCACAGAATCGCCAGGCGCCCAGGCTCGGAATGGCTTGACAACAGGTGCCAGGTGGCATTCAACAGTGTCATCAAATGTGATGAAGGAGGATGGGTGCTGATCGAAGACTTGGTGAGGCATGAGCCACTATGGACCCATGAAAGCAGACGCATCACCGAAGGGGTCTCAAGGACCGATGACCAACAGAAGAAGAGAGTGTACAATGAAAGACTTCAGCTGTTGTTCCAGGGGAATATGCTTGCAGCCACGAAACGCCACAAGGCCAAGATCCGGCTACAATTCTTGGGTGTGAGAGTGAAGAATCCCGGCACAGAGACTCTTGGATCTGCGAACTCGAACATGTTGGTGTCGGTTCCCGATCAGATTACAGAGATCCAGAACAACGACCGTACCCGACACAATCAGAGGTACCTGAACGTTTGCAATGGCTGGGTGAAACCATGGGCTGTCAGGGCCACAAGTGGTCACTCTACGCACTCCGATCCCCAGAACAATTTGCTTCAGTTGGACAAGGACCGGTTCGCAATATCTCCATCTATGACCCTCTTGCAACGTCTTGGAGGTGCGTTCCACGCTACGGCATGCCGCAACTTGGATTCCATTGTCACGCAAGGCATCATGCCTGGTTCGGAGGACCCCGACGGGGACTTCGACCATAGGCGCCAATTCCGAGTCAACCAAGGCGGCAGACTCCACAGCTATTGGGGGGTGTTTGCGCCGTTCGATCACCGGAATGCAACGACCAAGATGCGAGTACACGGACGAGACGCCAAGCACATGCCATTGGCGGTCCTTCATGTCCCATCGCAAGATCTTGCACGAGAAGATGGACGTATCACAGACAGCGGCATCATGATCGTTGGTCGAACGATACCTTTCCATTTCGTCAAGGAGGTATGGTTTTGCGTCCCTGATCCTCGAGATACACACTCTTTCGCTCTGGTGGAAAAGATCTACGATGAAAGGTTGGAGAAAGAGCTGGTGTTGGACTACAATGCATCACCGTTGCTTCCCGAGTTCGAGAGATACCGAACGCCAAGCAAGATCATGGAATTGCTTTGCGAGATGCCTCCTGGACCCCACGACACAAGCAAGGAGCAGATCATTCGTGACCTCACGACTGTCCTGGAGTCCCACAGGGAGAACACGGTTCGGCATCACTACATGGACAAAGGAATCAAGTTTGTCATCAAGAATTGGCGACCCGAAGACCTACGCAGAGACGAGGATGGACGGAGAATGAGGGTATGCCCGGCATGCTACAACATCGTTCCAGCATGTTTCTCCCGATGCACGTCTTGCTGGTCACAGTTCATTTCGAGCGGATATTACCAAGGTTCTCCACAACGGGAGACTCCTACGGAGATCCCCAGTGACTTCATTGCTCAGACAATGGAAGCCGCAGCAGCCGCAGTGCCTGAGGCGCCCGAAGAGGAGCAGGAAGCCATGGAGGTAGAGACCGTTGCGGAACCTGAAGAAATCCCAGAACCATCTGTCATCGCGGAAGACGATCCAGAACAGGAACCTGATGAAGAAATGGACATCGAGCCTGGAGAGGACTTTGATGACGCAGTTCCAGAAGCAATCGCACAGGAACGTCGTCCCGTCTTCATTACTGGCCAGTCTTTGAACATCGATCCTGAGCTACAACTTGCACGTACCGCCATGCAGCCATCTTACTATTCTGGAAAGCGAAATGCCCATTGCATTGACGCGAACATGACCGCTCTGTCGTACATGGCATACGTGGTATGCAGATCCATCTACAAGGCTTGGTCAGGATTCGCAAAGTGGGCGACTATGCCGTTGTTTCAGATGAGGGAAAGTTTCGCACTTGGCCAACGCTATGATGTGCTTGGAAAGTGGGGATCTTTGGCGGCAGTGGATAGGGAAACAGGTGTGAGCAGGGACGTGACTGATGAGGAGATCATTCGCTTTGCAAAGGAACCTGAGAACCTCAAACAGTATGATCCCAACGGGACTTACACCTTGAAGCGCTTCCGGACGAACCAGATGCTTTCTTTACTTACACGGGGAGCCAACATGATGGGAATTGGCAGGGACAACTTCAACCCTACTACTTACTTGAAGAGCGACAGGGATGAAGATGTAAAGGCTATGCACTTTTGTTGCCTGAACGTCCTGTGCGAGGTGATTCCAATGGTGACGGGACACCAACAATTCTCAGTGCTACGACCAACGCCAACTGGACCAGTGGACTTCTTGTACATCGACCCCGTCGGTATTCTGCTGACTCATTCTGATCAGTCAGTTCAGACCATCGCCTTGCTAGTGGACCACAGCGTGCAAATGCCTGCGCATTTCATGGACAGATTGAACAGATCCAAGACTGAGAGACAGCAAAACCCGACGACAAAGCGTACGGAAGCCCTACACCACATTTCGGCCGCTGACTATCTTCCTCCAGGTGGTACATCCATCCTGGACACGCCTGTCACTACGGAGGAACGTGAAAGCGCTTCTTCATCCAAGGGACCTTCAAAAGGGCGTGGAAGAACCGGAGGCGAGCAACATGGTGGCTGGAACACCAATTCCTACCACGACTACATCGCCGCCAAAGGCCGAAACAAAGGCAAGGACAAAGGAAAGCCAAGGAACCAGTATCCAGAGGAGAACCTCCGGCCCTGGGACCGCGATCCTACGTCAACGCGAAGATGGTGGCGAGACAACGCCTGATCTTCCTCGCCTATAAGTTCGTGACCTCTGAGCTTCGCCCGTGGAATGCCATCGCGAATGCTTCTTTCTTCGGTGACGCCTGATTCGTTTGTCATTTCAGGGGATCGTTACTGACGTAGATGAGTGTCACAACGTTTCTAATTGGGATACAAAGCTCTGATTTTCAAAGTCAACGTTGCGGCGGAATTTTCTTCTGTCCTATCGTGCCATCTTCCGGGGTGAGCAGCGTCGGAGACGCAACTCATGGGGGGTGCGAACGGACTGCGATGCCTTGTCAAGTTCTAAGGTGTCACTATAAGAGCTGTGAACAAGACCGTGTAAAGTGCAAGAGAAGGGGGCACGCTACGCGTCCCTCGACTCTAGGGGGCATGCTACGCATCCCTCATCTTTACCTTTCTATGTGACCGCCAACGCAACGTTTGGCTCAAGTCAATGCCCATAGCTAAGTGCTATATGTGTCTTCTATCCTGAGCAATCAGAGCTATCCCGTTGCACAGACGAACCGCCGCCGGCAGTGAGTGCAAAAGGAACGGCCGCCGGTTCTGCCTGCATAGGATCGCACGTGTGGAAGTAAGAGGGAGAGACAGGGTCCAGTCTGTGGAGAGTGCTAGCCAGCCACACCTACATTCATTACAGCTCTGGTGGGGAGAGCAGCAACAAAGTCGAGATCAATCCCCCACGCATTTGTTGTTGTCGTCGTCGTGGTTGTTGTTGTTGGGTGCTGGTGCTGGTGCTTCTGCTGCTGCTGCTGGTGCTGCTGCTGCTGATGCTGCTGCCGCTGCCGCTGCCGCTGCTGCTGCTGCTGCTGCTGGTGGTGCTGGTGCTGCTGCTGCTGCGGCGCCACCAACCCAAACAAACAAACAAGCATAAAAAACACAAAACTGCTGCTGCTGCTGCTGCTGCTGCTGCTGCTGCTGCTGCTCGTGTTGTTGTTGTTGTTGCTGCCCGATAAACCCTAAACCCCAACCTGGGGAGCCTGCGCCCGAAGCCGCCATGCTGTGCGTGAGGATGGTTTCAGGAGCAGACGTCGCACAGCTCCCCTGGAAGAAGCGGGGACTCTGCGGGAGCTGAAGACACGCCTCCAGGAGTTCTGTGGGATGCCACGATTCCGGCAGAGGATTCTGTAGGGAAGTTCTCTACTTGAAGATGACGCGAACCTCACGTCTTTCATGGACTTGACGCTTGCTCTACAGAGCTTTGCTGAGGTTTCATTGAATCTGATTGCGGTGCTCTTGTCGGTTGCGGAAATGGGCAGCGTCTCAGAGATGGAGGCGATCCTGCAACGACCCCAAGATCCTAAGCCGGAGCTTTCGATGGAGTTCTACCCAAAGGAGGAGTACGAGACACGTCTTGTCTTGGCGTCTTCCCAAGGCCACATGGAGACTGTCGGCCTTCTACTGGAGGAAGAGGCCGATCATTGGGAAAATCGAGAAGAAGCTGATCGGCATTGGTATGAAGATCGTTGCCAATCCTACAAGCGCCCTTGGCAGCGGGATCATTGGCATTTCTGACTGCTTCCTCTTCGAGCCGGATACCGTCTTGGCTCTGACAAGGCACCGCCCGGCTAATTCACTTTGTCTCTGTGCGCCGGGGGGCATGCTTCCCCTCCTTTTTCATCAACAGTGATGCTCTCGTCTTCAATAAGCCTGACTAAGCCTTCTCGGATTGCAGACTTTACAGCATGACTACGCAATGCTCTCCCAGACGGGACAAATCGCATTCGCTCGCCAACCTTGACAAAAACAGGCCACTCTGGCCGGTTGCCTGCGCCGCAGTGCTAGCAAGGGATCGACTTAGGTTTGCCTCACACGCTCGAATGATGAGGTGACGCTCAGCGTTCCGACCTTACAGCCCATCGCCTCCCACTGGGAGTGACCAAATGTGGGACGCCACAGGGAGACGGCTACGGTACGACCCACCAGTGGTTGGTTCATGAGTATCGGACGCGATGATTCATACTGGGGGTGACGGAGGCTGTCTCACCGACATGTGACTGCGGTAGAGGCATAAACACTAAGGTGCCAATCGCAGCACATGGCACGGACAACGTAGCTGGTAGAACCGGAAGTGCATGCACAGACAGTCGCATGTTTACTTCTTTGGTATGGTATTTCCTTTTCATCGTTCTATGCATTTGATTTTGCAACTCTGCGACTGGCTGACATCTATTTCTCCTATTGCTCGTTTCTTGCACAGCCTGAGATACAACTCGCCCGCTATGAGCAGAGCCCGCTCGCTCAGCGTCCAATCAAACTGTTGCTGCTGCTGTTGTTGCTGCTGTTGCTGCTACTGATGATCAGCTGATGATGTTGTTGCTGTTGCTGTTGCGTTTTTGTTCATCATTGTTGTTGTTGCTGCGGTTTCGTGTAGGTTCGTTTGTTGTTATCGTTTGTTTTTTGTTGTTTAAGTTTGTTGTTTCTCTGGTAGCATGGCTTGAGTATCGTTTCCTATTTTTTTGTGTTGCGTGTTTCGTGCTTCTTGGTTATTGTGTCCTGTTTCTTGTTTGTTGGATGTGCTTGTTGTTTGTTGGTTGCTGTTGTTGTTTTGTTGTTGGTGGTGGTGCTCTTTGTTTTTCGTTCTTTGTTCTTTGTTCTTTGTTCTTTGTTGTTGTTGCTGCTGTTGTTGTTGTTGTTGTTGTTGCTTGTGGTGGTTGTCGTGGTTGTCGTGGTCGTGGTGGTGGTGGTGGTGGTGGTGGTGGTGGTGGTGGTGGTGGTGGTGGTGGTGGTGGTGGTGGTGGTGGTGGTGGTGGTGGTGGTGGTGGTGGTGGTGTTTGTTTGTTTGTTTGTTTGTCGTGTTGCTTGTTTTTTTGGTGTTGTTTTTTGTGTTGTTCGTTGTTGTTGTCGGTGGTGGTGGTCTGATATACCAAGAATCATGAACATGACAATAGTTCTTCCAGCTTGAACCTTGCGAGGAGCTACACAGTGTGAGAAGCCGTTTGCCGATCCGAGCAATTTTGCATTTCCTTGGATTCGTGGCTGATGGCTTCCAACGTTTTGCAAACGGCATCGTTTGATACGATGCTAACGTTTGATTGTCCAGGCTGCGCCAAGACGGCAAGACCAGATCTCTGTGCTAGTTGCCTTCCGGATTGCGTAAGTTTAGATTCACAGCCAAGTTGGCATCAAGAAGGACAATACAGCAGTTAAGCGTCCGAATGACTCCAACCAGTGACCAATCAGCTTGTATTGTATTATGGCATTTACGCTCAAAGATTCCGACATTGCGGTTGCTACATGTTCCGGGAGGTACTTTTCTGTCTAGCACCCGTATGGTACTGTCGCAGATGCAAACATCGGTTCTGAGCGGGCAGCATGTGCTGGGTTTTCGAAAAGATGCGCCGTGCCTCCGCTGCTGAGGAATATGCGTTCCCGCATGTGCGGGCAGACTCGTGCGAGCAAACTATGCACTATTTAACTTGGACCATCCCAAGTGCGAAGTTGCCGCACCATGCCCATTCTCGGGTTTCGTGAGGCGGCGTAAGTGGTAGTGCTGGCTGTAGAAGTAGTAGTCGTCGTCGTACCAGTAGTAGTAGTTAGTAAACTAGTACTGGTGGTGGTAGTAGTAGTAGTAGGAGTAGCAGCAGCAGCAGCAGCAGCAGCAGCAGCCGTGGCAGCAGCATTGCATGGTCGTCGTAGTCGCATAGTAGTATCGGTAGTCGTCGTCATAGTCAGAGCGGCAGCAGCAGGAATATCTGTCGATGGAAATGGCCTGGAACCCAAGTTCAGCTCTCACGCTCGCACAGTCTCGGACGCAACGCCTCAAACTTAGCTTTCGTTTTATAAGCTAAACCCATAGAGCACTCAAGAAATTGACATCTGTTGCTGCGCAGCAGAACAGTAGCGTTTAGGTCTCGCACTCGGACTGTAGCTCTCTCTCGCGCTTGGCGGTTTAGAGTTTAGGGGACCTTGATCTGTCTGGCGGGAGGCAAACAGCCTTTCGGACCTACTTGTGGCCATGAGCCAGGCGCTCCACGTTGGACTTAGAGTTTATCACCGGTGGTTCGGACGCAAGGGACCTCTTAAAATTTGGTCCTGGCCACGGTCTCGTGGAGTCTGGCTGTCGAGCAGGGTTTGCACCATTCTAAAGTTCGGGGTTAAAGGTTCGGTGTCTGCGTATGAAGTGTTTTCGAAACCGCCAAAGCAGCGCTTTCCTTTTGCAGGGCACTAAGCTCTCTCGCGGTTTGCATCCGGGGGCTGTCAAGAGATGCTTTTGCTCCTGTTGTTTGCACCGGTAGTGGCCTGTCTGAAGTCCCAAAGCTGGCCCTTTCATGCAGTCCGTGGAGTCACGTGGATGGTTGTTCCGCATGATGCAGCCCGAGGAGGTGCTCTCATTTACAAAGCCTTTTGCAGAAATCCCAAAGACTCAGCACGCCTGGGCTTGAAGGTGCGTACTGAAAGGTTGACCAGCCACTTGAAGGAACTCCCAGTCAAACAGACCCCATGAAATGCGGCCCTACATCCCAGAATTCCTGAGTTCCGGTGCTCTGACCCTAGGCTTTGAGGAAGGTTTCAGAGCCAGGGGCCGAGCCCGCGGCGGAAAAAATCCCGGCCCCCGGGGAGGCCTACAAAGCTTTGCTCGATGCCTTCCTTGACAGCAGCGACTCCTACAAAGGCGGCGCAGTCATGTTATTGCGGTTTGGTCTAGAGACCAAGATCTTTGGAAAACGGGGGCCTACGACATGATCCGAGCCCCGAGCATGAGCAAGACTGTGACTGTCATTGCTTTTGATTTGGATGCCCTGATGCCGAGCATGTATAGTACGTGGCGATGCTGCTACTGATCTGATGAGCCCGCGAACCAAATGTCATGATGACGATTTTCCCGTCCGCACCGCGCATTCAAAAACGAAGAGAACACGATGCAAAGTACGCAGGCAATGAACTTTAAGCAGGAAAGCCACGGTAATGAGTGACGAGATTCACCGTGAGACGCTATAGTCATGACGACGGTGCAAACGGGCGGAGCCGGTTGCGATGGGGAGAATCACAGCGTTGACGAAGTGGTGGGTTGGATGTTGATCGCGGCTGCGTTCGTACGGCCAATGATTGCGATGGTGATGCCAGTGTTGTTGAGGATGTTGGCGTTCATGATCATGATAGCGCCTGTTATGGTGACGAGGATGTTGCTGCTGAGGGCATAGGGATCGCTTCGTGTTCGTAAGCTATGTTCATTGCCACCCAAGCCTCCAGCCGCAGCCGCAGTTTTCCTGTTCGGTCCAATGCCGCGTCACAGGCCCTACTGAGGCATCACATTCGAGGGTGTATAGGCATTGATAATGTTCGAGAAGTCTGTTAATAAAGGTTTCGCAGCGTGTCTACAAGAGCTACATTCGAAAAGGGTGTAGTGTACGCGTTCATACAGCTGGAGAAGTTGTTTAATAAAGGTTTCGCAGAGTTTCTACAAGAGCTATCACCCTAATCCTTGGCATCTTCCAATCTGTGCCAGGTCTGCGTCTTCCTTTGCTGCCCGTCACAACGCGCCACGGGCAGTTTATCAAGCCGCTTTCTCGGAGATCAGATTCCTTGGGGTTTTGCTTGCGGGTTGCCATAAGAGGTGCTATCAGGGCTCTCTCGGCACTAGGCTTAGCGCGTTGCAGGCATGGTAGCATTCGGTTTGTAGTGCATCTCCCCTGCTGGGCGTTGCTCGAGAGTTTACTGCAGGTGCTTACCAGTCATTGAGGGCACAGTACGACCTAGTAGACTGTACAGTGCTAATCTCTTGGTTTGTTCACAGCTACTGAGCTTCATTGCTAAGTTGCGAATGCTAGACCTTTACACCAAAGTCGCCTGAGAGGGTCATAGCTTGGCCCATTTTCTCATGTAGATGCAGACCTGTTTCTATTCATAAAAATGCACGGTAGACTACAGCATTCCTAGCGTTCGGACATGTCCACTCTGCGCTTTTGGTGCGGGTAGACGACAGGGCGAAGTGTTCATGTCTGAGACAGATCACATGGGTTTAGGAGTTTTTGGCTTAATCAAGCTGATTGGTATGTTTTGATTTAGCTGCCACTGCTTGGCATTTCTGGTTCGGCAAGAGCTCTGCTGCGTTGCTGGACAGCTTTGGACAAAGATAGAACAACAGATGCAAAAACCAGTCGCGGAGCAGAAATACCGAAGCCCTAAGCATGAAATCAGTCACAAATCGTAAGAGCTACTTCTATCAGACCCACGTGACAATGGTGCTGGTGTCCCTTGGGTAGTTGTCAAAACTATGGCCCCTTTTTGGGTACCCTAAATAATAGGTGCTGTATAATAAAAGGAACCTCAAAAGGGACCATAATTTTGACAAACACCCACTTGTCAAGAATTCTGATGTGCTGCGAGGCGGGCGCAAACTGCGAAGCCGTTTTGGTCTGCAGCGACCTGGCCTGTTCAGCTTGCGTATGCACATGGGGGTTTCCGAAAATTAGGGGTACCTTATTTGGGGGTCCTTATAATAAGGATCCTACTATTTAGGGTACTATATTAGGGTCCCCTATTTTCGGAAACTCCCACATTTAGACCCAGGATTGTTGCCTGTAGTTTGGCCATGTACGAGTAAGCAGCTAGGCAGCTAGGTGTTAGTTGCACAAGCTCACACAGGTGCCTATATAATATGTATGTTTAATATTATTACACGCAAATACATGTGAATTCATATGTTTGCGTATATATACACACAATATATATATATATATATATATATATATATACACCTACACACACGTACATGTGTAGGCAATACGAAGGGTACTGTAAGAGTTTATGCCTGTAAGTACACATGCTCATGCATGCAAGCTTACCTTACATACAGGTAAAGACTGGCAGCCAGGCAAAGACTGGCAGCCAGGCAGGCAGGCAGGCAGGCACCCGACAGAAACAGACAAAGACAGACAGACAACTAGA
The DNA here is from genome assembly GCA_905221615.1 of Symbiodinium sp. CCMP2592. NCBI lineage: Eukaryota > Dinophyceae > Suessiales > Symbiodiniaceae > Symbiodinium > Symbiodinium sp. CCMP2592. Next base: position 325,275 of record CAJNDT010003635.1, read on the forward strand.
TCGTGACCACCTACAACGGACGCTGTCCTCACTCGAAGAGGAGCTAGCGGCAGATGGGCTCAAAATACACCCCACCAAAACCGCCATACTCTTCAGCAAGCCAACCCGGGGGGGGAGTTTCGACATTGGCGGGGAAACGGTTGCATGCGCCCCACACAAAACAATCATCGCGGCGCTGGGCTCTCCCATCACCTTTGGGGAACAAACCACGGCGTTGATTGCGGAGATGAGCCGCCGAGGCAGACAAGCCTTTGCCGAGCACAAGAAGATCTTGTTGGCACGGACGCACATCAACACTCGATGGTCTGCATACACAACCCTTGTACGCAACTCGGCCCTCTATGCAGACAAACATGGCCAGTGCAGCACCGGCTCCTCTAGGCAGCAAACTCGCTGCAGATGCAACACCTACGGGGGATGCCTTTTCTACACCGCAAGCCCACCGAGCAATGGGCCGCATGGCACACTCGAAGCCTCAGAGCAGCACGGATACACCTCCACCGCATGGGGGGAGAGAAGTGGTCCAGCTACATCCTGCGCCGTGTCTGGACACTCTGGGGGCATATGGCCCGCGGGGGGGAGGAAGTGAATGCCATGGTCACCTGGAAAACATGGCCTTCTGGCGAGAGCAGCAGAACAAGCCTCGCAAGACTCGCACATAGGTCATTTCAATCCCGAGCCCGATGTGCAGAGGGCCATTGAAACCATAGCTGGCACTCAGTGGGGGGAGGTGGCACAAGATCGCAAGAAGTGGCAAGACCTTACCCACGCCTTTGTGAACCACTTCGACGTGCCTTGGGCTACCGGCAAGCAACAAGCAATCCAGGACAACCTTCTTCCCAACGGGAGACGCGGACCACCCACCAGGGAAATCGCAGTTGAATGACGACACAGTCGGAGAAGCTGCGATCTCCGACCGGGGGGGAGGCTGTGGCACTTTCGGGGGGGATTACCCAACATCACACCACCAGCGGCACCACATCCACTCCCACAGCCACCACAGACATGACCTCTCTTTGCACAAATAGCAACACAAAGAGAGCGACCCACAGAGAAAGAGTGAAACATGATATCATGCAAGGACCAGTTTGCTACGAACTTTGCTGAGCTGTGGTCTTGAGTTCGCAACATGCAGTTACACGTCAATGCAGGCCTACATGTGAATCCTGTACCCGCCTGCACCCCGCTCCTCAAAGTACAGAGGGGGAGAAGACAGCCATGGCGGATGCAGCAGAGGAGCAATGCTACATCTGCAACAGCGCCAACACAGGCCGTCACACGGCGCACAACCGGCTTGCCCCGGGGTGCAAGTACTTCGGAGTGCCTCCTGAACGCCGCAAGGTCCCGCTTGGGGGGAGTACCACGGCGGCAGCCTCTAGTGCCAGAGGCCCACACACCGAGCCCACAGAGGGGCCTAGCTCAACCCAGCGAAAGCAGGGAAGTGAATCGTTTGTGGGGGACGCATCAGCAGAGGAGGTCGGCACGCACCTGGGTGGCGAACCGCTTTGAGACACTGGTTGGACTGCGACTCTGGTGGGACAGATCCACCGGGACGCTACATGCGCCGGGGAGCACAGTGGACCGTGCTACCATGCGCCAATTGGGGAGGCGCAGAGCGCCGAGATCACCGATAGACTTGCAGAATGTGGATATGAAACCATGATGATGCTCAAGTTATCCGATGGGGAAGACATGATGGTACAGACAATGGCGCAACTCACCGGGAACCCCCTCATCGCCAAGGACTTGCACACAGCACGCAAGCTTCGTTTTCAGAAAGAGCTCGGACTACCGCTGTCGGATATAAACCGAGTCCTTCAAAGCTCTGGACGGGGAGGGGAACTGATTCCTGCTGAAAAAGACGGCCGGGGACGACCTTCAACGCTTTCGTTCAGCCGAGCCCTCCCGCGATAACAAACCCGGGGGGGAGCAAGTCCCGCCAAGTGCTGCGGGTGTGCGGACCGCACGGGGAAGATGCCTGAACGCTGCCTCTTCCTCCTACCCGGAAGAGAGAGAGAGAGAGAGAGAGACAGAGATAAAGAGAGAGAGAGAGAGAGACAACACTAGACATGCTTCAGCATATGCGCACTTACTCTATCTGACCACCCACAACCCCCTTATTCCACTTTTGTATATGCATATACGTGTGTATGTATATATATATATACATAGAAGACATGTACACATATCTGTATGCAGAGGCAAACCCACGTACGTACACATGAATGTGCATACATGCATGTATGTGTACATCCGTACGAGTGTGTGTGTGTGTGTGTGAGAATGAATGTAATACGTATGTAATGTGCATGTATGTGAATATACATAGGTGCATATGTGTATAAGTAAAGGATATTTACCTGTATCTACGTACATACATATGTGTGTAGTGTAATGCAGTATAGTGTAACATGAACTAAGGTATAAGTGTAAAGTAAACAAAAGAACGTATGCATGCTTTTTTGCATGCGTGCATGCACATGCGTATGTGTGTACATTTGTGTTCTCTGTCTGGCAGTCTGTCTGTTTGTGTTTGTTTGTCCGTGTGCCTGTCTGGCTGCATGTATGCATGTAGGTATGCTTAGCTTTGTGATATGTATGTGATTACGAGTATGTATATGTCATGTAACTGCAGGTTAATTTTTGTATAGGAATATGTACATGTATGCGGAGAAGTATATGTGTATGTATTACAACATGAATTTGAACACGTAGAGGCGTATGTGTTTGTATATGTTTCTGTATATGCACACATGTAACAAAACACATGTTCGTAACAAGACATGTACCTATGTCATATATATATATATGTATATATATATATATATGTATTTGTGTATGTATGTATGTATGTACATATATTTATATGTACATATGTATGTTTACATAATTACTTACATCTGTGTGTAAGTATGTGGTTCTGTATGTATGTATCCATGGGTTTGTGCATGCATAGCCACTATCTGCAGTATGTACATGTGCATGCATGTGTAAGTGTATGTGTAACTGCGCATGTAAGTATGTAAGCAGAATGAAATGACCTGAAATGAAAAGCGCGAATGCGTAAATGAAAGAACGAAGAATGAATGCATTCGTTGAACGAAGGAAAAAACGCGAGTCCGTGGGTGCATGAGTGAGTGGGTGACTGACTGAATGAATGGTTGAATGAGTGAATCAGTGAATGTGTGAGTGAATGGATACAAAGATATACGATGATATACGCTGTTGTGGACCGATTGCCAACCGAGCAGGCTGCCGTTCTTTCATATGTGCTTACTTCATGTTCAGCTAGCTCTGAAACATAGCTTTGTGAACGGCAGTTTGCCACAGAAAGGACCAACAGGGGGGAGTTTTTTGAGACCAGCGCCCAGATTCCATTCAATCCGGATGAGGAGAGACCGCGGCTCGCATGCAACATATACATATATATATATATACATGAGCATGTACATACTCATATGTTTTGTTGCGTGGTTTTATGCAAGGATTGAGGGAGAGAGAGAGAGAGAGAAGCAAAGTTTCGGGATGATGCTCTGGATCTGCACCAAGCCACCAAGCAACGTTGCTGGACGCATCTTGATGTGGCGTCCGCCATCCAACCCCTCATGTTCCCGATGTTTTGGACACGTTCAACCTTGGTGAGCATGCACATGTTTGCGCCGTCACGTTCGTGCCCATGTAGATATGTATGCATGTGTTTTTTGTTGGTTTGTATAATATGTCCAATGTGCGTATGTACGTATTGATGTATGTACTCATGTGTGTATGTGCGCATGTATGTTGTATGTGCATGTGTACGTGTACACTTAGGTGCATGTGTATGCGTGTATGCATGTGTGTAAGTATGTATGTATGTATGTACATATGTATGTATGTATGTATGTACCTATGTATGTACGTACGCATGTATGTATGCATGTATGTATGTAGATATACGTGCGTGTGTGTGTGTGTGTGGGCACTCATGTGTTTGTTCGTTTGTGATCTTGTGTCGAATCATCCTCAGTTTCCTGGGCTTAATACCGACTCTCGTGTCGATGCCGTCAAGATCATCCATCTGTCATTCTCGTAGCATTGCAGATCCCACGTGTAGCTTCGAGCCTCAACTACTTGACAATATGACCCATTACCGCGGAGTTCAGCGAAGGTGGCACTAGCCCTTGCGCAGCTCAGCTCAAGGCAGCTGGCGGCGCTGAAGGCTCTCCTTAACAAGTTCGAGTCTTGAATCCTCTCTTGGATGGTGATCTATGAGATTGGAACGTAGCACCTGGCACTGAAGGGTATGGGTTGTGTCCAACTCCGGGCCAATGCCAGCATTGGGCTCGCGCACTTGTCATGTCTATCGAGTCATACCTAGCTAGGGATGTGGGCACATTTGACACGGTCTGGTGTAGCCGTTGGTTCCGAAATTGTTCAGTGGGCTTGTCATCCGAGTGGAGAAGGCGCCTCGTGGCTTTATCACACATCTCTCTTTCTTTGCAGAGATTCTTGAGGTACTGCAGGAGCAAATACAGGAGAAACTGCGACATTAACTTCGGAGCTAACGCAAGCTCCGGACCTCCTGCAGCGACCGTCCTGACCAACCCTGACTCGTGCTCCCGACAGTTTAACATCTACCTGCATCTCCAAGCCTCTAGCCGTCGCAGGAGCAATGTGTGGAAGTGGTACCAGGCGAGCAGTTGAGATGCAATATTGTATGCAAGATGAGGTTCGCATGTTCTGCATGTGGGGCTGCTTTTCCGCAGAGCCGAGCTAGGGATAGCCGTTGATGGGGCCTTACGTGGTAATCCATCGCCACAGGGGTTCAACAGCTCCCGGCGTCGGCCCATCTTGATTCTTTGTCCACCCGAATGTGAATTCACAGGCAACGAGGCAGAGGCACGTGTGCACATGTCTTGGCATACGAAAGCCAAGGCAAACTGCTGTAAACCGTAGCTGCTGAAATCACGGACTGAGCGCAATGATGTCGGTCAGGCTTGTTGTATGTATGTGTTGGCCTGACTTTCAGATGTCGATGGGCTCCCCCCCCCCGAAACTTAAAGTCTACCTGGCATTGTATGCCCAAGATGAACCTTCGCAGTGGTGGTTTTGCAGGCGTCCAGTGCAGCTTGCACAGTTGCTTTTGGGGGCCATCATCCGGTCGTTTCATCTTCTCAAGCTTCTCCATCTCTCTCTCTCTCTCTCTCTCTCTCTCCATCTCTCTCTCTCCATCTCTCTCTCTCTCTCTCTCTCCATCTCTCTCTCTCTCTCTCTCTGTCTCTCTCTCTCTCTCTCTCTCTCTCTCTCTCTCTCTCTCTGTCTCTCTCTGTCTCTCTGTCTCTCTGTCTCTCTCTCTCTCTGTCTCTCTGTCTCTCTCTCTCTCTCTCTCTCTGTCTCTCTCTCTCTCTCTCGCTCTCGCGCTTGTACAATGTAATCATCACGTATCCCGAAGCTCTGCCGTTGATGACTTCAAGCTTCCGTGTCTACTTTCAATCTCAAGCTTCTGGGTTTGTACATTCCTAATCCCTGGACAGTCTATGAGTCCTTTACTGTACTGGCATCCTGGCCCTGGTAACCGAGCCGTAAGCACATTCATGCACATTCTACGGATCCCTAGCAAAATGCGTTCAGCCTGTGCCCTGGTCCAAACTTCGGGCTGATGCATGATGCTTGCCGACATAAGTTGGTGATGCCAGTGCCAGGCCGGATCACAAAAATGGTCCTAGTACGTTTGCAATTATCACTGCATGGTACCTTCTGCTGCCGGCTGCAGGTGAGCTTGAAGAGATTTTCGAATGAGTACTGCGCTAGGTACCTATTCGATACGAGCTCCACACAATAGAAAGGAACCCTTCTTTTCGAACATTTCCTGCCATACATGCGACCAAAATTTGGGATATTCCTCCCATCTAAGCAGGCAGTGCTGACGGCAGTCGTGGCAGCCTAGAGGAGGTCCTCGGTGCCAAGGCAGATTCCGATCATTCGAATCATCAGATCTGAGCATGAAGCTTCTGTAGCAGTGATCAGGTGTGTGACCGTTGCCAAAAGTTGTATTTCGAGCTCCCATGGTTTCAAGAAGAGATGTTGCCACGACAAGAAGTTGTAGTTTCAAGACGAGATGTTGCTACGACATGGAAAGCCGCAATAGAACCCATCTTCAATACTCCTCTGCAGTGCTGAGGGTCGTTGCGGGCTTCGCTTTGCATAATCCTTCGTGAGGCACCCCGAAACCAGCAAGGCTGATCTAGTATATAGAAGATCCAACCGACGAGCACGTGAGGTCGATAGTGGCAAGATGTTGGCCATCGATGCTAAACGTTCGCGGCTACCGATGCGCTCGGGTGCTCAGTGTCTGGATTTACGGTTTAGGGTTTGTTGCCCTCGAGCAACCAAGTTCCGTTTCCCATAGAATTTCGATGTAGAGCTGAAGTGTACAGGATTCCCAACTAGGCCCCGCCTTGACCTCCTCCGGATTGTACGAGCACGTCGTCTGCATGATGTTGATTCCTTCTCAACACTTATAATGCCGTCAAGCTTCAACCACCTTGGGACGGCCTGTAGAGGGCGGTTTCGGGACGAAGGATATTTCGCATCAGGGCAGGCTGCACCAAGCAAAAATCGTGTGATAAGACTGCGGCAGACCTCGGCAGACAATATTTGGCTGAATCACGAAGCGCGAGCCAGACCGAGTCCCCGATGAACTCACAGGCCAAAAGCAATCCCAGACTCCAGCTTCCCTATACATGCAGAGCGCAATACTTGCCCGGCTTGTCGTAAGCACTAAGTAGTGTTCTTGATCCGAAAACCTTCTGCTGGTGGTATGCCCAGCTCAGTTTAAATCCTTAAAGGCGCAGACCTCAACCCCACAAGCCAAGAGTCCTTGGACGACCCTATAACTATAGCAAACTGATTCCTGAACTTTTGCAACCTCCTGGCTCTCGCAGGAAAGGAGGGCTATGGCTGGTGCCGTAGGCCGTCCGTATGGCGATGCAAGGGTTCAGGTCATGACCTCTAGGGTTCGCGGCTTTGGCGTTAGGTATATAGTCTTGAACAGTTTTAGATGGTACTACATTCCGTCCCTACGTGATAAATGAACGAAACCCCAAGCTCCGTTCGAATTGTTTGAGACTTTGAAGGGGTTTCAGGGCTGAGGCCAAGACTCAGGTTAGCAGTCTGTTGGGAAAATCTGATTGCTGCTGCCTTCTGACGAACCACCTCTGTCCGAAGTGCTCGCGGTAAGAAGGTTACTACCTACTTATCCTTGCTTCTGAAGCACTGGCTCTCAACCCCGAGTATAAAAACGAGTAATTATACCTTGGGTGAACTGTTGATTGCGCTCGTTACTTTTGGGAAGTTCATGTGTTGCCGAAAGAGATGTACAATGGCGAGCGTTCCACTTGATCGTCGAGGCAGATCGTAGACTCAGGTGCTTCCGTCGACTTTGAGAATTGAGGTATAGGAAGCTCCAGAATCAGCAGCAGCTGCGTCTGTGTATGCATGCATGCATGCATGTGCTATTCAAGATACAAACCCAGCCCCGGTCTATAATGATCCAGGCCACAAGTGCCACAGCACAAGTTCCTCATGGCGCGATGTAGCAGAATGTTTCAGCTGTTTGGGTACTGTTACCTGCCCGTATGCGTTCATACATGTACATGGGTACACTCTTATTGTTGTATTCAGCGCGGCAGTGCACGAACTCAGCCACGGCTAGCTCAGCAAACCCCAAACCCAGGCCCAACACCCTGTCCCGAAAAGCCTAGACTCAAGTCCTGGGGCCACTGCCTTCGCAGGGACAACGATGGCGATGCTCGGCTTTGGCGTTTGGAGGCTTCCATCGTAGACGCCAGGGGAGAGGTTTGGGATTGTGATGTTCGCGCTGTGCCGTTCAGGAGTTGGGGTTCGAGTATCACGATTGTGCTGAAGTCCGACCTGGCCTACAACATCTTGAGCCACAGATCTTATGTCCCACAAGTCAACAAACTGGCCCAGAAAAGCGCTCTCCTACCCGATATCCTGAACATGTAGCCTGCGCCGCGAATCCGTGCACTTCTGGTGGCCAGGCACTTAAACCACAAAGTCCTAAACGTTCGGATTCGATTTTCTAGTTTTGAACTATTGCTCCCGTGGGAAGTCATGACTTCGAATCATCCCAGATGTGGAAGCCGGTGTTTCATGTAGGTTGGCTGTTTCCTAACTGGGCTGCGAGCTCCAGGGAGACAAGTGCGAAATCTCTTCTTGCGAGAATCTGCAGAGCATGACAACAGAGAGTGGGATTACGCATTCATACACACCGTTGTCTACCTAGCCGAAACTGAGAAGCCTTTCATGAGTCTTCTACAACTATGTAGATTCTTCTTGTAGGATCCTGAGTTCGCTGATGTAGGGACCTCATCAGAGTATCAGGGTATGAAGGAACCCTGTGAAGAGTTCTCTCTAACCTTTGCTGCCCCTATGTTCGTTATGTGCAGGCTTTTGTGCTGACACAACGAGCAGCGGGGGACTCATTGAATGCCCTGGATTTAGGGTTCATGGTCTGTTACTATCCAAGATTCAAAATTGTTGAATTTTGCTTCTGAGGAAGTGGGTCTAAGCACTAAGACGTTTTGCTCAGGTGTTTGCTCTGGGCTTGGGTACCCTGAACCATATCTCCACCACCCTGCATCCTACGCTACAGCCTCAGATCCTGAAGAAACAGCCATCCCGGAACTCAGTCTATGCTTAGGGCTTTGGGGGCTTTCCAGGCATCCTAGCCGTGCTGAGGTCTGGGCGCGAGGCTTCCGCATGGCACCAGACAAGGATCCGGCATTATGCCATCCGCCACAGTTCATGCAAATGTAGAAACGTGCATCAGCACCTACTACCGATCAAATTCGGAGGGCTTGGTGAGTCTGTAGTTCGAGAAAAAAGAACACAACCCCACCACTGGCCAAACAGCTGTGTTTTGCTGTAAAAAAGATTCCCATGCGACGTTGCAAGTCTTGACCCTCCGCCCTGAGCTGAAACTCCTTGGCGCAGGAAGTGTCCTTTGACAACTTCCACCAGATGCTTTGTGGTACCAAAGATCGGCGGCCCAGACAGCTATCTCCCACATTCCCAGACTCTATATATTTGCTGCTATAGCTCATACAACTAACTTGCCACAGGCACTAGTACTGTTTAGAGGGGTTACAGCTAGCGTAACTACCGCCAGTCGTCATTGTAGGTGTCGTAAGTCCGTAATGCTATGACTCTGCTGATTGGGACGAGTACATCACTGTCACTACGCTTCCCAGACGCTGGCTTGCAATCACCTGAGTTCTATGCAACCACCAGAGATAGTGCCTGCAGAAGCACTTGATTCCAAACTATGGTAGCTCGAAGAACCAGGGATGGTCGATTGACGTAATATAGGGTGGGTGTAATGTAAGCATGAGGACTGTAATTGCAAAGGCTGGTACAACTTTGCAGATGCTCCAGAATATATACATTACATATATATATATATATATACTGCACTACAGCGTCACGTGGAGTCAGGCAGTGGGCTGTATGGCAATGACTACTGCACTCAGAATGGTAATTATATACTTGCAAGCAACTTCCACCCAGAGCTGCGAAGGTCTACGCACCTGCTCCTGCGATCCCCGCAGAGGGGCCACCGCCCGGACCTCAGAGTAGTTGGGAGGACTTGTTTGTTGGTTTGTTTTTATCGCACTTGAGTTGGAGCACAAAGATAGGTAGGCATCGTGATGTGCGGTTCGTTCTTTTCGATTGCTACTGCCGAAGGTATAAGACACCGAAGTCTGGCCAGGCTGCAGCAGGGCTTCGAATTCGGATGTCCTCCAAGCGCGATTCACGGCGGTTTTGGAATCAGAGAAGAACGAACCCGTAAGCCAGGAATTTTCGAACATGCCTTCCTGAGGTCCTTGAACTTCGAGGTGCAGACACTCCAGGCTAGCGTGTCCTTTGTTCAGGGTTTAGGGCTTAAGGCCTGGCTTTCTCCACGCATAGGGGTTTTCAAGAAGCTTCTGTCGCAGTCATTTCAATTGTTTTGGATTTTCCCATAAATCATGCTCCAACATGTGACAGGCTTTATCGCTAAATGGCCAGGACAAAACAATTCGTTGCAGCCTCGCCGCTGTGAGCACGAACGAACGCCTCCAGCCCGAAGAGAAGAGGTGACGAGGTAACACCACACGATATGACAACCCTCTTCATGTTGCCAAGCTAGCTTGGCTTTGCAGCGGTCCGTTCGCGGTGTGGCTGCCCAGAGAACCTTCTGGGCATGGACCTGTCCCTGGAAGCAGCTGCTCACTACTTGCACTCTCTCCTGTTGCAATAAACTTGACAACATGCTGAGTGCTGTTCGTTTGTTGTTTTTTGGTCTAAGCTCTGAAGCTTTGGGTTGTAAGTGCAGGAACTGCACCTGGCAGTCGGCGAGACTGTGATGGAGGTGCAAAGCCAGAGCTGTGGGAGATTCCAGAGTTTCTGGCGTTGTTTCAACTTACATGGACCTTGTGTTGCGAGCTTAGGGTGTAGAGGAGACGATTCCTCACAAAAACCGGCACGTAGTGCTAGGATTCGCAGGATCACAAGTCCACATATCAGGTTGGATTGAGGGTCCTGGCTGCGGACTCTCCGTGGAGCCAGTGTGGCTCAAGGTTTGACAACAGTTTGAGTAGCACCATGGTGTCTATGCGCCGAAGTAGAATACGTAGAGCTTGTCCGAAATATCGGGACGGCAAAGCGAAGTCAGCGGAAACTGAGAGTATGATGGCCTCTACGAGAGTTCCGCATCAGCCACAGTTTCGCTGGACACCCTCACTGGCAGGCGTGTGCGAAACAAGGTGTAGAATACAATGAGGAGAACACATGTGGGCAGCCACTGTGCACTTGATTGACGGACGATGGTGAACATATCCGGTCTTACGGTGCTTGAGTGGCTCAAGTCCGCCGCTTTATGCATCAAATGCCGTGAACTGGCATTTTCCGGAATGGTGCATGATTAGCATTGTTCTTCAGTTGTACACGACGAGTGACGAAAGCAGCTCGAAACGTCTGGGTCGTCCTCTTATCGACTTCTGCTCTACGCACTCGTGATTTTCGGAGCGCCTCTTGTTTCATAAACATATGCATGCATGCATACATCCATATTCCGTACATACATACACACATACACAAATGCATACAGTTCAGACTGTGCCTACGTAGACAACTAGGATTGAAAGCATGCGGCCTTGAGGACAGTAATTTTGCTTCCGTCACCCGAGGATTGAGACTGAAGCTTGCAAGTCACAGTTTATTTGGTTGGGTTCAGCAGTTTCAATTGCCCGTTGCACCCGCATGACGCAAACCCTAAACCACATGCGAGCTGCATAGATCAATGTCGAGATCGCACGAGGGGTTCGAGTTTGTTCGTTTTTTTTGGGTGTTGCGGTGTTTGTTTTGCTTTGGGGCTTGTACGGGTTCAAGGTTGCAATTCTGATTTGGGCCTCACCTTACGAATCTCAACGGCTCGGCCCACAAGATTTGGCTCCGGGCTTCATCTGGCTCGGCGGCGGTGCCCTGTGTCCTGATGTAATGTAAATCATGATCCGCATCGATTCAGGCCCCTTTCCTTTCGAACAGGTCGTTCCGAGTTAAACCTAATCGGCAGGCCAATGGTCCCGTTTCCTGGTTTTGCAATTGCAGGCTTTGGCATGCTCCACAGTGCTAGATTGCGCAGGCTTCCCGCAGCTGTTTATCGTACCCGCTTCGAGTCCCCAAAGGGGACCCCAAGCCATGAGTACGGCGTCCTAGATCTTGTGCCCTAACCCTAAACCCGAAAGTTTAAACTGCCACGAAAGGCTGTACCACTTATTCAGAGCCAGTCTCAGAGGGATTGGACGGCCATCTTCTTGGGGTGTAGTTTAAGGGCTACCACTTGGAGTCCCGAGGATCGCATGTTCTGTAGTTTCTGGAGTTGTGGAAATGTAGTTTCAGATTGCAGCAATGTCGGCTATGCTATGTTACTGCCTCGCACTCGTGTATGGAAGGCCTGAGATACTAATCCTTTTTGCTAAGGCTAAATAGCTAAAGGATCTCACATCCAAAACCTGGTGCAATGAGCCATAAACCCAAGAGGATCGTAAAGGAGTCAGGCCTAGTGCGTCGGCCGCTGGCATGGAATTCGTGTCCAGCTTCCGCTGGGGTGTGCGCTATGTCGCTTCGCAGCGAACGATGGTGAACCGAGGTCGGAGGGTCCTAAAGTCAGAACCCTGCTGTCGAACCTGAATAGTGCAAAGGTTGCAATGCAGCATCCATCACACGCCTGTAAACGATCAGGATGGCTTGTCTGGTTTGCTTCTTTTGTGGATGTGGTTGCAATGAGCCCACTGCTCCTTATTCATCTGTTAACCTCAGCGTACGTGTCACTGGCACTTCTGTTCATCGTGTACGTCCTGGTTGCCTGGCGAGCGGGAAACCTGCTTGATCCAATCCGGTGCCCTGCGCATCTGCTCTCGGTTCTTCTCTTGTACGCTTTTCCTATCAGTCCCTAAGGGATACAACGGATGCCCTAGATTGAAACCATTCCTAACCCGACCCGTTTTTACTGTTTGTGGAAATCCCGTGAGCCTGTACGGAATACCCTGGTCGCCCTAGATTCCAGGATCGAACCATATGCTGATCCCCACACCCTGCACTGCACTTCAACCCACCCGACTTCAAGCGGAACCTTGCCAAAGCCTCCTTGACGCTTAAGGTTCCGACCCACATACTGCTCCAGACTCGGTTTGGGAACACAGCTCCCGGCTGCAAGGGCCTTCGCCGGGTTATGGCTGATTCAGTTTGCCTGCTCTGTCTATGTGGCCCATGAAACAACGGTTATGAATTGGTTAGGGACTCCGCACTGTCACGACCCTTACTTCTTTTATGTGCCGGAGACGCAACAGCTGTACAGTGACGAACTGCTGGATAAACAGCTCGAAATTTGCGAGAAGCAGGGGCGAGTGGACGGTTGGTGCAAGCTGTTGCGTCAGCAGAAGCAGAACTGCAGTACTTTTTCAGAGGACATGAGGATTGATCTGTCCAGGGCTTGCGAAGCTGCGAGTGAAGGAGCTGACGGACGATATTCACAGCGTTTGGACATCTGTGGCAACCAGACACATGGATTATTCTCCGAATGTCCGTCGGATGCAGTACCGGCGGAAAATCTGAGTGCCGACGGGCTGTTTTGGTCGACCGTGCGAACTCGCACGGAGACTACACACGCGTGTCAAAATGGAAAGACCGCGAAAGTGGTGCTTGAGACACACTGTCATATGCAACACGGAAGTGAGCTGTGCGAGTGGCAGGAGGACATCGCAGCTGTAGGTTTGGGCTCTGCGTTGCGAGAAGTTCCTCAACGGTGCACCAGATTTCACTGCCGGAATTTGTTGTCGACCTGGATGCGAGAGCTCATATCCGAGTCCAACTTGCGGAGCTACTGCACCTGCAACCTGTGCACACCCTGGTGGCAAGAGGATTTATGTACCACCGCCTGGATCGGCGAGTCAGTGCTTAACATGAATGGGGAGTATACACTTGAATCCGCTGATGCCGTGTACGGGTACGGATATGGCTTCTATGGATATGGTGAGCCAGTCACTGCGCAGGAACACACCGGGCCTGGTCTTGGACTGCTGTTTTGGACGATGATGGTCAGCATGGGGATTTCCATATTGGCTCCTCTGGTGAAGCTCTGCTTCTGTCTCGGCCATGGCTGCCGGGTGGGATGGCGGAATGTGGCACCTGCAGCGAGCTCGGATCTGGTCAGGGCCCTCCACAACGAAGAGAAACGTCTCACAGAGGCCGAGGGTTCAATATTTGAGGGTGTGAGCTTTGTAGACCCTTGGCGACTTAAGTATGTAAGCTTGGTAAACTTTATACCCGCTAAGAACCGCCAGGAGCTCCAGCGACGTGGTAGGATTCAGAGTGGCTGGCCTCGGCTGACGCGCATGCGGATTCGTGCAGAATTTTGTTTCTGGATGTATGACTGTGTCTCCGATGTGCTTCTTCTCTCGCAGTTTCTGCTCCTCACTTTCTACAGGTTCGCTGTTGTCCAAGGTTTCATTCTTGCTTTGTCTCTCTTGGAGCTATTTCAGCTGGGGCCTCGAAAGATCTATCGGGCCGTGTCCGAGTCTCTTTTGCGTGGCTTGAGAAGCGACGACTTCCTTCGCCTCCTGCAGAAGGAAAGGCTCGTGGAAGCTCCACTGTCTTTCATGCTTCAGGTCTATTCGACGTTTTACCTGACCACCAATGCCACTGCATACTTCGTAGCAATTTGTTCTCTGATGGGCAGCAGCTTAAGTCTGTCTCTGGCGTGCTTTGTGTATTTCGACCTCGGCATTGACACGGATGCTCGAATGAACGTCGTCCGGACTGTATCTCTGACTGAAGACGACTTACGCGATGTCGTCCCTCAGCCATCTGGTCCAACCCCTTGGATTCCAGAACAAGATAGCGAAGACGTCCAGCTACATGGCGACGGTGGAGAAGTGGCCGAAGGCAGTGCCCCGGATGATCTTCGTGCACGCATTCGAGTATGTTCGAGCAACACTTACAATGCGATCCTGCCAGCCAGAGTTAGCCTTTGATCCTTCGCAAACGTTGCAAGCCGAACCGAAGGCTCCGCGAGTTGAGGAAGTTGCTCAAGTAGCAGTTTCCCACAGAGATGCCACATGTTGTCAAGACGAGACCCTCGCTCGATCAAAAACCCCAATCTGTGCAAGAGGCTTCGAAGGAAAAAGAAAGTGCAGCACGGCTCCACCGAGGGTTTCCTATCCCGCACCCTGTAAGCTCTCGTGATCCGACTGTCCAACTCTGCAACACTCTAGGGCCAGGTTTCCAATAAGCTCCCGTGGTAATAGGCACCTGGTGAAAAGGAGCCGGGAACCGTCATCGATTCGTTCGAGAAGTAATTTCCGTGATGCTAAAGCCTGCAATCCCCGCGATGCTGAAGCCTCAAAGCCCCAGAGTTCCGCATCCCAAAGCACATCATTAATGCCGAACGCTCACAAACCCCAACTGCGCCCAGATGCGCCGAAATGCTAAGTACATACGAAACCCTTGAAGGACATGAACAGACTCAGAGCGGCTCGTCGCAACAAACCCATTGACTGCGTGAGGTTTTTTTATAGGTTAATGTAAAGGGTAGTTAATGGCTCCTCAGGAATCAGGGCCTCTGGTCAGCTTACAGTCTCAGAGTTCGTGGGCACAGGTATACTGACAGCGATGATGAGTTTGCTCATTCTGTTGATGACTCTTCCGATTAACCTCCATTGTGAACAACGCTACTGGAATGACAAATGAAAGTCGCCAGTGTTGCTGTCTCTCGGTGTTCCCCATCGTTTTCGTTGTTCTCCAACTTCACGGATCGAATGCTTCGAGCTAAGGTGGCTGGGCACTTTATGAAGCAGGGCTATCGGGTTGCGGCCGTCAATGCAGCCTCTGCCTACCAGGTGCCCTGTTTTTGTTTCGGGGGTTGAAATCCGAACGGAGCCCTTCTTTACTAAATGCCGGTTGAGCAGCCGTCAATTTCGGGAAGGATGGCAAGCGGTGCTGTTGCTAATACAAGTAATTGCTGATAGCAACAGGATGTGAATGATATTGTTTATGATGGTGCTGCAGATTGTTGGTGACGGATGCTGATGCTGCCCATGGTTGTGGTTGTTGTTGTTGTTGCTGTTGGCAGTTGCTGTTGCTGTTGCTGTTGTTGTTTCTGCTGTTGCCGTTGCCTGTTGCTGTTGTTGTTCCTGCTGTTGCCGTTGCCTGTTGCTATTGTTGTTGTTGTTGTTGTTGTTGTTGTTGTTGGTGGTGGTGGTGGTGGTGGTGGTGGTGGTGGTGTTGCTGGTAGTGACTGGTAGTGTTGATGTTGGTTGCTGCGGCTGCTGCTGCTGGTGTTGCTGCTGCTGCTGTTGCTGGTTTTGCTGTTGTTGTTGATGTTGTTGGTCTTGGTCTTGGTCTTGGTCTTGGCCTTGGTCTTGGTCTTGGTCTTGGTGCTGTTGTTGTTGTTGGTCGTGGTGGCGGTGGCGGTGGCGTTGGCGTTGGCGTTGGCGTTGGCGTTGGCGGTGGTGGTGGTGGTGGTGTTGTTGTTGGTGGTGGTGGTGGTGGTGGTGGTGGTGGTGGTGGTGGTGGTGTTTGCCGTTGTTGTTGTTGTTGTTGATGTTGTTGTGCGTGTAGCTATTGTCGTTGCTGTCGTTGTCGGTGCGTTGGTTCTCCTATCAACGGGTAGGTAGGTCTGGGATAGGAGGGTCACATTCCTGCATGCGATCTGCAGTCTGCTCTTTTCATTCAGTTCTTTTCAGATGTGAACTTCCCGTGGCCATTTTGGGTCGAGGCGATCGCCTCGAAGGTCCGGGAAGGATCTGCTTTTTTGTGGCGAAGGAGAAGATAGGGCCTGGGGATCGAAGCCATGGCTGCTGCTCCTGCCTGGGATCACCAAGGTTGGTACCAGCCTCCTGCTCAGGAGCAAGCTGAAGGTGGTCGCCGACGTGATCAGTGGCAAGGTGGCTCTGGTGGCGGTCGCCGCGGAAGGGACGATCGTAGGGGTGGCGGCGGAAATTTCCCGCGAGCTCAAGCTGCTCACAACCCTTACGACGTTCGGCTCCCTGAATTTATAGAGTCGATCGCCGAATGCGAGGACGATGCTCGAAAGACTTCCATCATCATGGTGGACAACAGAGATGATCGCATCGTTTCGCCTTTTCAGGCCTGGTTGGTCCGTGAAATCATGACCAACAGCTCGCATTCTGTCAATGTTCTGACAGAACGGGATCAAGTGATGCCACCCAGCTCGGGCTTTCACCTGTCGCTTTTCGCGAATTATACGCTCGACGGGATCAAGGCAACGATCGCGATCTCGATCGACTCGCATACCGGTGCTCCTTGTGGTGGCTGGGATCCTGACACAGCTCGTGCCTTGAGTCACGTGGCTTTTCAGCCTTTCACGTGGCCAGTGCTCAGGGACACGTCGCCGTCGTACACTGATGTCAAGCTGTACAACGGCAATGAGATCCTTTTTCACTGGATTTTCCGTGGGTACCGAGCGGACACGGACCTATCGGTCCAGCAACAGTTCGCGGACGAGTACTTCATCCGAGGCGTTCGCCAAGGACGTGCTCGGCTGTCTGTGGTGATCGCGGCCTTCTCAGGCTGGCGGGTCTCGGTGTTCTCCTTCGAGTGCGGCGGTCGAACCTACTCGATCGGGCCAAAGGGCACCGTGGTCGCTGGTGACAGTGCGCGATCGCGTTTCGAGCTCCGTGTGGCTGATCGTTCCTCAGAAGATGCTCTTGGGAACGATGCAGATCGAGTGGAGTTTCGCTTTCGCGATGCCAACAACAAGATCGACCTGAAGTGCTCTCGCACCTCTGTGCCTGCGACATGGCTGACGGTCTCGCATATCAGCGGGCCGACATTGATCCAGACCATCACTCGATGCCGTGATCAGAGGGCACGAGTCGAGGGTCCGGAGCAGACTGAGCAGTTCGCTCAGCTTGCAGCAGCTCACTCGCACTGGTGGCATGGTGCGGTGACGCTCGATCCCGCGAAGGCTGGAGTTCTGGTCTCCTTTGTCGGTGGGCTCGACGCCGGCAATTTTCATGTGCAGACGGAGAGCAAGCTCTTTGTGCGGGAGCCGGAGATCGTGCCGGTCAAGGCGCTCGCCGAGATGTCACATGATGGGGCTGCGGTGGCTCCCGTTCCTCGCGGGCCTCCGGCGCTCGCCCAGCAGGCCTGGTCTTCGGCTGCTGATTCAGCCAGTGCTCTGATGGACGTCCCGGCCGGCTCGGGCGAGGTGCAGCTTCGCTCGCGAGCCCAGGATGATCTTCAGGCCAGGGCGTTCGCCTCAGCCGTCGATCCGGTCAACTACAACCAGGACGACGAGGAGGACACACGTGGTCATGTGTCGGATCCAGTCAGGGATCAGGCACGGGACGATCGCTCCTTCTCGCGATCGACGGCCAAGCTCACGCCGGCGCTCTTTGCAGAGATGACGGGCCCAGGGTCGACGTTCATGCAGGGCGGCCGCTCGGCTCCGTCGGCCCAGACCTCCACCGTGACGGTTCGGGAGGTGATCGAGGCGGAGCCTGCTCAGGACGACCCGCAGAATCTGCTTGGGCCGATCGGTGAGCCAACCTCCTTCAGGCCACACCGCACACCGTGATCGAGGGTGCGAAGTGGCGATCGCCCAGTTTTGTTTCAGGGCGCAAGCTCGCAAGAACGAGCGATTTAATTTTGCTTTCGAGTTCCTGTAGCCTGCTGTCGCTTTACCTTCTTACAGCCCGCTCGGGAAGAGCATCAAAAAGTCGAGCCGCTCGGTCGCGCGAAGTGTACTGAGTAGCTCTGCTTGCAGCTCACAAGTTCAGTCCGGCACGTTCTGTTAGGTCTTGCTTCAGTTCTGCATGCAGTTGTTCATGTTCTGTCTTTGCAAGCAACTGTCATGCTGGGGGGGGGAAAAGGGGGCTCTCGGGAAGTCACGCTCTCTCTCCTTCTCTCGTTCGTTCGTCGTTCCTGGGATGCTCGTGATGCAAGCTCGCAGTTGGCGGTTCTTCCTGCCGATAGCAGCTCGCTCTCAAGATTGCTCCCAAGGGCGATGCTGCAGGTCACAGCATCCCCTGACAGATGGACGGCGAAAATTCTCGCATACCCTTGTTTCGATGCAGCGTTCGTGTCTGCTCTGCTGGGTACACAGCTTGCAAATCTGCAGGTAGTGCTCGCAATGGAGGTCGAGACTCCGGGTATGTTCGCCCAGAAGGTCTACGAGTGGACCTCAAAGCTGGCTCCTGAGGCTCACGAGGTGTTCGCAGCGAGGCCCCAGATGCTCGAACAGTTCTACGTCTTCGCGAAGGCCGCTGAGACGCTCTTTGAGGAGTCGCTCGGCTACCAGATGGGGTTCTCCCGCTGCGAGAAGATCCCGCGTCAGCGCAGCTCGCGCTCGATCGCCGAGTTCCAGCCCCAGCGAGACATGGCGATTCGGGCTTTGGCGGCTCCGGTTTTGGCGCCCGGCGTTCGCCCTTCTTTGGCGGCGAAAAAGCCGATGAGCAGCTCCAGCACGCCGCTCCTTGATCAGGAGAATGCCGAGAAACAGAAATGGGCTAAGAGGCTCAAGGCCATCGCTGATCGGGCAGGTGATCACGCGAAGCCAAAGGCCCCAGATCACGGACTGCTCTCTCCGGAGGAGAAAGCTCGCCTCCAGTTGCTGGTTTTCACTTCAGGGGCTCCATCGACAATGTCGAATCATATTCGCCGATTCGAGAAGTTCGAATCGTGGGCCCATCGGTCGGGAGCGCAGTTCTACCCCATTACCAACGATCTGATCCTAAAGTATGCCATCGAGCTCGACGGCATGGAGTGCGGACCAACGGTGCTGCCATCCCTTCGGATGGCGTTGCGCTGGGTCTCATTCAGGACAAATATCGCTCTCCCTTCTATCGAGTCGGCCGAGATCAAAGCGCTCGAGAAGGAGATCTTCACCCAGAGAGGCAAGCCTTTGAAGGAAGCGGACCCCTTCCCTGTCGAGCTGGTCGCTGCCATGGAGGGGTTCGTCGCACACAATGATCACCCTAGACCCGCTCGGGTCTTTATCTGGTGGGTTCTTTGCATGATCTTCGCATCACTAAGGTTCGATGATGCCATTCATGTGAAGCCCCACGAGCTCGAGGTCAAGCAAGACGGTCTCTTCGGGGTCTCGTGGCAGACGAAGTCAGAGCGCAAACGTCGTGGAACCAAGTTCGTTGTTCCCGACGTGGCTTTCTCCCGGGCTACATGGTTTAAGGTCGGCTTGGAGCTCTTCGAGCTGGAGTTCCCTCTCGTGGAGCGAGATTTCTGGATCCCAGATCTGGAAACAAAGGAGAAGTGGCGGGAGACACCACCTGACTACGCGAGATCGCTGCAGTGGCTCCACCATCTGGTCTGGCACGCAGGGCGGGAAGCTGGAGTGGCCAAAGAGTTCCTCGACTTGGTCACAAAGCTCACCTGGCACTCCGCTCGTGTGACCATGCTGGATCAAGCGGTCCATTGCAAACGTACGGAGCAGGAGATCGGGGTCCAGGCGAATTGGAAGAACCCGGGCCCGCTCGTCCTCAAGTACACTCGCTCGAGGTCCTCACTGCCAGCCCTTATGATCAAGGACCTGGTCGCGGAAATTTCCAAGGACTTCACCCCACAGTGTGCTCTGGCGGACGACGTCATCGACGACTCTGACGATCGCGAGGCTACTTTGACGGAGTTCTTTATCAAGGCCCCAGAAAAAGGCTCAAGCTATGAGTACAGATTTCATGTTTGTTCGGCTGAGTCTGTGGAGGAGATCGCTTGTAAACGCGCGATCACCCCAGAGTTTGTGCACATCGGCTCTGTTCTTCCGGATCCGAAGATGTTGTGCAAGCTCTGCGCTAAAGCTCGGCCAGACGTTTTGCTCTCGCGTAAATACTAAAAGGGAACTCTTTTCTGATTGCTGCTTCAATTGTTCTGTCACTTTGCTCGACTGTGCTGAGGGTCGCGGCCAGCTCTTCTTTTGGCTCCCTTCTTAGATCAGGAACATGGTGGATCGCACTGTCTACCCGAACAAGGACAAGGTCCCCGAGCTCGCGCTGCGCCAGATCTTCGGTCGGCAGAAGCTCCCGGAGCCGCTATGCCTTCTCATGGCGGACAAAGGCATGCTCTCTATTGAGCGCATGGCCATGCTCGGCGACACGATCACCTCGGTCAAGGCGACTCTCAAGGCAATCGTCGGGGATGACACGCAGTTCGGCGCTAATCCCCCCGACCAGGAGCTCTCGCTGACCCTGCTGGCGGCGGTCTGGAAGTCTGCCTCTACGCTCCAAGAACATGTCGCAGCTCGCCGTGCCAAGATGGAGGAGGATCCATCGAAGATCCTTGAGATCCCCGGTGAGGACCATGCTGAGTTCCGCGAGATCTTCGTGAACCAGCATCCCGACGTCATCCTCACTTACATGCGCGAGCCGCACCGGAAGTTCATTGAGCGCATCCATCGCGACTACATGGTCCATGGGGCGGTCGCCTTCTATGAGGTCGCCGAGATGCGCACCCGCTCCGACCAGCTCGTGCAGTCAACCGGTTTCTCGAAGACTTCCGACGACTTGCTCAAGGTTATCCAACAAGACAACAAGGTCGCGGTCACTTCGGAAAGCAACGTGATCGATCGGCTTCACTCCTTCTTCATTGCGCTCGAGTACCTGAACATCTGCGAGTTCACCGTGGACGCCGGGCCGCTCAAATATCTGGCCGAGCTCGAAGAATGGCGCCACGAGAAAACCACGGCCTGGCTCTCCTACTTTCGGCCGATGCCTTGATCCGCAAGAAGGTCTATAAGCTGTCGAATGATAAGCGGAAGCTCTTCCCGACCTACTCCACCGCTCTTAAGGAGGTCTTGGCGAATCACAAGCAGCTCTGGAATGATGCGCGTTCTACCGCCGAGCTCGAGAAGTTCAAACAGGCGGAGCGCGAGCCTGCGCTCCCACCGAAGCGCCCGCGCTCGACGTCTCCGCCACCAGCTCCAACAACGGCGCAAGAAGCGCGCTCGCGAAAGAATCGTGCCAGGCGAGAAAGAGCCAAAGCTCTCCTCAAGAAGGCGCGAGAAGATCGGGATCGCGATCGTGACCGTGCTCCTACCAAGCCACCGTCAGGCGCAAAGCTCACGCCCAAGGTCGACCGCGATCCCCGTATCCCCGAAAAGGAATGGAAGAAGCTCATGGCCTTCACCTACACGGGCGCTCGCCGATGTGTGTGGTACAACTGCTCTCTCGGGTGCCGTTTCGGGGACGCCTGCCGCAACAAGCACATCTGTGTCCAGTGTGGGGGTGATCACCCCTACCATGGCAACCACTGATTGGGCGACCTGGCCCCAGGGGGACCGGGTCTGCCCCCCCTGGGGATCCCAGTGCATGGTAGGCCATCAGGGGCCCAGTCGGCCCCAACTGGCTCAATCGACACAGAAGGCCAGTGATGCTTTGGCTCCAAAGCGGAGTGCCACATCTGTTCTTTTCGCTCCGCCCTGGCAGTTTTGGTCACAGGTGCCGCACGATCCCTACGTCGTTCGGGATCTTGGCCCATGGGCTCTTGAGATATTTGCAGGGACAGCTCGGCTGACATCTCATTGGCGTTCGGCCGGCCTGCTCGTGCTCCCCCCGATCGACGTCACGATTTCCGGCCAGGTCTATGAGTCTCTCGACCTGCTCGACGACAAGGTCTTTCAGCGAGTTCTGCTACTTTGCCGGGTGGGTGCCATTGCATTTCTGCACTTGGGGCTCCCTTGCTCAACTTTTAGTCGAGCCCGCTGTCGGCCTGGAGGTCCTCCGCCACTGCGCTCGCTAGCGCAACCTCTCGGTCTGCTCTCTCTCGACCATCGATTTCGAGATCAGCTGGATCGCGCAAATTTACTCATGCAGCGCTCCATCGATCTGCTCGAGGCGACGATTGTGGCAGGAGGTGATGCCTCTCTCGAGAACCCCCTCACCAGTCTCTTGTGGCAAGTTCCCGACATTCAACAGCTCAAGGTGCGGTTCCATCTCTACAACCTGGACCTTGATCAGTGTGAGTTCGGTGCGAGCTCCCGCAAGCCTACACGATTCTTGGTCAGTAATGCGATTTTTCTTTCTTTGCGTCGCTCCTGTTCAGGTAAGCATAAGCACCTTCCGCTCAAAGGCAAGGTTCGCCAAGCGAATGGGTCTTGGGTCTTCGCGACCAAGCCGGCTCAGGAATATCCGCTGCCTCTCTGTGCTGCTCTTGCACAGATGGTGGAACAGGTCGTGCACGCATGCCTGCCCCAGTTCCAGGCCTCCTTTGAGCTCGTGGCGCCTAAGCAAGATCGCAAGCGCAAGCTCGGCCAGGCGGTCAACTGGAAGGGTCATCGGCAAGAACAAGCAGCTCGCTTGGCCGCCTCGTCTGGCTAGCAGCTCAAACGTGGTGCGGCTAAGCCGTTGCTCGATGTCGAGTGTGAACCAGGCGTGGCAATTCGCTGGGCCCTCGGGATCCCGCACCCCTTTACAGTTCAGCCTGACGTGCCGCTCGAGCTCATCGCAAACATAGATCGAATCGCGGCTCGCCCTCTTTGGCTGGTCGACTATCGGATCAAGCAGCTCGACTACTGGCACGCTCGTGCCGTAGCTTTGTTGGCGGACACAGACCGGGAGCTCCGAGCCATTCCGGACCCGGCACTTCGCCGTCTTCTTCGAGGTGCTCCAGATTATGCTGATCTCCAGCTGGGTCATTGCACGCACGTCAAGCTCTATGATGAAATCCTCGCGGCCGCTCGCTGCCAAGATCTTTCTCTCTTGCAGGGCATTCACCAAGGGTTCCCGATCGTTGGCCAAATCCAAAGGTCTGGTCGTTGGCCGCCGTACGAAAAGAAGCAATCGCCTGTGACGATCGCCGAAGCTGAGTCCAGGGCCTGGGAGTTTCGTTCTAAGATCTTCAAACGGTGCCAGGCTGTGCCGGTTTCTGATAATCTGCGATCGCTCTGGCAAGCGAATATGGAGGATGTCATGGAAGGATCGACCGTGGGTCCTTTTCAGGACGAAAGCTCAGTGACAGAGTTCCTTGGTTGCTCGGACTGGATCCCGACACAGCGGTTCGAAGTGGTTCAAAAGAACAAGGTCAGAGGGTGCGACAGTGCTACTTCGAACCTTGTCAATAAGACGGCGGTGATCACCGAGAAGTTGCAGCTCCCGAACACGGATCTCAATGTCTCGGTGGTCCGCGAGCTCCGGACTCGAGTGGGCGATCGTCCGCTACGCGGGTGGGTTCTTGATGAGCGCAAGGCCTACCGCCAGCTCCCAATCGCCCCTCGGCATCGGAAATTCAGTGTCATCTGTTTGAAGGACCCCAGTGACGATCGACCGAAGTTCTTCGTCATGATCGGCCACTCGTTCGGGCTCGTGTCGGCAGTCTACAACTACAACCGCCGATCGGCGGCCCTGAACGATGTGTTTGTTAAGCTCTTCTACATGGTCGCTTTTAATTTCTATGACGATAAGTACGGGTTCGAGACGGATCTGACTGCGTCTTCAGCGAAGCTCGTTGCAGAAAAGATCCATTTCTTCCTAGGCGCGTCGTTCGATCAGAAGAAGCTACAACTTTCGGAATCCCCGGTGATCTTAGGGGTTACGTTCAACTTGGACGAGTTCCTCCTTGAGATCAAAGAGGACCGCAAGAAAGAGCTCACCGAATCGATCGATTCCATTTTGGATTCGGGTGTGCTCGACCCTGGAAGCGCCGGCAAGCTCAAAGGGAAGCTGATGTTCGGGGCTAGCCAGCTCTGGGGTAAGGTGGGTCGTGCCTTCTTCCGCCCCCTCTCGGAGAGACAATACTCGAAGGATCACAGCTCAGATCGCATGGAGCTGAACGAAGCTCTGAGACGATCGTTGATCTACTGGAAGTTCCTGATCAATTCGGGACCGCCGAGGGAGATGTCTCTCAGAGCTCAGAAGAGAGCTGACGTGGTGATCTTCACGGATGGCTTTACACCTGACGTTCGGAAGAAAGAAGCCGGCCCCGATCGCGTCGGCGCAGTGATGTTCGATCGGCATGCGGATACCCCGAAGCAGTTCTCGGAGATCATCGACGCAGAAATCTCTGCAAAGTGGTTGCCGCGCAAGACCCAGATAGTTCCGATCGAGATGATCGCGCCGATCCTGGCTCTTGAGACCTTTCGTGATCACCTCCGGAATCGTGATGTTCTTCTTCTGATCGATTCTGAGTCTGTGGAAGCATCTCTGGTCAAGGGATACTCCTCAAAGGAGGATCTCTGTGAGTTAGTCGAGATCTTTTGGGAGCTTTCGCTCAATTACAGAGTTAGTTTCTTCATCGACCGTGTATCCACGGATGCTAATCCCGCTGATTGGCCGTCTCGTGATTGCCTCGCGTTCGGCGAGGCGGCTGGTTGGCAGACAGTTCTGTGCTCATGGCCATCCGCTCTCGCGTAAAATGGTCTGGGCCTGGGAGTCGCTTGTGGTCTTGTCAGTCGGGAAGACTTGTTCGAGACTTGGACGATCGGTCCCGCGAAGGTTGCACCGATTGCTCCTTCGAGCGATGTGACTGCTGATGCTCTCTCTCGGGATGGCTCAGTGGTTTCGGGGCTGTTGGTCGGGGCTCTTTCGTCTCGTTCGATCTGATGCTCGACGGACCGCTCGCCCCCATGCCAGAGTGGTCAAAACGTTCGTTGCCACTCTGCATGCTTTCGACTGCTGTTCAGTGAGCTCGCGAACGGGTATGCGGGGAGTGTGGTTCTCCTATCAACGGGTAGGTAGGTCTGGGATAGGAGGGTCACATTCCTGCATGCGATCTGCAGTCTGCTCTTTTCATTCAGTTCTTTTCAGATGTGAACTTCCCGTGGCCATTTTGGGTCGAGGCGATCGCCTCGAAGGTCCGGGAAGGATCTGCTTTTTTGTCCCACCCAGCCCGCCCTTTGTTGTCAGAGGGAGTCGCTTGTGGTCTTGTCAGTCGGGAAGACTTGTTCGAGACTTGGACGATCGGTCCCGCGAAGGTTGCACCGATTGCTCCTTCGAGCGATGTGACTGCTGATGCTCTCTCTCGGGATGGCTCAGTGGTTTCGGGGCTGTTGGTCGGGGCTCTTTCGTCTCGTTCGATCTGATGCTCGACGGACCGCTCGCCCCCATGCCAGAGTGGTCAAAACGTTCGTTGCCACTCTGCCTGCTTTCGACTGCTGTTCAGTGAGCTCGCGAACGGGTATGCGGGGAGTGTGTTTGTTTTGTTTTTGTGTGTGTGTGTGTGTCTGGTTTTCGTGTTGTTGTTATTGTGTTTAGTCTTAGTGTCCTTATTGTTGTTACCATTGTGCGTGTTGTTCTCGTTGTGTCGTTGCTGTCATTGTTGTTGTTGTTGTCGCCGTTGCTGCTGCTGTTGTTGTTGTTGGTGGTGGTGCTGCTGCTGCTGCTGCTGCTGGTGGTGGTGGTGGTGTTGCTGCTGCCGTTGCTGCTGCCGTTGCCGTTGCTGTTGCTGTTTCTGATGTTGTTGTGGTTGTTGTTGCTGCTGCCGTTGCCGTTGCTGTTGCTGTTTCTGATGTTGTTGTGGTTGTTGTTGCTGCTGCCGTCGCTGTTGCTGTTGCTGTTTAAGATGTTGTTGTGGTTGGTGTTGCGATGGCTGTTGCTGGTGTTGTTGTTGATGTTGTTGTTGTTGTTGTTGTTGTTGTTGTTGTTGTTGTTGTTGTTGTTGTTGTTGTTGTTGTTGTTGTTGTTGTTGTTGTTGTTGTTGTTGTGCTTGCAGCTAGTGTCGTTGCTGTCATTGTCGTTTCTGTGTTGTTGTTGTTGTTGTGGGGTGTTGTTCCTGTTGTTGTTTTTTGTTATTAGTCTTGGAGCCCTTTATTGTTATTACCGTTGTGCTTGTTGTTCTCTTTGTGTTGTTGTTGTTGTCACTGTTGTAGTTGTCGCCGTTGCTGCTGCTGTTGTGGTTGAAGATGTTTTTCGTGTTGTTCTTAGGTTATTCATGTTTATCTTGTTGTTATTGTTGGTATTGTTCTGGTTGTTGGTCGTGGCATTGTTGGTGTCGTCGTTGTTGATGCTATTCTTCTTTTTTGTTGATACCGTGCATGTTGTTATTGGCGTTCTTGGTGGTATCGTTGTTCGTGTTTTTGTTGTTGTTGCTGTTGTTGTTGTTCTCAGTACTACTATTGTCATTGTTGTTATTGTTCTTATTATTCTGCTTGTTGTGTGTCTTACTGTTATCGCAGTTGTTATTCATTATTGTCATGCTGTTGTTATTATGGCGATTATTGTTCTTACCGTTACTGTTGCTGTTGATGTCGTTGCTGTTGTCGTTCTTCTTTGTATTTATTCTTGTATTATTGTGGTGGCAGCGGCGGAGGTGGTGGTGGTGGTGGTGGTGGTCGTATTGACGGTATTCTGAGCTCTTGATGGTATACGGTCTGGGAGTTCCCGACCCCACCTGCGTCTCTTCGCAGCCCACACCCTGCCCTCAAAGCCTTGAGGCGACCCCATCATCTTAGCACCCTCGCTATCGCCAGGCAACATAAGGGCGGTGGAGTGGTCGGAGTTGACAGGACCAATTATGGGACCCCGCACGTGCAAAACAAAAGAACACATGTTCGTCTCGCCGGTCTCTGCACGTGCCCACTCGGCCTCGAATGCCCCACCATGTAAGCCCTGGAACATACGTGACTGCAGCTTTGAATTCTCCAACCTGTAGGCCAAACTGCCGAGACTGCAGACTCTAGATCAGCATACTTCGCAGAGCCCAAACGCCACGAGGTAGGTGGTGGCGCAAGTACCGGTGGACGTCATGCGTTGGAGGAGGCCAGATTGTTTTTAATTGCTATACTGCTTGATTTCTTGGTACTGGGCTGCAATGCAGTTGGTCGGCTTACTTCCGGCTCCATTCATGCTCAGCTGTCATGCTTTGAAGACAGATATACCGGCTAAACCCTAAACCCCAAGCTGAACCAGGCCTGGTGCATTAGCTCGACCCTCTACCAGTCTTTGGCCTCGGTGGAGCCCCAGAAAAAAGGACAGAGGAAGGGGTTTAGGTTCTAGAGCTCGGGGTCACTGGGAGCTGAAGGGTTTGAGGTCGCGGCAGGTGTGAATATTTGGCTATTTTGGGTTTGGGGTTTTGGGGTGTTGGGTATTGCGGTGGTACGGGTTCAGATTCAGTCCGAACAAGCTGCAACTTGTGCGTTCTGGAGAGTTTCTATCTTGAGCTAGTAGCGACGCGGAAGATGCACGGTGCTGCGATTCTCTATGCTTCATGCTACGGACATGAGAAGGAGGGACGGCTCTAATGATTTCTAGCTGATTGTTCGAATCGAATGCAAAATACATGTTCATGGTCGTTGCTACGTTCGTCACCATTACTAGCAGCACTTGTTTGACGTTTTGTTGCCTAACTCATTTATTACTCTCCGAGTTCAATGGAGTCTGATGATGTATAATCTTATATAAGGCTCCTTTTTGATGATGCACTTGCAGCAAGTGATAGCCAGTACTCACACTGCGGCCATCTTTGCCAGAAGCCAGAAAGTTGGAACACCGTCATCCCGCCACTACTTCCTACTCGTACTTCGCACTCCCAGTCCCATTCCTGAGCCTACTATTGCTCCTAATCCTCTGCTACTACCACTCCTACTGCAATTACGACGACCGCTACTACCACTACCACCAGTACCACAACCATTGCCACTAAGTACTTACTGGTACATTGGTAGTATTCGGCACCCCCACCCCACCAACTACACTTGCTTTACCACTTTTAAGCCGCACATTCGTTGTTCTCGGCATTCGCAGTTCTTCCCTATTGTCCTAACGCCTTTCACTGCCTCACATGATTTTCGAGAGCGTTCGGGGCGCTGGCGGAATGGGGGATTGCAGGGACGATAACGACACCGTATCGTGCGCTCTGATGTGGAGCACTCATTTGTGGGGGCATCCCCAGCAACGCAAAGAATACAAATTTCATTGAGGCGGCCTGTATACTTCGTTTTGTTCCGGCCCATGTTTGTTTGGAAGCCACAAGATTTTTTCTCAGGCCTCGTAATCTGAAGACTACGTGAAGCTTGTCCGGCCACAACTGTTACTACTACTAGTAGTATTGTTGTTAGTAGCATTGGTAGTAGTAGAAGTTGTACCATTATTTAATTACTAGTATTGACATTGTTATTGTTCCTTAATCATCATAAAATTTGCAACTTTCATAATTGATCGTGGTATTAGTATTGCTATTCTTATTTCCGATTATTATTTGTAGTTTTGTTAAATGCTGATACTATTAAATGATAGTCTCATTACCGTTTGTTGTTGTCATAATGACACTTGTCTTATTGTCCACTGTATCACTACTATTGTTATTGCTGTTATCATTAAGATGATCAAGATTCTTGGTTACATATTACTACTGCGATCAGTCTGATCATTGTTTTATGATTGCTATTACGATCACCAATACTGGTACTGCTGTTATGACGTGACTAGTCTATTACTAGCTTCATTATTCAGAAAAGGACGCTTCGTTATTCCAATTACTAGTTATACTACTTTTAGTAGTATGACTCTTCATGATTCCTTTCATGGTTGTACTCTAGATAAGATACCGCTTGATACTGTTGTTGTTTGTGACTATTACTGGTATTGGTGTTTTTGGTTGTTGTTGTTTTTAAAGGTTATTGCTATTGGTATTGCACTTGCCACGGCCATTACGTCGTTGCTTTTGCTTTTGTGATTCATATTGCTAGTGCTATTACTAGATACTGCTATCATGCCTGTGATTGTTTTACTATGTATCATTGTTACTTGTATATTGTTGTTGCTGCTATTACTGTTATTATGACCACTGTTCCTGTAGCTATTGCGTATCAACTGCTACTGTTATTACCGGTATTAGCAGTATTGCTCTTACTAACGACTGACAATCCGGATCCCGCCCCCGGGGAGTTCCCCACAGAAAACAGCCCCCAACCCTACTTCATATGCAAACCCTCCTACGCTGAGGTCTGGGCTTTAGGGGTCACGGACGGCTGGCATTTAGGTTGTTTATTTTTCTTCCGCATGTTGCGCTTCATGTTTATAAGGGTGTCACATGGTCTTAGGTGAACCTGCGTCATGTGCGGCATTTACGGCTTCATCCCACTGTCCTACCACCTTTAGTTCGGCAGTTTCGTCTTGCTGTCGCATTTTGGTGCCGGTGCCTCACCAACTTCAGCTGCAATGAGTTAGTCTCTTCAACTTCTGTCCCTGTCACAGATGGGGCGCCTCAGCCCTGCAACTTCTGCTGCTGTCGCAGTTAGGGGGTCTAGAAGCTGTCACTGCCCAGCCGGATGTGGCAAGCGTAGTTGACTACTGGTTCTACTACGACGACGACCACTACTACTGCTATTACCCTTTTTGCAAACTTCTACGGCTGCTCTTACTGCTGCTGGCTGACAATACTACGACTAGTGAGGCTGCCACGATTTTCTACAACTACGGCTACCGCGACGACTGCTACGACCATGACTACTACCACCACTGCCACCGCCACTACCACTACCAAAGCTGCCGCTGCTGCTCCTGCTGCTAATGCTACAGCTGATGCACATAGCACCCATGATCGACCATGACCTGACTCGTGCAAGCGCCGCTGCCATCGCCCATTAGGAGGCCTTCCGGGCTACCGGCAGCATATCCCTGTTGGTGGGTGGACACCTCAGCCTGTCCAGGGTGCACATAGGGTTTGCGGTATTTCTGGCTTTGGTCTCGATTGCTTTGTGTTCAAGTGTTGGCCGGTCGGGACCTAACAGGGTTTCCATGTGATTGAAGACTTCATACCAAGTCCTCGTGGACACTCTAGGCTCTCTGTTCATAGTTTGCAGGTCCCGAGGATCAAGGTGCTAGAGACCCCAGGTGCCATGAAAGGCAAAGAGGCCTGCCCAAGCCCTTAACGCCGAACGTCTTACTTCCCTGAACCCAATCGAAACCAAGAACTTCAGCGGCAAAAAGACGCCAGGTGCATTGTTTCTCCTCACGTGGAGGTCTTCCGGGAGCCCACAGGCCTTGTGCAGCATGTGGTGTCTACGGCTTTACGATTGTGGAGTTCCGGGTTCATCGCTGTTGACGGGTGTCATGTTTGTGCTTTCAATGCATTACAAAGGAATATAGAATCCGAATGTTGATTGCCATAGAGTTGCTTTCAAGGCTGCCCTGTTCTTCAAGGGCCCTCTCTACGATGTCCAGACCAGCCCCTCCGTATCTATGAGCTGTGCTCCTGAACTAATCGGAAACCATGAGCTACAAAATCCCACTGCAGATGATGGCTACGGCTTTCTGGATGCACCGCAGCCGCTGACTGGTGTCGTTTCCGTGGCTATGCGCTGGCACCCAGCGAGGGTAGCTTGAAGCGCTGCGAGAAGCGGCGGGGAACAGTATTGGTACAAGAATGATGGACCCATCCATCATCCAGAAGGCCCAGAAGTGTGTCCACCTCATCGCTGTCATCTCGTTCGGCAGAGTATGGCCGTAATCAGCATTCGCATTTTGTATGTTGTGTTTCATATCTGGGTCTGGATGATTTTCTCGGTCAGCATAGCCAACGCAGTATTAGCATGCTGCCAAGATGCACTACACATGTCGGAGTATTTAATGCATGTTTAAGGCTGCACAAGTTTTACAAGAACCAAGCTCAAAAAGTCATAAATGTCACCAACTTAAACAGACTGTACCACAAATCGTCGTCATGATAGTGTCACCAGCACCACAAAGCAACAGCGCAAACGTGGAGTGATTAGAACATTTGTTTGGTTCTTAGTAGTGCGAATCCTTGGTCTCGCAAGGTGTCTTGTCGAGCCTAGTGATAATGTCTTCCCGGCGGCGACTCCAGATCATGCTTGCCTGGCTTGTCGATTTCCATTTGATGCATCCCGTGCCCACGTCCAGCCTCATCAGTCAGCCCGCTTTAAAGAATGCATCATGTTTGCAGAAGTGCAAACTCTAGTTTCTTGTGAAATTCCTGTCTGCATCTGGAACTCTGCGGGCTAAAACCCGAGCATGCGGTTTGGGGTCTGCAATCATCTCACTCAAAATGTGTGCCCACCCAGGTTCAACCGGAACCCGCGTGTGCGGGACAGTCCCCTGGACAGCCCAGAGCGGCCGGCAGAGTACCTGAAGCAGACACGCCAGAAACTCGAGGCCTATATCCGCCTTTGATGGATTCAACGCGGGCTTTGTTGGTTCGAGACAGGTCAAACTTCTTTTGAGCTTATTCACAAGAGGATCAGCAGGCCGACTCTTTCTCCACCACCCGACGAACGAGCGCTGAAATTGCTTTGTGAGCTTTGAGTTTAGCTTATCGTGGAGTACAGGGTAGGCCGTAGGCGCTGCAGTGGTCCGACTGTCCTGCCTACTTGTACGGGTGGCATCTACTTGAGCCCGGGGGTAAAATCATGAGACCTCTAGCTGACATGCCACGAGTGAGCTTCAGTTGTTCGAGTGACGTAGGGCTTGTCGTGTCAATGAGTCCCGGTTGCTTTGTCCTGGTGCTCCTGCGGACTGCGATGCAAGCCTCAGCACAGCCAAAGATCCCGTTCTGGGGTTCCGCGCCTTTTCGGAAAGATCAGAAGGACAGGACAAGCACAAGTGCACGCGAAAATCCTTGAAGGCAGTCCGCAAGAGCTCCAGAATCGTCGACATCACAGTCACAATCCCTAAACACTTGAAGAATGCCAATGCTCGCTGTTGACGCTTGGTCAAAACGCTACTGGTGCCTTCGTTTCAGGGCCCAGCCCGAGCCGGAAAGACTTCGGCTCCAGCACCGAACAGATCTAATGCAGAGGCGTAAATGAGTCATAGTAGTATCGACTTCAACTTCTAGACTTGTCCCTATGTAGCCATACCCTTATCATGCTCATCCTGCACCCCTCAAAACCCTTCCACAGATACCTCGACCTCACTCACATTCCAAGCCCGAATCCCTTCTGCACCTGTCACCTGTAATGGCCCCTAGAATCTCCAACCGAATACTCGTCTTTCTCCTATTGTCCGTAAAGGTCCTCAGCCCCTGAAGGCTCATAGTTCCTCTCACTCCAAGAAGCCATACAGAAGCACAGATCATAGAAACTTAAGCGTATTCTAATCTAACAGATTCATGTCATTGGTGGCCCATCAATTGGCCCGTAACCCACCAGGCCGCCCTTTTGGCCTCGGTGGAGGCATCGTCCGGGCATGCCTTAAGATTTTGGCCTTGGGGTTTGGGTGTGGGGTCGGGGTTTAGGCTTTCGGGTTTGGGGTTTAAGGTGGGCGGAAGGAGCTCGGGTTGCCAAGGCCCGTGCGAGTGGGATTCTGCACAACTAAGTTGTTGGATACTCGTGGTCATTTGGTCCGACAGTCGTTTTCGTTGTTCGGGCGGCAAGGCGGGTAAGTTTACGGTTCCAAGCTCTGGGGTGTAGGGCTCTGTGGGCTTCGGTCGTGTCTTGGCTTGGGACTGAGGCGGCTGAGGGAAGGTACGGTCTGTGACCCCTGTGAGCAAGATGGACGTTGTAAGTTAACGCCCTGTTTACGACTCTTCTGAAGACACACCCAACAGAGCAAGGCCGGTTCAGGTTGAAGCTCAAGGATGAAAATCTTTGAGGTTGAGGGAAATGCTGTTCGCCTAGCGTGCTAATCTAGGGCTCAGCTAGTTTAGGTGTCCCAAAATTCTGATAGTGCCTTTTGAGCTACGAAGGAACAAGTAGACTCTATAACATGCAGGGTTTGGGGCTTAACGTCTTGTGCTCAACCTTAGCGCGTCAGGAGTTAGTTAGTGTTGCTGATAGGTTGCCTTGATTGATGGCCTGAAGTGAGCCCCAACTCTCTCGCTTCAGATTCCGTTGGATGTTTGTTTCTTGTTTTCAGGCTACGAGGTTGTAGCTGAGAGTTTCGCGGACTTGCTAGGTCCTGAATGCCGAGATTATCATCGTTCCCGATGTGGGTTGCGGTGTTTTCGGCAACGACCCATACATCATTGGCGGCTGTGCGGGCCTCACATGGTTGACGATGATCCTTCCTAACACTGTGTGTCAGAAAAGTATAGACCTTGTATTGCATGAATGCTCAAGCGGAACATGAATCGAACCAGCTGACGATGATTTGCCCGTGGCATTCGGTGCTCTAATAGCCTCAAAACAATCATCCCAGCAGAAGCGTCGTTGGGCTGGCGCACGACAACGTACGTGTGTGACTGCCGCACAGGACGGAGAATTATCCATAGGCATACAGACAACGTCAGCGGTGATTATCTAATCTGCTCAACGGCGATACAACACGAAATGTATCATACTGTATGTTGCTGGTCAGTGGTGGTGGTGGTGGTGGTGGTGGTGGCGACGGAAGAGGAGGAGGAGAGGCAGCAGCAGCAACAGTCGAATTCGTGAATTCAAGTTGTAGAAGAAGCAGAAGCAAAGAAGACCTCGACTTGACCTTGACAGCCTTGGGCATCTTTCAGCCAAGCCCCCAACCCCAAAGCTTCCGAGCATCAAACTTATTGTGCAGAGTTTCGCCCTTGCTCTTCGAGGCCTGGGGAGCGTCTTGAGGAGGCACAGCCAAGCCATGCAGACAGTGAAGAAGGCGTGGTACGCGCGTTCAGGCTTTTGGTGCCCAAGCTTCTTCTGAACCTCTGGTAGCTTGGAGTGCAGTCGATTACGGTGCCTTCACGCCACATTCACGCCACGCACCACGGAAACACCCTTCAGGATTTAAAACGGTTCCTTGCTCTCCTAGTACCACCCTTCTTAAGCTCCGAACGGTCTCGAGTCTGGAGCATTCTCGGAAAACTGCAGACTTTCCGTTTCTCTCCCTCAAGGAGCTGAACCCTCAACCATGAAGCCATCATTCTAAACCTACGACACCAGATCCATGGAAAAGCCTGTATCTTGAAGAGTCGTTTCGAAAACGACTCTTCCCAGGCGGCCCTCTTTAGGGCTTCGGGGTTTTGAGGATCAAGCTGTTAATGGTAGAGCTTTCAGAGCTTCAGGCTTTAAAGTGCGCAGGCCCAGGCCCTAGGCGTGTCTCGGGCTTGGGGCGTAGAGCGACAGGTCGTTCTCACTGGCCGGCGTGAAGACTTTTCGGATGCCTGCCTGCGAGCGCTGCAGGGCAAGGACTTTGTGGGTTTCATGCGTGTTCATTTTGTTTTGCCTTGTTTAACTCACTTCCATACAACTACGTTTTACTTTACTTTTTGGATTATCTTTTCCGTCTTGTAGGTGTCTTATTCACCTTCTCACTGATCTTGTCCCTACCGTTTCCTCTCGTACAACCTGATTATAGCGCAATGTAGTTGTGTCATGAAAAAAATTACGTGCGAACTAGTTTCAGCCTGAAACAGATCTTTGCGCGTTTGAATATCAGAATCCACATCAAAGCCAACAGCTGCTCACAACCGCGAATTCCCGCCACCACGAGCAGGTACATCATGACAATCGATACTCTATCAATATCGTCGTACATGTTCTTGAGCTGATATCGCCATGATGCTTTTTCATCACCCAGTCACACCGGTGTGTCCAATCCACTCTGAGTTGCTGTCAATTGTGCATATGCAAGGGGAGATACCAGGAATTGTAGGTTTCATGATGCAAACGTCTGTGGTTCTTGAGGCGTTTGTCGCCTTTCAAGCTCTGTCTTATTTCAGCCCCAAATGCAAGTCAGGCAAGGCGACTAAACACAGTCTACAGCCACAAAGCAAACTCACGGCAAAATCCGCAAGCCCTCGACACCCAAGCAGCATACGAGGCCTCTGAAACTATAAGGCCTACTTCGACCCCCAGTTAGAGCCCAGGTACTTCGCTAGAGATCTCCATCATTGCTGGTGCTTTTTGGGGTTGCTGGGTCAGCCCTATGTCACTTACCGACATGAGCCCTGACTTTCCTGAAGGATCCCCGTCCCTTGTGCCCTGACTCCGGGGCTGGTGCACACGCCGCCCGCTATCGCAGTGCAGCGACAGCAGAGGCCCGACATCCAATGCAAGGTTCGGACACGGCTTAGTGTATGGGGTGTCCGCTGAACTCCATTATAGCAGGTTGAAAGTTTCCTTCCGTGCAGTCAGGGATCCACATTGTGCATCTCGTGCACTTGATACAGTTCTACTGACACAGGCAAGTCGCGTCCGGATTCGTACTAGAGGGTCGTAAGCGCCGAACGGGTTCGGGGGTGTGGGTCCCACGTTGGTTCCCCGGAGAGGCTTCAACAGCTTGGGGCGTAGAAATGGGGTAGCAGATGAACACTCTACGGAATGTCGCTGCAGGATATGTCAGGGACTAGGCCCTGATGCTTAAGCCACATATAAATAGAGACCGCCCAGCATTGCCGGCATAAGAAAAAGCGAGGGGGTAGCATAAGACAAGTATATCGCCGTCCGTATACGCATTTCCAGAACAGGTCAACCCAGGAATCTCGAATGGCGGCCTGGGATCGAAGCACAATCCGCCCACACATGAAATCCTGTTCACTGATTCCTGCAGGGCGACGCTAGCCGGAAGCTTAACGTGCCGGGGGTTGAAGCCTGCAAGTAATGAGTGCTTCGGTGATTGTTTTGTGCGCGTATCTGCTGCGTCCGGCTGCCATCCGAAGTGACTGTCTTGCATCCCTCAGAATCCCTAAGGTGATCCCAGCGTCGTGGATGAGGCTTTGCTGCAGCTCGCGTCGGGTACTCAGACTCCACAGTTAACAGTGAACGGCACTTGGTATCTACGGAGTTTGGGGGTCAGTCCAGCTCCTTTTCATGATTGCAGGCTGCCTCTTGCAGACCCTCGGCCAGAATCGTGGAACATGGTAGTGCAGCCTTATGGTGTTGGCCCGAATATGTGAATACCCCCCGACTTAAGACTGAACAGAGGGACATAAAAGTAGGATTGCTGGCGGCAAACCGCTTGGTTTCTCAGGTTGCATCCTCCAGAACAGGACGAGAGAAGTAAGCATCCGTGCCGCTACGGAGCATCCTGCCACTTGTTCGCAGATCAGAGACTCGGCTTTTTTTAAAGGCCATGTCGTGCATGACGTGAAGCAAGATCCACTACGTGCCAGTCCGTGCCTATCGAAGGGGTTGACTCTGAACTGGAGTTTTTATGTCACCACAGGTCTTTGGTCGCTAACCTGCCTGCAGACACCCCGTGAAGGTCACATTCGCACGCCAGACCACCTCGCGCGAACACCAGCCACGATTGCTGCTGCATGTGATGGCTCTTTTTGTCAATTTGTTGGAGCTCCAGATATCGTGTTGTTGTTCGTGTTCGTGATCGTGGTTGTTTCGAGGTTGTGTTTGCTGTTCATTGCGGGGTGGTCTAGTTTTGGCCGGGTGCAAATTTCGGTGTGGTCGCAGTGGTTTGTGGTTGTTGCTGCTGCTGCTGTAGTTTTTGTTGCAGATGGACTGGCTCTTCGGACTTCGGGTTCTGACCAGATGTTGATGTGCAGGGTCCACATATGTGGCGACGGAGCCAGGCAGGTAAGGATGGTTCCCTGAAGTGCAAGTTTGGAGCCTTGAGTCGTGCCTTCGTGGCCCAGGGGCATGAAGTGCAGCATTGGTGCACTAGACACTTCTTCAAGTCCGAAGCTTGCTACGATCGTCTTCCTCTATATATCCTTATGGGATCAGTCGCTATAGAATGAGCATGCTTGAATCCTCGTACCATGTATCCCAAGCCCGAGCTCTTCATCACATTCTGCTGTGGCCAGGATTTTCACATCCGGAGACAGGCCCAGGACCCTCCAGGCCAGTTGGGGATGGTCGGGCCATGACAGAACAAAGCGCGCAGGAACGTTTGGAGGAAGCTTGAAGATCCGCTTTCGATTTCACCCTGAAAAATTCCTGGTGTCGGCATGAAGGCGAGGGGCAGGCCAAGAAAACGAAACTGTGCTTTGGGAGTTGTGCTTGACTATCCTGGTTCTGCACAGTGTGTCTTCGTCGCTGCAAGATTAGGACTTTCCAGTGGAGGTTGAAGTGGTATGATTGGGGAACTATCTCCAAGCTCCATGCCACGAGATGTTTCCGTACGAAGTCCAGAACTTGTGTGATGAATCCCAGCTTCCGTGTACTTCATTGTCTCACTCCCAAAACCCCCTGCCCCCCCCTACCCATCCAAAAAATGAAACGGATCCCCCAGCAAGCCAAACTTTTGCGAATTGGCTTTCCACATGTCAACGTGGCTTGTACGCATATGCCACACGATTGCTTGGCTGTGCATTTTCAGAGGATTCTGTGGCTGGTTCCGCCATGTCGTTGAGATCGTTCATGATGTGTTTTCGTGTAGGTACACTGCACATGGCAGCAAGTCAAGATTATACTGCATGACATGCCAGTCTTTCTGCATCAATGACATGAACTACGGAATGCGCGATTTCCTGGCTGGCTGACTGACTGCCTGCTTGACTGACTGCTGGACTGCCTGCTCAACTGACTGACGGACTGACTGACTGCCTGGCTGATTGATGAACTGAAGGTAGGTAAAGAGATGCATACACAACTAATGCCATTAAACGTCATGTGTGCAGAAAGATACCCGTTCGTCTACAGTTCTATGTCTCCAATCGCTCTCTTCGAGGTTCAGAAACCGTAGGTACTTACGCTGCTTTCTGTACTTCGCATATACTGACCTCTACTTTTGGTGCTTGTCTGTGGTATATATGTAACCACCCCAAACCCACACCAGAATCTGGTTCTGCGCCTGCACACATTGCAAGCAACCTTGAGCCCTTTTCAATTAAGAAGGACACAGGGGAGCTCGATTGTTTCTCCATGGTTGGCGTCTGTGGTTGGCTTCAGTTTTCTTTCATTAGAAATCCTCTCCCATCGCGGAAACACCAGAAATCTCCTGAGTCCCATATCAGTGGCCAGAACTCAGCGAGCTCTTTTCACCTGCCAAGGTGACCCTATGATCGAAGGGTGTGTCCAGCTTCGTTTGTTTACTGATGTGGAATCTGACAAGGCCTCAGCGAACACAGGAGCAAGGACCAAGCGAAGATTCTACATAAACGATATGTAAGCACATCCGTATACCTCTTATGCTTCGTGCAACTGGGGACAACTACATCTGGAAAGCATCAAATTTCACTAAAACTGTTCAACCCACTCACATAGTCGCACAGATTTTGTGAAATAGGGTGACATTTGATCCCTGTCGATGTGTTCGCATGTTCAGTCTTCAGGAGTATTGGGGAAGGTTGATCCGTGCCAATGTTTTCGCATCCGAGGTTGCCGAAGTGCCTCCAGGCTCAACACTACAGTATGCAAAATTTGTAAAGCCTGAAATGCGAAAACATTGGAAGCAGCAAATATCCCAAAATTCGTAAAATCCTGGCATTACGGGGCCATATTAATGTGGAGTTGCCAAAATTTGGGAAACTTGATCCTGGGTGATGTTTTCACTACAGGAGTTTTGGGAAATTTGATCCCTGTTGATGTTTTCACATACATCTCGGGCTTCAGGAACTTTGCAGAAACTTGATCCCTGCTGAGGTTGCCCACGTCCCATGAGCCACTGCCTACAAAAGGAAAGCTGGGGTGGATAACGGGCTGGGCGTGAGCGTGAGCGTATCCATGATCCCGGGTCCGGGGCTACTACACCCCCGCCTCACAGCGAGGTAAAACTGCCAACAGTCGCTGAGTTTGGACTTGTTGGTGTCGCATTTCCCCTGACTCTCGCAAGTTTTCCAATGCCGGGCAAAATCTCGTGTCAAACATGGTGGCACGTAGTCGTAATTTGCATGATGGTTGTGGTGGGGGGGGGGGGGGGGGGTAGGTCGCAGACACGATGTTTAGCACCGGAACAGAACCCATTAACCAAACACCACAGGGAGAAAGGAGACAACGGGTGATCACCGCGTGCACTAGAGCGAAGGCTATACCGCGGCCACAAGGCCGTCATCCGCAACGGAACAAGCCGCAAATTGAAAACCGATACATCTTAGTTTGTGTAGTAGCACTCACAACACGGATGACGATACTACTGACAAACAGATAGCTCCGTGCAGGCCTACAGGGCCCACAGGCGTAGGTGCGGGGACTTCTGCTGCCCGCGGTTTACCCGTGCGGGGGCCTCGATTTCGTGTCAGGTTTAGGACTTCGATGGGTTGGCGATTTAATTGGTAGGGTTGAAAAGCTTGACAAAGCTTTTGTGGTGTGCGCTTACATTGTGGACATGTCTTATAAAGTCAGTTGCTGTGTTTGCACAGCGCTTGGGGCGTATGATGGCAGGGTTAAGATCGTGAATGCCTCGTAGTTGGGCTTCCGATGTCAGGTGTTCGTTCTGCAGGTTTGGATCTTCTTTCTTGCTGTTAGAGCGACATGCCCGGTAGTGCAAGCTTGGCTTCGGAGCTCCATCCGTCGGGTTCATTGACGGCGATGTTGCTGTTGGCGCAGTCTCAGGTTCCAACTCGACCATAACTCAGTTCTCCAACACACTGTCCTAGAGAAAGAAGCGCGAAAGACACACCTCGACGAATCCCAGGTATGCATTCATATGTAGACTCTGGCCCCTGACCGGGCAAGCAATTTCCATGTCAAAAACCATGCACGGTAGCCTGAAATGAGCCCCCAGGCCCTAAACCCTAAACCCCTAAACCGCCCAATCCTATACCTCTTCGTTTCCCAGAGACAGGACTGGCAGTAGGGAGCCTTCCGGTGCCGCCGGGGCTGCGGGCCGGACGCCCCTTGGTGAAGTTGAGTTCCCCTAAACCCTAAACCCTAAACCCTAAAATAAGATCCTATAAGGGTTTCGGGATTGGGGGCTTATGTTTTCAGGTTTGGCTGCAGATAGGTACTATAGTGGTTATGGTCGCGGCGTTTGGGCGTTGGTTCTAGTCTAGACTCTTCTGAACTCTGGATCTGAACCGGAGCTGCTGTTAAGGTACGTAGACGTAGACTCTGATAGTAAAGCAGGTTCTTATCGCCACGGTGTACAATCGCAAAAACAAGGTTCGTTATGCATTGCCGTATACGAATGAAGGCAAGACAAGGCTTGGCTTGAGTTTGCAAGCAAGCACCATCTACTTGCACAAGCAGCCCTAAATTTTGGCGAGCTTGAAGCTTGGGCGTAATCTTCAGCTTGAGGGGCGAGACGTCGAGCGTGAACTTGCCCGAGATTCTAAGCATTATAATAACCTTTAAGCAAGCGTTGGTTTGATCCATGATGGGCGCTAAAGTCGGTCGCCTGTGCCCGGAAATGTCTGTATGTGTGTGAGAGACTGTGGGCGTTGGTAGACGGATTGACGGGAGCCTCTGCGGGCGATGTGTTTTTTCCTGCAA
Source organism: Symbiodinium sp. CCMP2592 (assembly GCA_905221615.1). Taxonomy (NCBI): domain Eukaryota; class Dinophyceae; order Suessiales; family Symbiodiniaceae; genus Symbiodinium; species Symbiodinium sp. CCMP2592. Next base: position 365,977 of record CAJNDT010003635.1, read on the forward strand.
GAAGCCTCCAAATTCAACAGATACATCTTGATAGACTTTCCGATGCGCCACGAGTAGAAGTAATTTTATCCGAATGAGGCCTGGAAGGTGCCCCTGCTCCAATGGCTCGCAGATGCAGAAACAATGCAATGTTGTCGCTAGCTTCAGAGACTTCTGAAGCAACGGACATTCGGTGAATCAGAGTCAGCCCACACCAGCTCCATATCCATACTTGTTGCACCCGAGACGTTGAGACGGACCCGAAGCCAAGGACGCTGGGGACCAAAGTTGTACCCACACGTCCGAGGACGCTTAGACTGCATGGGCCGCAAGTTGAAATCCCACAGAATCCAAGGATGACTTTCCCTATGTGGGCTTGCCTCAGACTCGTCGGATCCGCTCACAGGCAAAGCCCTTGCCATCCTAAGCCATTAACACTGTCCATCCCGAAGCCCGGGTCCTGCTAGATCACGTTCCTACCATTTCCTACCTCCTGTATAAGACTCTCTAAGCCTGATGAGCCGAAGCCGTGTTGAACTCTGTAAGGCCCAGCTTTATCGAGCCTCCTAACCCAAGGCTCAAGCGCCGCAAAAACTCAAAACCGTTGTCGTGTCATTTTTGGATTAACAGTCTCTGCGCCCAAATCCCACGAGCCTCCAAGCCCTGAGCCCGAATCTGGGTCTTTAGACGGCGACCTCGGAACACCTCCTAAATTCTCTTTGAAAGCCACGAAGAGCTCACCGCTCGCCAGGAGCGCCCACGACAAACCGAGCGACCCCACTCCGACGGGCACCTCCGGCCTGGCGGAGGCAGGAGCCATAGGAAAACCATCGAGGGTCCAAGGTTTCGTCGCTACTGAAACCATCACCGGTCCAAAACTCCAAAGGCCTTCACGAGCATCGTGCGATATCGTGGGCATTTTGTCGGGGGGGGGGGGGGGGGGGGGGAATGCTTCAGAGAGTGATACAGTGTTTCGACACCCCCAGGAGTACGAATTCCCCGGTCCGATTTAGGCTAAGTTGGGGATATCATGCTTACATATACCTAAATGCACTCGTGTCACCCCATCAACCATAGATGTTTCAATGCTTTTATCACGGTTCCGAATAGTTAGAACACTTCGATTAAACTTAGTACCATTCCAATATTGCCCGCGCGAGAATTTCCCCTGTTCCGATCAATTTCCCGTGTTCCGATCATCAGCTTTGCAGTATGAGATTTTGATTGCGATCAGACATGAACGGTACCAACAACTCCTTGCATAACACACCGCCCGACCGACAACAAGGGCAACCACTGACAGAACAGAAGCCCAATGTTTTGCTCAACGATATCGAAAACACTCGCAATGGCAGCAACAGTTGCCCCAACCCAATAATACATTGACCTGACCACGCAGAAACAAACATTGGTAAGAAGTAAGACAAGACGAGACGAGAACAAATGCAACAGCCGACCACGACAATCATCGGCAACAGAAGCAAACATAGTTAACCCGACAACACTCACGGCAACAACATCAACAACAACAACAACAACAGCAACACCCAGAGCAGCAGCAACAAAAACAACCCGAACACCGACAGCAAAATACAACGAGTACGACGACCACGACCGCAACAGCAGCGACGACGACAAGTAGTGGAGCTGCGAAGCCTCGGACACCCGAACCCAATCTAAGTAGACTTGCATCGCCGCCCTGCCGCAGCTCCCGAGCGAAGTACGCCGGGCCGAGACACCAAATCCCGACATCACGAATCCCGTGGCCGGAGACTTGGAAGTCGTCTTCGTACTTGTGAAGTCACGATGTCGGGGTCCGAATAGGTCCGAACTCCAAATTTGGCTGTGCCCGTTGCTTCGGTCAACTACCAAGAGCTTAGAGTTCAGTACTTTGAATTTGGGGTACCGGCGTTCGTCAGTTGCATATCAAGTCGGTCCCTACGCTATGCCCGCGGGCCGAGTTAAAATCGGTTGTTTGTTCAGGAATCGGGCTACATAGCTTGTTGCGGATCGAGGGCTCGGAGTGTGCGTGACTTGGTGTAAATAAAGTATGGAGACCTGCTGAAAGTAAATGGTTTGCCTGTGGTATGGAATGCCACAGTACGTCATGTTGGTAGCCCCAAAGTGGAACAGAGTTTGGAACAGCCCTCAATCCATACAAAGTTGCAAATTGCAACAGTAATTAGCCGCAGCTGCGCTGTGTGCTGTACACTGATTCTCACAATCTCGCCCAGATACCTGGGGTGCTAGAGTATTCAACGGCTTTGTCACTCTATAGTTGGTGCCGGTGCCTTCCGGCCATCGGCAGCCCTGCAGCCTTGTTAAGCTTGCAGCGCTAAGGCTTGAAACTATCAGAGCCGCCAACCGTACGATAGCCCTAGAGTTAAATCCCATGCCACGAAACACTGACTCATGATTGAGCAAAACCGCACCCATGCGACAGAGCCCCAAGTTGAGTTGAGATCATACACCTTGGAAGCTTCAAGCATGAACACACAACCCCGGAACCAAAGCCCTTGACCGCGAGCCCTGGAAGCTTGAACCTGGAACCCAACACCACTTCGATCTGGATCTGCCCGCTTCTGAATGCTGATGCTTCAGAGCAGTCTGCACTCAGGTGGAAGACACAGGTGGGAGCACTTCTTCAAGAAGCGGTCGGCCTGTCTGTCGGTATGGCGAGGTGTCGTGGTTTAGAGATCGCAGCGAATGGGGTGTCGAATTGGTTTCGGATATCATTACGGAGGCGTGCTTCGATTGTCTGTTCGATTTATGGCTTGACCTGTACTCGTATGCACGGCTATCATTCTTCACAGCTTTACCCTTCAGAGCTTGACTGCTAAGATGCACTAGTTAAGGTTCACTCGAAAGTACCTCCATATCTTCGCAACGAGTTCTACCAGCTAGGTTCATTTCTAGGATCTTTGTTGGCCTTTGGGAGGACACCTGTTTCAAGGCGTTTCGCAATGTTACGGCAAGACGGTTCAGGCTACAAGGGCATACAACTTGTGGCAAGGAATGTTGTGGTCTGTCGGACAATCGAAATAGATGAGCAACGGCTAGCAGTCCAATCAGGTAGCGCTGGACACCTACATTCTATGACAGTCAGTTGACTGTTCCTAGCACAAGTCACTGGCATGCAAAGGGGCCTCTCCATGGGCCTGCAAACTAAGTCCGGCATCCTTCTGCAGTGATTCTTGCAGTTGATGGCGGTATAGAGTTCAGGTCAAGGGATTGCTCGCGTAATCTCGTGTCGTTGCACCCACTGAGCTTCTTGCAATTTGCGGTGTGCCCCCTTATCCAACAGACCCCAAACCGAAAGCTGTGTCCCGAAGACTCCGAAGCTCCACCCCGAGGCTTTGCAAGAGTTGCTGCAGCACCTTCCCTGGAGTCAAAACCTAGACGGCACTAGAGCCATTAAGAGTCAAGATCGGCACACTTGCATTTGCAGTCCTAACCGGCTAGGTTTTGACTTCTTACGAACGCAGGGCAGGACAGATCCTTCTGCACAACGCATTCTTAAGACATGGCCGTACTTTTCGTGTCAAGGCCGGTGGAAATCAGGCCAAACCAGCTTGCCTCTTGACAACCAGCAAGCCTTCTTCCCAGAGCCGGTTCTCGAGATCTGAAGCCGGGCAAGGCATGCTACAACAACAACCCCAAGCACTTGGCCGAGTTCTCGCAGCTGGGCAGAATGGAGTTGAAGGGATTTGGTGCAGGAGCCTTCCTGCCAAAAAAACCTTCTACAACATAGCATACAACCCAAGCCCCAAGCGCTCGAGATGAAGTCCGACTGCATTGCCTGAAATGAAAGCCTACACCAACAAATCTTGCAATGCACAAGTATACCTGTCGGGTACATGGCAGTATACTTGCGGGTAAACTGGAAAGGGAGCCTGCTGAATGTCGATAGCTGGATCTGTGCTTCAAGGATTGCCTGAACGGGCAACTGGTCGGCCATATACTGGCTGCTAGGCTCCATGCAAATCCAGCAGAAAGCCCTCTGCATGACATATGGGCGTTCCGAAACGGTGGCAGCACGACGGCATAAGAATTTCTCAACACGGAGTTTTACCCCCAAAAGACCCGTAGACCCCAAGCCATGACCCAAAGACTCTCACCTTATGCTCTGCATGTTAGGCACCCCTGGCTCGACGGAGAAACCGATCGCCAGGCCAGACTTAGCACAACAAGTCGCATGTGTGCCTCATGCGACGAGAGAGACAGAGCTTGAGGTTTGGGTTTAGGAGCTGGAGTTTGACTGCAGAGCCAAAAAATCTGGGTGCAAACAGGCATATGTGTGTGTGTGTATGTATGCAAGCATGCATGCACGTATGTATGTATGTATGTATGTATGCATGCATGCGAATGTAGGTATGTATGTATTGATTTTTTTATTTATGTATGTATGTGTGTGTACGTACGTATGCATGTATGTGTATGTGTATGTGTATTCGTATGTATGTATATGTATGTATGCATGTATGTATGTATGTATGTGTGCGTATGTAGTCATTCATGTAGGTACGCATGTATGTATGTGTATGTGTATGTGTATGTGTATGCGTGTATGTATGTGTGCGTCTACGTGTACGTGTATGTGTATGTATGCTTGTACATATGTATCTGTGTGTGTGTGTGCGTATGCATGTATGTGCGGATGCATCTGTGGATGTATCTGTGCAACAGTAGATACGTACCGACTTGTATGCATGTGTGCCTACATACATGCTCGTGTGTATTCAGATATGAGCCCTTAATGCTCTTTGTGAGTTCAAATACCCCAGCAGCAACCAACTTCGCACATTCAATCGTGCATGGACATAATTGCTGCTCAACTGTTCGTGCTATGGTAACTTTGCCAGCGCTAGGTTTCTTTGTTCGTTCCTGCATGTTCGCACTGACTTCTCTTTGCCTGTTTGTCGATCACTACTTTTGTGTATGTATAAATTCATACATATATATATATATAGATAGGTAAGTACATACCTAAATAAATGGTTGTAAGTATGTACTAGTATATATTATATATCTGTATAATATATATATATATATATATATATATATAATAGTCATATACAGATATATGTAGAGAGATACAAAGATGGCACCGTCTGTATTGATGTAGACAGTCTTGTCATAATGTTTTTAGCTGTTTGCCGCTTGCGCTTCAGCCGCTGTAATATAATGCCAATCTGTGGGTTGATATGTTTGCCCATCTCTATTTTGTTTGCTTAACGCCTCGGCTGCTTTGGAATCAACATTTTGTGTTTTGATTCTTCCTGGTTTCAGAAAAGTCTAGTGCCTGAAGCTGCATGAGGGTATGCCGTCGGTGCCCCCCGAGTGCAGAACCTCAAGAATAAACTCGAAGCCCGCTTCCTCCGTACACTCAATGTGGAGTCGGTAGAGCATATAACTTTGTTTCAAATCCCAAGCCCCGAGGACCAGAACCGCAGACTCGCAACCCCTCGCAAAACTCGGAGGCTCAAGCGCGGCGAGACCAGCAGGACGACTTCAGGTTTTGGATTTCAGGCTCAGAGTTCCAAGCTTTAAAGCTTGAGGGCGTAGTATTCGTGAGCATCCATGGTGAGGCGTACTGCACTGTTGAACAGGCGGTCTCGAGAATTGCAGCACTTCTTTGCTGGCTTGGTCGTTCTGTGAGGTGCCAGGGCCAGTGGCGACAAATATGCCCTCATTAAGCATTCCAGTATTCGTGAGAGCAGGCCACCCAGGGAGGGAAGCTTGTCACAGTCCATTGTGAGCTCCGGTTCAGCTACGGGTGTGCAGCGCGGGCCGTGGCTCGTGCAAGTATTCGCCTCCATATGTCCAGACCCATTCTAGGTATCGATTCGGTCGTATATCATCGTAAAGCTAATGAAGAAACGTGTTTAGGATCGTGTATTCTTCCAAGATACATCGGTCACTCTGGGAACGGCTTAGTTGCAGTCCAGCGCAAGTCTCGCAGATCCCTGAACACTAAGCGGCAAACTAACCGAAAACTCAGCGAAAGGATTGCCATGACCTTCTGAACAAGGCTAAGGCCGGACGAGTTCTTTGGGGTTTACAGGCCCATGGAGGGTTCCAGGTTCAGGGACCTGCAGGGTGAAGGGGTGCTGCAAGGCGTAAAGTGTCTCTCGACCCGGACAGAGACTTGAGGCCCGGAAGGGTTCAGAGTTTCCCGTTACCGTCAAGCACTAACCCACACTTCAAAGAAAGGACCTTACTTCTTTTCTGTAATGCGGGCAATGTAACAAACCCAAGGCCCAGCACCCTAGACCCCAGACTCAGCACCCGAAACTGGGCTTGAGGTTCAGAGGACCTGACGACGTAGAGTTTCAGGGTGGCCCGCAGGCTTTAAACACCTAGACTCGGTCAGAGGTTCAGGATGTTGCGCGTTTCGCCTACTCGTAGGACTTCTAGGATGTTGCAAAGTATCATGAAAAAGTTTCTGGTCTGAAAACCTCTCGGCTTCGCGAAAGCTGTTTTGAGCTTTCGACCATTGACCCTGTGCCCACAACCCCCTTATCTTTTCTGCATATCCGAGCCCTTCAAGCCTTACACGCGAACTGCTCGCAAAAAGGTAAGGATCCAAAGGGTGTGCACATAGCCCTAGCTGCGCACAGTACACTGTGTGAACTCGCCATCCAGAACTCGGAAAATGCCTCCAGCAACGATGGCTCCACGACGAGACCACCTTTGTCGGCAACTGCAACACCGCGTATCAAAACCACCCTGGCGCCCCATTTCAGCCTGCACTTCTGCTAAACCGGCATGCTGTGGGCCCAACAAGCCCTTCACGAGGCAAGTTCCTCGAGTCACAGGTGCAGCTGAAGCCGGAGCCGTAGGGCAACTCACATAAGTATTAAGGCTAGCTCGAGGATGAAGACTATTTGTGAAGCGTTGACGCCGTCTTCCCCGATCCGACGGCTTCATAATCTCTCCAGGCAGGCACTTGGGAACAAGTTCAATCTGGTCTGATACGCAACCCGCGACTGCTGGCCGCTGCCTCGGAGGTATGGGTTGTTTGTGGAACTCGGCATGTGGCATCTGGGGTCCAGCACAGCAACTTGGGTCCCTTTTAACCCATCCTGCAGCTATTTCGGGGATTCTTGTTCCCACCGTCAATCCTTGCTGTTGCTTCGATTTTGTCTTCCGTGTTCATGCGGGGGGCAAAGCTCAAAATCGGATGCGGAGTTGAACAGCCCTATACACCCCGGACCGTAAACCGAAACCACAAACAGCCTCGCGGGTGGGTTACTGAGCCTCGAAGATCATGAAATGGTCGGTTTTCGACATGTTGGAAAGCGGAGGGTTTTTGCACTGTCAGCCGGTGTTGTCGAGATGCGGGCGGTGTGTTTTCCGGTGTTCAGGGTTACGTGGGTTTCGTTGAACCTCTAAGTTCGTTTTTGCTCTGTGTAGACAGCACCCTCGGCTAAAGGCTACAACCCAATCGAGACTTAAGCATTCTAGACAATAAATTAAAGGTGCTTCAAGCTCTAAAGCACCTAACACTAAGGGCTGCAATCCCGTCGAAATCAGAGCATTATTTAGCCTAAGCTGCTCCAAACTCTAAAACACCTAATGCTGAAGGCTACTTCAGGGTTCAACGGGTTGGAGTTCTGAGGTTCAACAACAACCAACCGCACTTGGTTGACTGTCGATTGCGAGAGATAGGACGCCTACATCCTTAATGCTGCCAATCCGAAACCCTATTTTGGTCCTAGATCCGAAACGCCCAATCTCAGGACATGCGGCCGGAATCCCGGAAGTTCGCGTTGATCCACTATGCCCGCGGCCTAGGATTTGGTGGTTTTCAGTGGCACAGAGGATCGCCGGAAATTCATTGTTTAGGGCAAGGGTTCCGTGTATGTCCAGATTCATGTTCAACTACTTGTTGAGAAAGTTATCGCTTCCAGACATTTGCATTGGCTTGAGGTATCTTGTAAACGTTTGAGGATCCTCAACATTGCAACTCGTGTGGACGGTGTTTTTTGCTCCTCAAGCAGATCTCTGCAGTATGCGTAGTTGTCCTGAAGGGGCATTCATCGTCCTTTTTCCAGACTGTTTGCCACATCCCCCCCAAGGCCAAAACAGGTTTCGGTCGGATCCCTTATGCGGACGACTAGTCTTGATCATTTGTAGGGGGTCATGCATTGCGAGGCGATGATGGAGTTTTTTGTTTTATGTGTGGGTGTGGGTGTGTGTGTGTGTGTGTGTGTGTGTGTGTTTGTTGGCACATGTTCGGTTTAGGCTTTTGTGAATGTCTGGGTCGAGCTTGACAAGCTTCATGGGAAATCGGCTGCAGGGGTTCAGGCGGGTTGGTGTCTGCCAGGGTGCTTCGCCCCACGAAACTTGGGGAGGCACTTGTACATGGATATAAGTGGTTCCAAGCCTAAACCTCTTCAGCGGAATGAGGACCCGTTGGACCTGTTTATTACTCTATCGAGGTTGAAGTCAAATCCCAAGCCCAGGGACTTACACGAAGTAGCTCGATACAATGAGCCCCGGAGCATCCTCAAGCTGAAAGGCCCCCAGTGAAGACGATGCTTTCGAAGGGACCACAAGCGACGCTTACTGTGCTGGTTACTACCTGCGACCACCACACCTCCTTGAGTGGGCCTGTGGACGTGTGGGCGAGGATTGCAGGGCTTTAGGTTGAAGATTCGGGTGTGCGGAACTTCGCAGGCTGGAGGGATGGACTAGCCAAGTGGCCTCCTGTTTGCAGACATGGTCGGAGTTCTAAGCATCCTAGTAAAGTGTATGATTCTGCTTATTACTCATCATGACAGCTAAGTACAAAAAGAAGGTACCCGTAATTTCGATCAAGCGCCATGCTGACACTGCCGGGCCTCACTTTTCTGGTCCTGGGTTTAAGGGTTCAGAAAGCCCACGAGGCCGCCTTCCAATTCCACCTGGGAGCCCTGGATATGCTTCTGAAGTTGGGGGCGGACCCCAACCTCAAAAACCAGGACCGGCTTGGCTTTCTGAGCCTTTGCAGGGGTTGAGGCTGATAGGTTGGTTACGTGGACCGGTCGTGTGTTGGCATGTTCAATGTTGGGCGAGCCTATCGGTCAAATTGTCGAGTACTTAGTGGTGGGAGTTATGCTTCGCGCTTTGTCTTGGGCTTCGGGCTTGTTTGTCAAAATGCAAAGCTTTGTCCCTGCATCTGTCTTCACCTGCAGCAGGATGGCAAAACAGCTCTGGAACTCCTGAATTCTGAGCGCAAGGTGCGCGATGCAGGGTTTGATGTGAGGGCCGAGGGATTAGTTGTTTCTCGGGTTGCGCTGGCGAGATGGAAGGCTTTGGTGATCCTGGACGTTTCGAGCTGGGTGATTTCGTGTGATCTGGTTGAGGGAGTCTGTCCGTGGATGATATTGAAAACGTTCAGGTTAGAGAGATGTGGTCTCGTGGAACTGTGAGAAATAGAGAGGGATGGAGCGAAAATGAGACTGCGAGAGACTTCAGGTCTGAATGCGTATGTACGTATATGTATGTATGCATGCATGCTCTTTATATATACATATAAGCATACGCACACACACTGTCAGGGAAGCCGAGGAGAACATAAACGGCATGCGATCATATCTGAGGCTTGCCTTGTAGAGTTTTCTGTTCCATAATCAGCGTAAGAAGCAGCCAGCAGCAGCTCGTTTGTCATGCCGGATGCTCCGGCTTGGGCTCAGGCGTGTCATAGGAGCTGAGGCAAGATGTATGGTTGAGTCGAGAGCGTCATAAGATACGAGGGGAACTACTTGGGCCCAAGCAGACCACAAAGAATCTGGCTTTACAGCACTCATGTGCAGCTACAGTAGCATTGTACATCCGATTTAATGCGGCTGCAGAAGTCCAAAGCCCAAGGAGCCTGTAAAGCCTAAACCTAAACTCTATAGGACAGCTTCCACCTGGTCCAAGCCAGGCGCTCCCTGTCCACGACGTCAAGCATCAGAAGATGGCACAAGACTGCCTGTCAGAAACTCGGAAAGACCAAAGACGTTTACAGTACCTGCTGGTATCAAGGCGGAAGACCATGAAGGGTCCATAGTCGTTGGGTACGAAAAAGTTGGTACACAACATGAGCTGTCGTAATGCGGAGACTATGGACCCCAGTCTCCGACACAGGGTTTCCCATCCCGAATTCCATCCTCAGTACCCATCCCCCCATGGCACGGCATTTTAGCAGCGAGCTGAAGAGACTGTGGAGGACAAACTTTGCATTGCCTGTCGTACCTGTGGAGTTTAATTTGCAACTGATTAGAAGCTGGAGAGCACAGCGGATTCAATACCCCGACCAGCCCGAGGAACACACTTCTGAAGCCCTCGGGTGTGGCATTCTCCAAGGTTGCGTCTCCGCAGGTATGACACGCCTGCCGGCAGAGCGCCTTTGGGCAAAGGTCGGCGGGCCAGGGGTTTTCGCAGGGCTATAGAAACCCTAGCCAGCAAGCGAGTGGCTGTCAGTGATGGGTTTCCGTTTCTGTTCGTATTGCTTCGCTTATAATCTGTCGTTAAGCTGAAGATCGGCCATGGGAAATTGGAATGAGGGAGTTTGTGCTTTGGCCTTCATGGGCTGTCTCCGAGCAGCAAAAGCCGCCACTTGCTACTGTTCGATCCTTAACATATCCTTCGCATCAGGCGATATGGGCGCTTGAACAGTTCAACTGTACTGCGGCAATACGAAGAGACAATCAGACAGTGTAGTGGCATAGGATCCCGTATAGTCAGAACCACTTGAAGGAACACTTCCGTGCAGTTGTCGTCGTCGTCGAGGTAGTGGTAGTGGCAACGGTCGTCGATGTGGTGGTATAGGCATCCAGCAGTCTCATACATCCACTGAGTGCATGATAGTGCATTTACTTACGATCATTGCTATTGCTGTCCTTTGCAGGTTTACTGTTTGATGTTTTTGCACCAGCAGCTTGGCCGGGGTTTTGCAGATGCTCCCGCCGAAGGGACCTGACCAAGCACGGATTCGTGGAGTCACGATGGAAGCAGCCTCAGCCTGAAGTGGCTGAAGTGGTTTGTGCCGATGTTGATGCTGGAGTGGACAGTCAGCCCAGCGAGCCCAGCGATTTTTTTGAGTAAGGGTCTTTTACCCAGGCTGCCATGCTGCTTGATGTTTGTGCATGCCTTCATGAAGACCAGCCGAAGTCCATAGCTGTATGCCGGCCGTAATAGCACAGGACCGCTCGAACACAATTCAAGAAGCCCTTGAGGTCGATTGGAGCCTGTGCAATTGCATGTTGAAAGGAATTTTGGTTTCCTTCCGGGGTCTCTAGCATCAGGATCATTACAGTTCCGGTCTGTGTCAGAGTTGTTTTATTCCCGGGAACTGCTCATACGAGAGTTGAAGCCAAGCAGTGACTTGGATATTTGCGTGCGCTTAGGCTGTTTCTGTTTGTCAATCGCACTGTTTGGGAAAGTTCCCCACGCCGAAGGCAGGAGGTTTGCATGGTGAATACTCGTATTATGTATAGGGCAGGACAGTTCCGTAGACACAGTCAGTATACCTTCTTCCATGGAAGGCCCTGTGTTGTTTTGGCTTTTTGCACAAGGACATCTTCGAGACCTTATGCCATGTAGAGGTCCGAACAGACAGCATCACCAACATCAGCCGCAGTAGCTGTTGCGGCAACCATATAGTCGTTATGTGTCACTCGCTCTTACTCCTATTCCTACCCCCACACCTACTCCCATTGCTACTGCTACTCCTAATGCTGCTGCCACCGTTGCTGGTGGCTGCTGGCTGCTGACTGCAAACTGCTGACTGCTACTGCTGCTGCTAAGTACCACTGCCACTGCAACTGCTACGACTACTTCTGCTGCTGCTACTACTACTGCTACTACTACCACTACTACCACCATCACCACTACTACTACAACTACTACTACTGCTATTGCAACTGCCACTACTTTACTATTACTACTGTTCATACTACTACTACTACTACTACTACTACTACTACTACTACTACTACTACTACTACTACTACTACTACTACTAGTACTACTACTACTACTACTACTACTATTACTACTACTACTACTACTACTACCACCACTACTACCACTACTACGCCTACTCCTGCTCACTCCTACTCCTACTCCTACTCCCACTACGACTGTTACTTCTACTACTACTGCTACTACTACTACTACTACTACTACTGCTACTACTACTACTACTACTACTACGACTCCTCTACTACTACTCCGCCTCATGCTGCTGCGGCTGCAGCATACTGCTACTACTACTGCTACTACTACTATTATTGTCTCTAGTACTAATAGTTTTAGTACTAGTACTAGTACTACTACTACTACTATTACTACTGCCACTACCACTACCACTACCACGACTACTGCTGCTGCTGCTACTACCACCACCACCACCACCACCACGAGTTCGATCACGCAACTACGAGCGGCTCCTGCTCCTGCTGCTGCTGCTGCTGCTCTTGCTGGTGTCAGTGCCATGATGAGCAGTACGACGTTGACTACTGCTACTGCTCCCGCTACTACTGTCAGGTAATGGCACTGACAGGATGGCGACGATAGTACCAACAATCTTCGCACCAACTAGAGCCATGAGCGACATAGCATTGAGCATAGTGGCATAGTGTGTAATTGTGTAGGCATGCCATTTGCGCGTAAATGTATACATACAGAATACATAGACATACATATTCCCGAAGCTCGAACTTGAGAATAACAGTAGATAGAGTTTGACGACGGATGTTCAGTTGTTTGTTCATTCGTCCGCCGGTGGCTTTTGCAGCTTCTCAGCTTTTCCGTTCTCCTTCGTCCCACACCATGCAGTGCTGTGAGCCTGCAGTGAACGACGAAGCCTGGCAGAAATTCGAGGTTTGGTTTTAGGGTACACTTGGTTTTCAATATGCTTTCATGCAGGAGCGTACCAAACACAAGTGTAGCAGCACGTTAGATGACTCGTTTGCTAAGCAATAAGCTGTGCAAAACATCCAAGTAGGTGTTCGTACCGGTGACCAACCGTAGCTTTTCCCAAGTCCTCAGTGACCCGAAATTACGCAAAATTTGAAAGGGCTTGACTTCTGACGTGCCAGCCAGGAAAAGGATGCAGTCAATATCCCAGGGGAGACCACGCCGATCGAGACCGTGTCTCAAGGCTGCGCTTGATGGCATGCATTCAGAAATCATAAAATGCTTCTCCGAAGGTTCAGCAAGCGACATGTCCTGTGAAGGACCGCAGTCCTTGGATACAGCGAGTCGAATGATTAAGAAACTTTTTTCACGCCAGGTGTAATCTCACATGCATCGATGTCAACTGGTTTATTCAAGACTTGGGGGCGACATACCGGCTCGATAGCCCGGGACCCCCCCCATAATCAGAAAGTCTGAGGAATACGGGGGTAGCGGGGGGACAGACTACAAGGGGGGGGTTGTAGTCCAGGGCTCGCTGTTCTGGGTTTGGAAAAAGTTTAAGCGGAGGCGGGGCTTATCGTCCCGATTTGGACAGAATAGAAGGGGGACCTGAACACTTTAGAGCATTCGCGGGTGACCCTGCAGATCGACAGCGAGAGTTCACTGAAAGGCGAGGGGAGCTTGGAGTCCTGGATTTGGCGGGGGGGTCGTCCTGGAGTGGACAGACTACAAGAGGGGCTCACAGTTCTTAAAGGGGCAACAACAGTACACATTCGTGTTCCAAGCCGGGGACTACAAGCCGCCCTCCCCCTCCCTTCATAGTTTGTTCAAATTCAGGACAACAACCCCCCCCCCTCCCGCCCCGCCCGCCCCCCTTTCTAGAAGTGTAAAGCGGGCGGTCCAGGCTGCTGTTGAGCCGGACTCCGTTTGACACAGCATATGCCTGGGAAAAGCAGGTATTGCATGTATCCAAACCCCAAGCCCTAAAGCCGAAGCCCCAAGGGCTGCAAGACAGAGCCAAGGCCTGCGGATCCCGACGAAGCTCCTGCAGAGGCACAGCCGGACTTGAAAGTGGCCGCGGTGGCACTTGAGGATGAGGATGCTCCGGTGCACAGCAGGTACAGGTAGCCCTTATACTTAGTACCCGCCGGTATGGAGGCAGTATAAGCCGTTAAAGACAGAAGCTTCAGATCTCACGGAAGAAGCACCTTTGGCAAACAAGGAAGCGCCTCCGATTGCAGAGGAGGAAGCAGCCGAACCCGTGAAGGCCAAGCCAACCAAAGCTTCCCTCTGCAAGCTATTCTCACAGATGGATACGGTGGAGGCCATGGTCTTGATCGTGGGCACGCTATGTGCAATGGCCCACGGTGTCGCGCAACCGCTCATGATTGTCATCTTTGGCGATCTCATCGATGCACTTGGCGGAACTCCTGAAGAGGTCCAGCGTGAGACAGAACGGCTGTCTTTGATTATGTGTGCTGTTGGTGGCGGAGCTTTGGTGGCAGCGACACTTCAGGGGGCATGCTTCAAGATCTTCTCTGACTCGCAGACCATGAAGTTCCGGATCATGTATTTCCAGGACATCCTGCACCAGGATGTTGGCTGGTTCGATACCAAGGAAGTCTCGGCATTGTCGGCTGAGATCCAGGACGACCTGTCCAAGATCCAAGATGCCTTCGGTGACAAGTTTGGCAACGGCACCCTGGTCGTTTCGTTAGACTGTCCGAGATTCGGCAGTCGTTTTTTTCTTCTTGCTGTCAAGGTGCAGCCCAGATACTCCGGTTCGGTTGGTTCAAGCCCGAAATGCAAAAGCATGAACAGTGCCATGACTGCTGATTCTGCGGTTCTGCGGCACTATTATCACTGCTACGGCCGCTGAGGCTGCAGCAGCTGCTGCTTCTACTGGTGCTAGCAAATCTACAAATAAATATACTCCCACGACGAGGCCTGATCCCCGAAATCTCACTTGAACTCCCAAGCCCAAACCGTGTATAATTACTCCTGTCAACCACGGTTTTTCCACACATCTCGTAAAGCCAAGGTGTGATGGCTTTGTCGGCCTTCCTTGGAGGTTTTGTTTGCGCCTTTGGCCTCGGCTGGCTGCTTGCACTCATCCTCTCCGCAGTGCTGCCGTTCATGGCAGCTAGGTCTTGTTTGAGCATATGGGGAGTTCAAGTATGGTGATGTTGGTGCATTGATCAGAAATCCGGTTTGCCTGCCAGCTACAAGACACTTGCGGCGCCGATAGAAAGTGGTAGATCGCTACATCATACGAGTCACAGGTGTGCATGAGATGATAGCTACCCTGCACAATCGCACTGGATCCCGGATCCTCAAACCCACTGCAGACCCCTTGACCCTGACTTAGACTAGACCCACAAAATTGCAGATCGAGGCCCTGGGAACATACTTCGTCGGACAGGCTGTTGCCGAGGTGCAGATGACTGTGCAAGAAAAGCCACGATTGAGGTTTGAGCTTGGCGCAGTATGGGGGCCTAGTGAGAGTAGCATGTGTCTAACATGCATCGTGCATCCTTTCTCCTTACTGTGTCGACAGCTTGGACGACGACAGCAAGGGCTGGGATAATGACGAGCTGCTGCTTCTCCTGTTACTCCTCCTCCTCCTCCTCCTCCCCCTCTTCCTAATGCTGCTTTTCGTCGTACGACGACGACGACTACGAGCGCGACTGCGACAACGGCTTCAACAGCAAGATCACGTCTGCGTAGCACGGCTGGTGTTTTCGTGCCTCACTTGGCATCGTCATAATCATGGTCATCATCATTGTTATCGTCATTTCTGCCGGATGCTCTCGCGAATGGACGTTGTCATGCCTTGGCCGTGGATGCCCTGGACATCGAACGGTCCTTATCATGCTCTGGCAGTGGAGGCTCTTGTTACCGTATACGCTCACGCGAGTGGATGTTATGATGTGGTGAACCGCTCAGCACAAACAACGTTGCGCCTGTCGAGGTTTTCGCACATGACTTTTGGGAAACCCGCGGCAAAAATGCCAGAAACCAGCACAACAAAAAGCGGCCAGGGATCAACCCCTCTTGTCTCCCACAAGAACGTTCTCAGGCAACGTCCATGCGCAAAGCTGTCGTGCCTGTCGGCGAGCTATTACGGCTTCATCAAAAGACAGCATGCAAAGCACCGATAGGAATCCAGACCCTGCCATGCATGCCGAAACCACCATTTGCCTAACAGCACAGCAACAACACAGCAGCAACGGCAACCGACCACTACTACTACTACTACTACTACTACTACTACTACTACTACTACTACTACTAGTACTACTACTACTACTCCTACTACTCCTACTACTCCTGCTGCCGCTACTACTATTACTACTACTACTACTACAACTACTACTACTACTGCTGCTACTACTACTACTACTCCTACTCCTACTACTCCTGCTGCCGCTACTACTACACTACTGCTGCTAATACTGCCAGTGTTACTACTACTACTACTACTACTACTACTACTACTACTACTACTACTACTACTCCTACTCCCACTACGACTGTTACTTCTACTGCTACTACTACTACTACTGCTACTGCTACTGCTACTACTGCTACTACGACTACTACTACAACAACAACTACTACTACTGCTGCTACTACTACTACTACTGCTACTACTACAACAACAACTACTACTACTGCTGCTACTACTACTACTACTGCTACTACTCCTACTACTCCTGCTGCCGCTACTACTACACTACTGCTGCTAATACTGCCAGTGCTACTACTACTACTACTACTACTACTACTACTATTACTACTACTACTACTACTACTACTACTACTACTACTACTACTACTAATACTACTACTACTACTACTACTACGACTACTACTGCTACGACGACTACTACTGCTACGACGAGGACTACTACTACTACTACTACTACTACTACTCCTGCTGGGACGACGACGACTACTACTACGATGACTCGATGACCACTACTACTACTACTACTACTACGACTACGACTACTTCTACTTCTACTTCTACTGCTACTTCTACCTGCACCTTTTCTCCATCATGAGGTGCAGATGGAGTCTCAGGGCTGGTACGCCAAGGCTGCCAGCGTGGTGGAGGAGATACCGTCTTCTTCAACGCGTGTGGTGCCCACAATCCACGTGGCTACGTATTTCATTCAAGCACCATGCAAGAGGCACAAACACACACCACAACTCTTGAAGCACCAGACTGGTCGATACAGCGGGACCCACTCTTCAGGAGCAGGAAGTCGTTTCGACGTAGTGTGCATGTCTGCATATGCCGTCATGACTGTCACTGCATGACGAAGATGCTGCAAATACATTCAATCCCACATGTACGGATTGCACGACAGCTGGATGAATCATGCATGGTCGCCAATGCTGTAGACTTACTCAGGTAAGCATGCATGGATGAAAAAGGGTACGTCGTGATATATCGCAAAAGGGGTGGCTACTGGAGCTTCGTTGGACCAAGCCGAGCCATGCATCCCTGGTGCCCCTGCATACGTGTAACCAGCATGAGCGAGCAAATTGCAACAAAGTGTTTTGACCAAGCAATTGCAATTTCACGCGGCGCCGAAACATGGATGTAACACCTGCAGAACACAGCAAAAGTCAACATGGTACACGGCTCATCGCGTGTACAGCAGATGACGCAAACCAACACACACACACACACAAGCACGCACACGGATACGAACACTAGGTCCGATGCCTATAGAGCCGAGTTCCCAAACTGCACATGCTCAACCGCCAACCTCCGGAGCATCAACTGCATTTTCCTGCAAACCAAAGAGGAGTGCCTGTACGGCATGCGCACGGTGGTGGCCTTCGGAAGCGAGCAGAAGGACAGGCCGGGGTAGGACAATTATCCCCCTCCTCAAATACAGCTCCGCCAAACTCCTGAGCCGTCCGACCCACTGAGCTGCTCGGTCTAGTCCACTGACACCATCGCTGCCCTGTTTGTGTGTTTTGCATCTTCGAGGAGCTTGCCTGAGCCCCCCACCCACAGCCTGAACAGATGACTCTGAGGAGCTTGAGAAGTTCTCCGTTGCGGTCGCTCAGACACGGGGTCTTGAAACAGCACGCTTTGCCTCTGTGGTTTAGCCCATGTTCGTTGGAAGCAAGAATACCGTTCCATCGCGAACTCGCCCTCAGGACACGCAGGGGCGGCATTCGGAATGGTCTTCGGATCGGCCTCGGCACGGGATTCTCCTGGTTCGTGGAGTGGCGTGCCACGTATTGCTCTGGGTCTTCGGGTTGAGGTATATGTTTAGAAATCCTAAGCGTAACGAATCGTAGTAACGATTGTGGTAGTAGCATCGGTGGCAGTGATCACGATACTTTCTACCCACGCATTCTTGCCAGTAACGAAATCTCTGGCATGGGGTGCGAACTAGGAGTGACAACTGTACGGAGTGCAAGCAGGTAATGAACAGTATCCAGAAGACTCGTGACCCATGTCTAGACTGTAAGGAGACATCGTCCTTCCATTTTTCTACCTCCAGGATGACCGCTACCACTGCTGCTGCTGCTTCTACTCCCATTACTGCTGCTGCTACTGCAAGTACTGCTCCTACCGCTACTACTCTACTACTGCTACTACTGCTACTACCACTACCACTACCACTACCACTACAACTGCGACTACTACTACTACTACTACTACTACTACTACTACTACTACTACTACCACTAATACTACTCTTACTACTACTACTACTACTAGTACTACTACTGCTACTGCTACTGCTACTGCTACTACTACTACTGCTACTACTGCTACTGCTACTACTACTACTACTACTACTACTACTACTACTACTACTACTACTACTATTATGATTACTAGTACTAGGACTACTACTACTACTACTACTACTACTACTACTACTACTACTACCACTACTTTTACTACTACTGCGACGACGACGAGTACGCTTCTACGACGACGACTACTACTACTCCTGCTCCTGCTGCTGCTCTTGCTCCCTGCTCTTGCTCCTGCTCCTTCTCCTGCTCCTGCTGCTTCTGTGGCTGCTTCTATACTATGCTGCATTCACGTCAACGGCCTGAGCACTGTTGGCAGTGTCCACTTTTCCACAGGATGCTAACCACGCACATTCCCTAAGGCTTTCGATCTCCATTGATGGTAGGTTGTTGAGACTGCAAGGGTTGATGGCTTGTTCTGTGGATTTTCACTTCTGCTGCAGTTACTGCCTGATCTTCTTAACGCGACGAAGATTCACAAGAAAGTCTGAAAGACCTGAACGTCTGGACGGTGGGCCACTTTGGCACCATCGGTGTGCTTCGAAGCATGATGTAATAACATAGCATCCCCGCACACGCAAGTCCGCATACAGGCTTCGGATGTTAGATTTCCCCGTTTGTTTAAGCTTCGTTCATCTTCTTTCGTGGTGTCCGAGACTGAGCTTTTCAGCCTGAGCCTACATCGCTCCACCCGCTGCCGTGAATCCGTTACCACAAGCCATTTGCGATGCCACAGGTATTCGAACTATGCGCTGGCCTTCTTTGCGGGAATGAACTTCGCCTACCACCGGGAGCTAAATCCTGCCACTGGCGAGCCATGGAGAACCGGCGACATCATGCCGCTGGGCCTGGTTTCCAGTCCGCTGAATCCAAAACCAAAGGAGACGCCCAGTGACCCCAGACTGCCTGTACCAGTGCCATGCGCGTACCAGTAACAACAGTGGCGCAAACATGGAAACAATGGGATCCACGGTGTAGATGCCGAAACTAGTCTACATAGACATAGCATTCAGGACCATCTTCTTCTGCATTTTCATCGGCAGCTTCTTTATGGGCCAGATCGATCCGAGCGTCAAGGCTGCCAAGTCCCTGAGCATGCTCTGGGTTTCTGAGGTCTCTCAAGATTGCTGCAACGCGTGGATGTCCAGATCCTACATGTCCACAGCCGAAATCTGACACACAAGCAGACATATCAATCCACCTTCGGCATGGCTCCAGTGTCAAGCTGCAGTGACACGCTCGTTGGCAATGTCCGTTAAACACCGCACAGAAATGCTGTGTTACCCGAAGCCAACCCGTGGAGTCCGCTCGCGGAGCGGTTCAAGCCCAAGAACCCACGAACGGAAAAGCTAGCAAACGCCTCTGACCCCGTCTCGGTTTGAACGCCTGGCTGCAAAAGCCGTGAAGGCCATGGGTTCCGCTCAAATGGCTGCATACCGCTTCTTCAAGGCGCTTGGGGAGCCGGTTTGACGTTTATGGGCATGCGTTGCTGGCACTTGTGGCTAGCATGGTGCAGCCCAGATGTTGAACATGTGAAAGTGCCTTGCTTCACTCGGTTTTCCGCATTTCAATTGCGGCTTTCAGCGACAGGGCTCAACACTCCCTGCAGGTTCATGACAACAAGCCGGCCATTCAGCGCCGGGACGCAGATGAGAGGAAGGAGGTGTCTAGCATCGAGACTTTTGCCTTCGAGCAAGTGCACTTCTCCTACCCCGCCCGACCGAGCGTCACAGTCCTCGGTGGAGTAACCTTGACCATCAATCGTGGCCAGAAGGTTGCCTTTGTGGGTGAGTCCGGATCTGGGAAAAGCACGATCATGGCTCTACTGGAACGCTTTTACGACCCAAGCTCGGGGGTTGTCTATGTGAACGGATGGGATATGCGTACGTTCAAGATTCTTGGCGGTGGAATATAGTTCATGTTCTTGTTGGGAGGGCTGCCTTTTTGCTGCGTGCCATGGCCGATAGAGTGCTTTTGAGCATACAGGCTCCTGCTGCAAGAAGTATATCTATCTACCTAAGCTATAACCTGTAAGCCCGACAGCAGCCGTTGCATCGCAAAACCGACCCTCGACCCCTAAAGCAGTACAAGCTTTTCAGCACTGAAAGCGTTCGAGCCCTAATCCCTGAACATCGCGCTGACCTGCAAGTTCCGGAACTTAGGATCGGCGCCCTCCGGAAATGCATTGGCTATGTTGGGCAGGAGCGGCTGTGGCATTCGTGTCACCAGAGCTACGGTCATGACGTTGCTGCGCCGTCTTTCTTGGCAACGACGGCTAGGGCTGGTGCTGCGTTGACTTAAGCTTGCAAGAGGGCTTCGAGTGTAGATGGAATTCCGGTGCAGTGACCCTGGTGGGCAGGAGCCGGTCCTCTTCTCACAGTCCATCCGGGCAAACATCATGCAAGGGTGCTCTGGCCCACAAAGACTGTGTGTTGGTGTGTCTGAAAAGAATGGCGGATATATGTATACTTATAAAGATAGAGACGAGTTTCAATTATGAGCAACTTTGTGTATCAGTTGGCTATTGTTTCCTTCCCCTAGCACATACTGATGTGGGTTATATATATATAGATATGTATGCATGTATGCAATGTAGTGCAACATCATGCAACGCAAGGTAAGGAGACTTAATGGGCAGTAATGCAGTGTAAGTAAATAAGTAAGTAAGTAAGTATGTATGCATGCATGCAAGCACGCGTGTAGTCTATGTATGTAGCTATGCATGCATGTATGTAAGTATGTACGTGTGTATTGTAGTGTCAGCCTGTATGTGTGTATGTGATTATACATGTCTGTCTGTATGTATGTCTTTGTGTATGTCTGTGGGTATGTTTTCGGTATACTAATACACCGTGCACGTATGCATGTGCGTAGGTATGGTGTGGCATGGCATGGTATGGTTAGTATGGTTTGCATGTATGCATGTATGTATGTACACATGTGGGCTTGCTGCATGCGCACACTCCAAGCGCAAAAGATTCAAGCGGTGGGCAAGCCATGGCCGGCTTGCATCAACTAAGGAACCCCGAAGCCTCGAAGGAGCAGTTTCAACAGGCATGCGCAGATGCCCAGCTGACGTTTGTGGATTCTCTCCCGGAGAAGTACAACACGTTTGTGGGCGCAGGCCTTCATCGCGTGTACTGGCAGGGGCACGGGAGCAGCATGACTGGTGCCAAGCTACTACGATATCATGACGTTGGGGACCTTATGGCGATGTCTTTCCAGATCTTGCATACATGATGTTACGTATGCATGCAGCATGCAAGTAAGTACGTGTTCGGATCTGTCGAGATCTTTGCGCAGCGATTCTTTTACGATCTTATTACATGATTGTAATGTCATGACTTGTGGTTTTGCTTTCCGTGTTGTGTTGTGCAGCCAGTCTAGCTCCGAAGCTAGGTCCGGTTGAATGGAGTTTGAAAGTGGGCTCCATACCAAAACAGTAACTCTTTTTGGGTTTCTGTATTGCGGGAAGGCGAAGACTTGAACATCATCGCAGCCCCTGCATTGAGTGCACTTACTTAAAAAGTCCTAAAGACACTGACTCAAGACCCAGAGGTCCCCGGTGATAACTCGTCCATCACGGCTCCGACGATGCCCAAGGACATATCACGGACGACATGACACATGTATGTGAGTGCAGGGCTGTTTAGACAGCATACATGCTGTTTGTGCGCTTGCTGTGCAACCTGCGCCTGCTGTGCAACCCTGTATGTATGTATGCATCTCAATGTATATGTGTCTATGCATGTAATTGTGCATGTATGTCACGTCATGCATGTCACGTATGTACGCATGCACGTATGTATGTATGTATGCATGTAATGTATGTAGCTATGAATACCTATGTCTTTATGTACGTGTGTATGTATGCATGTACGTATGTATACATGCATGTATGTGTATGAGTGTACCTACCTGAGTATGTATGTTTGTCCGTACGTCCTTGTGTATGTGTGTTGTAACTATATGCCAAAGATTTTTTATTCCGGTATACTTTCACAGGCCATTTCAAGATATGTGACATGTGAGACCGAGCAAGAGACAGTTAATTATACCATGCTATTAATTTCCCCTCCCCCCCTCCAAAACAGAAAGCCGTTCCTAATCACTACGAGGCTAAGAGGCGCAAGATGATGATACACCCCAGAAGCCCGTTCGGACTATTGAGGGGCCTATAGCGCCTGGGGTCCTAGCCCTCAATTAAAGCCAAGAGCCTGAAAGTAAGAAACAGGTGGCGGTCAGCTCTCGGGAGGCCAGAAGCAGCGGATCGCACTCGCCAGGAGCTTCGGACTTTCATTGAGCCGGGCACGGGGGGGACTCCTGTTTGTTCATACCGCGAGGGTTGGGGACTTAGCGTCTTGAGTTTAGGAGCGTGGGGCTTCGGCTCTGGGTTCAGGGCTTACAGTACAGGATGTTCGGTGCAGAGGTTCCAAGGTTTCCTCCCTGTTTTATAAGCTTCGTACGCATTTGTCACCACTTCGCTAGATACCCTTTCAATTTGGATCTGCCGAGAACGAGGCCCGGCCAGGCACCAGCGCCGTCCCCTGAGACTGGCTACCCCCTCAACCCCCCCTGTCAGGGCGTTGCTGAAGGAGGCCTCTTTCCTCTTCTTGGATGAGGCGACCAGCGCCCTGGACAACACTTCCGAGAAGATGATCCAGCAGACGATTCTCAGCTGTTCTTGGATGTAGGGCTTCTACGCCTGCAAGGCATCAGGCTTTGGATCGTCTTTGCATCACATGTCTTGAAAGGATCGACAACATCAGCAGCACGACCCGCAGCCTCGGAATCGTGAGTATCGCGCATCGGCTCAGCACCATCCGCAACTCCGACCTCATCTACGTCCTAAGCCGAGGCCAGGTCGTAGAGCAGGGCAACCACCAAAGCCTCATGGAGAAGAAGGGCGTCTACTACGCGCTTGTCGCGGCCCAGGACTGGAACCTTCCGACTTCGCGACCTCCCCGACTGGCCGTAACTGGCTCCTGAAACACGCAACCTGCCTAAACCTCTGAGAATTCAAAGAACCTCAGCTTCAGGAGTCTTCTCAAAAGGCGGAGGAAGCTGAGGAGCTCGAGCTGCCGAACCAGCCGACCGTGGCCGTTCTCCGGCAGAACACCGGCCAGAGCGATGAGTCGGAGACGGCGCGGAAGGAGAGCTGCTCAGGCTTCATAGATTGGCCTGGGCTGGAGGGTTTGGGCTAAATCTCGGAATCAGAGGCTTAGCGGTTTATGCTTTGGGATTCGGGGCCCCTTTGGGCAGCGCTCAGGGTTTCACGCTTCGTGCGGACCAACACTACATGCCGCATATCCCACCATTTAGGGCTTCAGGGTGATCGGCGGCCTCAGGGCCTTGGCAGGAGCGCATGAAGAAGGAGGAAGAGGACAGGGAGAAGCAGATCACCGATAAGTACAAGGTGCCCATGTCTCGACTCCTGAGCTACAACAAACCGGAGTGGGCCTTCTTCGTGCCGGCCATTTTGGGTGCTTTGATCGAGGGTTCGGCGACTCCCATCTGCGCCTTGGCGCTGGTGGGATCCATGGATGCTTTCTTCAGGCTGGAGTTCGCGACTGTGCGGGACGAGGCCCGTGATGACATCGTGTTCCTTTGCTTCGTTTTCCTTATCATCGCGGCCTCTGTGCAAATCGGCAACATCATCGAGCATGGCGGCTTTGCTGTCCTGGCCGAGTCCATGACCGCGAGGCTGCGAGTGGATATCCTCAAAGCTATCTTCCGCCAGGAGATTGGTTTCCACGATGATCCCGAGAACACTCCGGGGATGATGTCCAAAGCCCTTGAGCTCTGGGCTTTCCGAGTGAGCACACTTTGCAAATCTATTGGCGCCAAGGCTGCGGCCATGAGCTCCGTGCTCGTCGGCGTGATCATCGCCTTCGTCTACTGCTGGCAGATGGCGTTGGTAATGCTCGGTACCGTGCCCATTATGATCGCCGCAAATGCCGTGCAGATGTTGGTCATGCTCGGAGCCTCCAAGGTAGACAACGAGGGAATCAAGCACGCCGCCCAGGTCGTCAGCGACTCTGTCATGAATGCTCGCACCGTCCAGGCCCTCGGCGTGGAACAGAGCCTGGTGCAGATGTACACCTCACTGGTCGGCAAGTCCACGAATGGCGCTTCGGCAAGTCTAGGAGTCTAGCTAGTTCAGTAAGAAGAGCTTGCCTCCTTGTTGCGTCAAGTACCACCGGAATCTGCGTTCCCACCGCCGGACAGCCAAACTTGAGCAGCAAACCCGCTATCCTCAATCCTTGAAGTTCTCTCTGGCAACCCCAATTCCTAATCAATTTGATTCGCTAGTAAGCCGCAGGCCCTAAGCCGCCCAAACCGTTAACCCCAAATTACTCAAACCCTGTAAATCAAAAAAAGTAGTAGTAGTAGTAGTAGTAGTAGTAGTAGTAGTAGTAGTAGTAGTAGTAGTAGTAGTAGTAGTAGTAGTAGTAGTAGTAGTAGTAGTAGTAGTAGTAGTAGTATAATAATAATAACAATAATAACAAAAATAACAATAATAACAATAATAACAATAATAACAATAATAACAATAATAACAATAATAATAATGGTAACAATAATAGTAATAGTAATACTAGTAATAATAATACCTGTAAAACAAGAGTATATAAATCCCTCCACCAAGGCATGTGGACCCGGAATTTCCTTGCGGGTCTCGGCTTTGGCGTTGCTTCGGGCGTGATGTTCTTCGTCATCGCCGGGGGTTTCTACTATGCCTCGGTCCTGAGGCGTTGGGGGTCCTGGGTGTTTGGGTTGCATGCACCGCAGGCCCAAAATTTGGACGGTAAGATATCTTTAAGATTCACGGTTTAAGGTTAGAGTGGGGGTGTCAAAGCTGAGTGCGCTTACTATTACTAGGAATATAGAGGTCACACGAACAAGACGCTCCTCGGAAATCTCGCTGACTAGCTAATCAACATTGGGCTTGTACCTCTGTGCTGTCTCTCGATTCGCGATATGGGGGGCGAACCATTGGCTCGATGGGTGATTGCATGTTCCGGTTCTGCAGGAGAGAAGGCGTGGCCAGCTTCAACGACACCATGATGGCCTTCATGGGCATCTTCTACGCAGGTCTGGGTGCCGGACAGGCTGCCGTGTTTATGGGCGATGCAGCAAAGGCGAAGGTACCATGGCCATACATTGCCCACGGTAGTAGGCAGACCCAAAGCCACATCTCAGCAATTAGGATGTATTAGAATGCTGGTGACGACCTCGCAACCTCCAAGCACAAAGTGTAGCGCGGTTGCTTTCCGAACTTCAGACAGATCGTCGCTGTGGCGACATTGCTACGAAGCTGGAAGGTACGAACTTTAAGGCGTTGAGGCTCCCAATTCAGTCATGTTGGTACAGAGTTGTTTCAGGCACATGGTTCTGGTCAGGGTGCAGTTGTTCTCCTCATGTTGGTCCTGCTCGTGTATTTCAGCATACTGACCCTTCCTTCAGCTGATTTATGTTTAAGGTAGCTTGCCACGACATGTTCAAGCTGCTGGACCGTGTCTCCAAGATCGATGGCCTGGAACCCAAGGGCGAAGCCCCTTTTCGAAGGTAAGTAGGCTTTCATATGTCTTTGCCTGAACTAGTGAGATCTGCGTTACAAGAACCGAACCCACCAAGCCGCAAAGTCTAACAACTCTGATTTGCTGATGTGCACACACTATGTTGATCTGCGTTTCTGGGAGCCTCGTAAGATTCCGAGCAAGCTGGATGCCGGAACCATCGAGTTCGAAGCCGTGAAGTTCTTTTACCCCTTCCGGCCAGAGGCGGGGAGTGGTGTTGGGATTTAGGTTTTGCAGCTTTGGGGGTGTGGGGCTTGTGGATTCAGGGTTTAAGTAGTGATTAGTATTCGTATGGCTGTGTGCTGTCTGTGTTGATGTCTTTGTGTTTGCGCCTTGTTTTAGTTGTTTAGCTGCTCGGTCCCCTGTGTTGTGGTTAGTGTGTTTTGTTGCTGCGTTGGCCACCTCTCCGTCCACCGCTGCATGTCCAACTCTCTTCCGGTCAGCGTACATGGTTGCTTGAAGTGTTCCCTGCTTACAAGCTTCATTAAATACATGCGCGCTTGGATGGACGCATGGATTGGTGCATGCATACACGCACACATACATAACATAATTACATAGCACCCACACATACATACAGTCATACATACATACATGCTTACAGTCAGACATGCAGGCAGCCAGGCAGACAGACATGTGTGTGTGCGCTTGTGTGTGTGTGTGCGTCCGCAACCGGCCATGCATGTGTGTAACACTGTACATATGTGGGCGGGTGGGTGGGTTTGCATCTTTGCAGGGCAACATGCATGCTTGATATATCGGCTTTCTGGCACATTTAAATGCTCGTGCTTGTGTCGCACCGGCTGTTGTAATCGATCTGATTGAATATAAGTTCACCTCTGTACTGTCACCCTGTAGACGACACCCTCCCCGACCCTCATCTACATCCCGTGCTGCTGATGCAGAGTCTGATGAAGCTTCACGACCCCAAAAGCCTTAGTTCAAATTCTGGAAAAGTCACTGGGGAGCCAGGTCCAGGTTCTCAAGGGAGTGAACTTCAAGATCCAGGCAGGTCAGTCTGTGGGCTTGGTCGGCCCTTCTGGTGGCGGCAAGAGCACCTGGCTCCCTCTTTTGTGGATAGGGGTTACGAATACAGGGGGGTTGCTGGGTTGGGAGTGGAGTCGTTTTATGGTCCGCTTGGAGCCGACATGTTAAGCTTAGAGCTTAGGAATCCGGGAGCTTCGGGGCTTTGTGGTAGCTCATGGAGACGTCCATCATGGCGCCAAGATTTCCTGTTACATTTTTGGGCCAGGTGCCTTGAGACCTGACAGCGCATGCACGAGCCAAGCCAAGGCACGGTTATGTCGCTGATCCAGCGGTTCTACGACCCACAAGAGGGAGCCGTCTACGTTGGCGAGGCCTCGCACTGCAGTTCCATGCTTCATCGGTCGTTATGTCAAGCCGTGTCCTTCATCGGAAAGAGCTGAGGATGATTGATCCCAGTATGCACGTCATCAACATCGCTACAAACAGAGCACAAGTGGCCCCTCACAAATCTGGAGCCGAAGGTTCACGATGTGAGATCTCGTATATGTGACGAGCAGTTGTTGGAATTCATCATGCAAAGGCCTATATAAGACAGTCGCTCATAGAGTGTGGGGATCCTCATCCCAAAGCATAGTTGGCGACTCGCCAGCCGCCAGTCCCCAACCCAAACCCAGATTCAATTTCGGAGTCGAAAAGGCGCGGAAGCCCCTTCACGAGCTGAACATCCGCTGGTGGCGTCGGCAGATCGGCTTTGTCGGGCAGGAGCCTGTGCTGTTCAACACCACCGTGCGGAACAACATCTTGTACGGTCGCTGGGCGGCACATAAGTTGTAGAATGTATTCCAGGACGCGGCAACCCTTTTTTAGTGCATGAGCACAGCATACACATCTGCTCTGTACATGTAGACAGGCTCCTGTAAGATACTATACATAAACGAATCAGCGTTTTTGAGACATGATGCAAGCTTATGGTGACATGGTAGCCAAAGAAATTGCTTGCATCAGTTTGCTGGCAAGGTATCCTTTGTCAGGTCTCGGCATGCGACATGAACGGAACTGTTATTTTTCAGGCTTCTTGACCTCGTGGCTTGATCCGGGCTTGAGCTGAGCTCCTAAACCGATCGGGAAGCCTAAAGAGTCTCTAACAAGCATAGGGCATAGGGTCCAGTCTTCAGTTGGCTCACGGAGTGTAGCCTAAATGGTACACCTAGCAGATTGCGTCGGCGTGGTGGCCTGCCTCTCTCGAGAAAACAAGTCGATCTCCCGTTTATTTGTGTGTTTTAGTTGTTCTCCTGTCGATACGAAGTATGCACATAACTATATGCACACGCAGCCTCAAAATCGAATCCTCGTCCTAAAACTTTTCAACTTTCCTCAGAACCTGATGTGCTGACGACGAAAGGAACCGCTGACGCACGACAGACACAAGCTATGCTGAACAAAGCCGCGTAGGGTCTAGAAGGCTTTCACCTGCCCACGAAGTTTTGGAGCCGGTAGCTTTGAACGCCACGAACTTCAACAAGACTCGAGAACCTGAGGCCTTGAAGAAGGTGAGACCGTGACGGAAGAGTACATCAAGAAGTGTGAGGAAATGTGCAACTTGAAGCTCCTTGCTGATCGTTCATGCTATCCATCGGCGACTCTAGACGATCGTAGACGGTGTTGGGTTGTCGAGTGCTATTCAGTTTCATCCTGGTACTGAGCTATTGACTTAAGATTTGATCTGCCTCGTTGCTTGTTTGTCGTTTGCTTGTCCCTCTCTGTGTGTCTCTCTCTCCCTCTATCCGTCTCTCCCTTCCTTTATTTATCTGTTTGTCTCTATCTCTTTCTCTCTCTCTCTCTCTCTCTGTCTCTCGATCGCTCTCTTTTGTTGTTCTGTGTCCGTCTCTCTCAATCTCTCTCTCCCTCTCCCGCTGCCACTCCTTGATTGTTCTTGCACACATAACTCTCTTCCCGTGACGACCAAAAGTATCAGTCCATCACAGATACAGAGACAGGCGGCAGGGCCTAACTTCCTATCATTCCATAGGGTTGGAACATCTTAGCACTCATTCCGAACAACGTGTGTTTGCTTCGACAGAGAACCTCTTGTTCTAGCTGTTCGGAGCGAGTACAGCAGGATCCGTCGCAACTCGGTGTCCGCGTGTCAGCGGCCTTTCGATCTCTCTTGCTTTTCAGACTCAAGCTGCTACTCGCGCGCTTATATACCACTTTGTTTAAGACTTGTATGCGCTGCCAGAGATTGAGAGAGTTCCTCAAACGTAAGCGGCTACTCCCATCTTATTCGACATCTATACGCTGCGAGAGATTGAGGGAAGGTTTGAAAGCGTACGCACTCACCCCGATCTTGTTCAAATCTATATGCGCTGCGAGACATTTAGAAGGTCTGAGAGCAGACTCGCATACCCCGATCACGCCCCGATCTTGTTCAATGTTCTGTGAGAGATTTAGACGAGAAGTCCCCAAGACACAAGCGTTTTAACCCGATCTTGTTCGACATCTATGTGAAGGGCTGGAAGTATACGCGCTTACCCCGATCTTGCTCAACATCTATGTTCTGTGAGAGATTTTGACGAGAAGTCCCCAAGACACGAGCGTTTTACCCCGATCTTGTTCGACATCTGAATGAAGGCCTGGAAGCATACGCGCTTACCCCGATCTTGCTCAACATCTGTGTTCTGTGAGAGATTTAGACGAGAAGTCCCCAAGACACAAGCGTTTTACCCCGATCCTGTTCGACATCTATATGAAGGCCTGGAAGCATACGCGCTTACCCCGATCTTGCTCAACATCTGTGTTCTGTGAGAGATTTTGACGAGAACCAAGACACAAGCGTTTTACCCCGATCTTGCTCAACATCTATGTTCTGTGAGAGATTTTGACGAGAAGTCCCCAAGACACAAGCATTTTACCCCGATCTTGTTCGACATCTATATGAAGGCCTGGAAGCATACGCGCTTACCCCGATCTTGCTCAACATCTACGTTCTGTGAGAGATTTTGACGAGAAGTCCCCAAGACACAAGCGTTTTACCCCGATCTTGTTCGACATCTATATGAAGGCCTGGAAGCATACGCGCTGACCCCGATCTTGCTCAACATCTATGTTCTGTGAGGGATTTTGACGAGAAGTCCCCAAGACACAAGCGTTTTACCCCGATCTTGTTCGACATCTATATGAAGGCCTGGAAGCATACGCGCTTACCCCGATCTTGCTCAACATCTATGTTCTGTGAGAGATTTTGACGAGAAGTCCCCAAGACACAAGCGTTTTACCCCGATCTTGTTCGACATCTATATGAAAGCCTGGAAGCATACGCGCTTACCCCGATCTTGCTCAACATCTATGTTCTGTGAGAGATTTTGACGAGAAGTCCCCAAGACACAAGCGTTTTACCCCGATCTTGTTCGACATCTATATGAAGGCCTGGAAGCATACGCGCTTACCCCGATCTTGCTCAACATCTATGTTCTGTGAGAGATTTTGACGAGAAGTCCCCAAGACACAAGCGTTTTACCCCGATCTTGTGCGACGTCTATATGAAGGCCTGGAAGCATACGCGCTTACCTCGATCTCGCTCAACATCTTTTTTCTGTGAGAGATTTTGACGAGAAGTCCCCAAGACACAAGCGTTTTTACCCCGATCTTGTTCGACATCTATATGAAGGCCTGGAAGCATACGCGCTTACCCCGATCTTGCTCAACATCTATGTTCTGTGAGAGATTTTGACGAGAAGTCCCCAAGACACAAGCGTTTTACCCCGATCTTGTTCGACATCTATATGAAGGCCTGGAAGCATACGCGCTTACCCCGATCTTGCTCAACATCTATGTTCTGTGAGAGATTTTGACGAGAAGTCCCCAAGACACAAGCGTTTTACCTCGATCTTGTTCGACATCTATATGAAGGCCTGGAAGCATACGCGCTTACCCCGATCTTGCTCAACATCTATGTTCTGTGAGAGATTTTGACGAGAAGTCCCCAAGACACAAGCGTTTTACCCCGATCTTGTTCGACATCTATATGAAGGCCTGGAAGCATACGCGCTTACCCCGATCTTGCTCAACATCTATGTTCTGTGAGAGATTTTGACGAGAAGTCCCCAAGACACAAGCGTTTTACCCCGATCTTGGTGGACATCTATATGAAGGCCTGGAAACATACGCGCTTACCCGGATCTTGCTCAACATCTATGTTCTGTGAGAGATTTTGACGAGAAGTCCCCAAGACACAAGCGTTTTACCCCGATCTTGGTGGACATCTATATGAAGGCCTGGAAGCATACGCGCTTACCCCGATCTTGCTCAACATCTATGTTCTGTGAGAGATTTAGACGAGAAGTCCCCAAGACACAAGCGTTTACCCCGTTCTTGTTCGACATCTATATGAAGGCCTGGAAGCATACGCGCTTACGCCGATCTTGCTCAACATCTATGCTCTGTGAGAGATTTTGACGAGAAGTCCCCAAGACACAAGCGTTTTACCCCGATCTTGTTCGACATCTATATGAAGGCCTGGAAGCAGACGCGCTTACCCCGATCTTGCTCAACATCTATGTTCTGTGAGAGATTTTGACGAGAAGTCCCCAAGACAAGCGTTTTGCCCCGATCGTGTTCGACATCTATATGAAGGCCTGGAAGCATACGCGCTTACCCCGATCTCGCTCAACATCTATTTTCTGTGAGAGATTTAGACGAGAAGTCCCCAAGACACAAGCGTTTTACCCCGATCTTGTTCGACATCTATATGAAGGCCTGGAAGCAGACGCGCTTACCCCGATCTTGCTCAACATCTATGTTCTGTGAGAGATGTTGACGAGAAGTCCCCAAGACACAAGCGTTTTAGCCCGATCTTGTTCGACATCTATATGAAGGCCTGGAAGCATACGCGCTTACCCCAAACTTTGTTCAACATCTATGTTCTGTGAGAGATTTTGACGAGAAGTCCCCAAGACACAAGCGTTTTAGCCCGATCTTGTTCGACATCTATATGAAGGCCTGGAAGCATACGCGCTTACCCCAAACTTTGTTCAACATCTTTGTTCTGTGAGAGATTTTGACGAGAAGTCCCCAAGACACAAGCGTTTTACCCCGATCTTGTTCAACATCTATATGCTCTGCGAGAGATGTAGGGCAGGCCTGGAAGCATTTTAATGCGCATACCCCGATCTTGCTCAACATCTATGTTCTGTGAGAGATTTAGACGAGAAGCCCCCGAGACACAAGCGTTTTGCCCCGATCTTGTTCAACATCTATATGCTCTGCAAGAGATGGAGGGCAGGCCTGGAAGCATATTAATACGCATACCCCGATCTTGTTCAACATCTATGTTCTGTGAGAGAATTAGACGAGAAGTCCCCAAAGCATAAGCGTTTACCCCGATCTTCTTCAACATCTATATGCTCTGCGAGAGATGTAGGGAAGGCCTGGAGGGATACGCGCTTACCCTGATCTTGTTCAACATCTATGTTCTGTGAGATACTTAGACGAGAAATCCCCAAAACACAAGCGTTTACCCCGACCTTCTTGAACATCTATATGTTCTGTGAGAGATGTAGGGAAGGCCTGGACGGATACGCGCTTACCCTGATCTTGTTCAACATCTACAAGTATGTTCTGTGAGAGATTTAGACGAGAAGTCCCCAAAGCACAAGCGTTTACCGCGATTTTGTTCAACATCTGTATGCTCTGCGACAGATCTGGGGAAGGCCTGGAAACATATGCGCTTGCCCCGATCTTGTTCAACATCTATGTTCTGTGAGAGATTTAGACGAGAAGTTCCCAAAGCACAAGCGTTTACCCCGATCTTGTTCAACATCTATATGCTGTGCGACAGATGTGGCGAAGGCCTGGAAGCATATGCGCTTGCCCCGATCTAATTCAACATCTTTGTTCTGTGAGAGATTTAGACGAGAAGTCC
This sequence comes from Symbiodinium sp. CCMP2592, assembly GCA_905221615.1. Classification (NCBI taxonomy): domain Eukaryota; class Dinophyceae; order Suessiales; family Symbiodiniaceae; genus Symbiodinium; species Symbiodinium sp. CCMP2592. The sequence goes on from CAJNDT010003635.1 coordinate 399,127, forward strand.
CCAAAGCACAAGCGTTTACCCCGATCTTGTTCAACATCTATGTTCTGTGAGAGATTTAGACGAGAAGTCCCCAAAGCACAAGCGTTTACCCCGATCTTGTTCAACATCTATGTTCTGTGAGAGATTTAGACGAGAAGTCCGCAAAGCACAAGCGTTTACCCCGATCTTGTTCAACATCTATGTTCTGTGAGAGATTTAGACGAGAAGTCCCCAAAGCACAAGCGTTTACCCCGATCTTGTTCAAAATCTGTATGCTGTGCGACAGATGTGGGGAAGGCCTGGAAGCATAGGCGCTTGCCCCAATCTTATTCAACATCTATGTTCTGTGAGAGATTTAGACGAGAAGTCCCCAAAGCACAAGCGTGTACCCCGATCTTGTTCAACATCTATGTTCTGTGAGAGATTTAGACGAGAAGTCCCCAAAGCACAAGCGTTTACCCCGATCTTGTTCAACATCTATGTTCTGTGAGAGATTTAGACGAGAAGTCCCCAAAGCACAGGCATTTACCCCGATCTTGTGCAACATCTATGTTCTGTGAGAGATTTAGACGAGAAGTCCCCAAAGCACAAGCGTTTACCCCGATCTTGTTCAACATCTATGTTCTGTGAGAGATTTAGACGAGAAGTCCCCAAAGCACAAGCGTTTACCCCGATCTTGTTCAACATCTATGGTCTGTGAGAGATTTAGACGAGAAGTCCCCAAAGCACAAGCGTTTACCCCGATCTTGTTCAACATCTATGTTCTGTGAGAGAATTAGACGAGAAGTCCCCAAAGCATAAGCGTTTACCCCGATCTTCTTCAACATCTATATGCTCTGCGAGAGATGTAGGGAAGGCCTGGAGGGATACCCGCTTACCCTGATCTTGTTCAACATCTATGTTCTGTGAGAGATTTAGACGAGAAGTGTCTTGAACACAAGCGTTTACCCCGATCTTGTTCTGTGAGAGATCTTGTTCAACATCTATGTTCTGTGAGAGATTTAGACGAGAAGTACCCAAAGCACAAGCGTTTACCCCGATCTTGTTCAACATCTATGTTCTGTGAGAGATTTAGACGAGAAGTCCCCAAAGCACAAGCGTGTACCCCGATCTTGTTCAACATCTATATGCTCTGCGACAGATGTGGGGAAGGCCTGGAAACATATATGCGCTTGCCCCGATCTTGTTCAACATCTATGTTCTGTGAGAGATTTAGACGAGAAGTCCCCAAAGCACAAGCGTTTACCCCGATCTTGTTCAACATCTATGTTCTGTGAGAGATTTAGACGAGAAGTCCCCAAAGCACAAGCGTGTACCCCGATCTTGTTCAACATCGATATGCTCTGCGACAGATGTGGGGAAGGCCTGGAAACATGTGCGCTTCCCTCGATCTTGTTCAACATCTATGTTCTGTGAGAGATTTAGACGAGAAGTCCCCAAAGCACAAGCGTTTTCCCCGATCTTGTTCAACATCTATGTTCTGTGAGAGATTTAGACGAGAAGTCCCCAAAGCACAAGCGTTTACCCCGATCGTGTTCAACTTCTATGTTCTGTGAGAGATTTAGACGAGAAGTCCCCAAAGCACAAGCGTTTACCCCGATCTTGTTCAACATCTGTGTTCTGTGAGAGATTTAGACGAGAAGTCCCCAAAGCACAAGCGTTTACCCCGATCTTGTTCAACATCATGTTCTGTGAGAGATTTAGGACGAGAAGTCCAAAAGCACAAGCGTTTACCCCGATCTTGTTCAACATCTATGTGCTGGAGAGATTTTAGAGGAGGAATGTCCCCCAAGCACAAGATGTCCCCGATCTGTTCAACATCTATGTTCTGGGAGAGATTAGACGAGAAGTTCCCCAAAGCACAAGGTTTACCCCGATCTTGTTCAACATTCTATGTTCTGTGAGCAGCTTTCGACGAGAAGTCCCAACAGCACAAGCGTTTACCCCGATCTTGTTCAACATCTATGTTCTTTGAGAGATTTAGACGAGAAGTCCCCAAAGCACAAGTGTTTACCCCGATCTTGTTCAACATCTATGTTCTGTGAGAGATTTAGACGAGAAGTCCCCAAAGCACAAGCGTTTACCCCGATCTTGTGTGAGAGATTTAGACGAGAAGTCCCCAAAGCACAAGCGTTTACCCCGATCTTGTTCAACATCTATGTTCTGTGAGAGATTTAGAGGAGAAGTCCCCAACGCACAAGCATTTACCCCGATCTTGTTCAACATCTATGTTCTGTGAGAGATTTAGACGAGAAGTCCCCAAAGCACAAGCGTTTACCCCGATCTTGTTCAACATCTATGTTCTGTGAGAGATTTAGACGAGAAGTCGCCAAAGCACAAGCGTTTACCCCGATCTTGTTCAACATCTATGTTCTGTGAGAGATTTAGACGAGAAGTCCCCAAAGCACAAGCGTTTACCCCGATCTTGTTCAACATCTATGTTCTGTGAGAGATTTAGACGAGAAGTCCCCAAAGCACAGGCATTTACCCCGATCTTGTGCAACATCTATGTTCTGTGAGAGATTTAGACGAGAAGTCCCCAAAGCACAAGCGTTTACCCCGATCTTGTTCAACATCTATGTTCTGTGAGAGATTTAGACGAGAAGTCCCCAAAGCACAAGCGTTTACCCCGATCTTGTTCAACATCTATGTTCTGTGAGAGATTTAGACGAGAAGTCCCGAAAACACAAGCGTTTACCCCGATCTTGTTCAACATCTGTATGCTCTGCGACAGATGTGGGGAAGGCCTGGAAACATGTGCGCTTGCCCCGATCTTGTTCAACATCTATGTTCTGTGAGAGATTTAGACGAGAAGTCCCCAAAGCACAAGCGTTTACCCCGATCTTGTTCAACATCTATGTTCTGTGAGAGATTTAGACGAGAAGTCCCCAAAGCACAGGCATTTACCCCGATCTTGTGCAACATCTATGTTCTGTGAGAGATTTAGACGAGAAGTCCCCAAAGCACAAGCGTTTACCCCGATCTTGTTCAACATCTATGTTCTGTGAGAGATTTAGAGGAGAAGTCCCCAAAGCACAAGCGTTTACCCCGATCTTGTTCAACATCTATGTTCTGTGAGAGATTTAGACGAGAAGTCCCCAAAGCACAAGCGTTTACCCCGATCTTGTTCAACATCTATGTTCTGTGAGAGATTTAGACGAGAAGTCCCCAAAGCACAAGCGTTTACCCCGATCTTGTTCAACATCTATGTTCTGTGAGAGATTTAGACGAGAAGTCCCCAAAGCACAAGCGTTTACCCCGATCTTGTTCAACATCTATGTTCTGTGAGAGATTTAGACGAGAAGTCCCCAAAGCACCAGCGTTTACCCCGATCTTGTTCAACATCTATGTTCTGTGAGAGATTTAGACGAGAAGTCCCCAAAACACAAGCGTTTACCCCGATCTTGTTCAACATCTATGTTCTGTGAGAGATTTAGACGAGAAGTCGCCAAAGCACAAGCGTTTACCCCCATCTTGTTCAACATCTATGTTCTGTGAGAGATTTAGACGAGAGGTCACCAAAGCACAAGCGTTTACCCCGATCTTGTTCAACATCTATGTTCTGTGAGAGATTTAGACGAGAAGTCCCCAAAGCACGAGCGTTTACCCCGATCTTGTTCAACATCTATGTTCTGTGAGAGATTTAGACGAGAAGTCCCCAAAGCACAAGCGTTTACCCCGATCTTGTTCAACATCTATGTTCTGTGAGAGATTTAGACGAGAAGTCCCCAAAGCACAAGCGTTTACCCCGATCTTGTTCAACATCTATGTTCTGTGAGAGATTTAGACGAGAAGTCCCCAAAACACAAGGGTGTTATACCGATCTTGTTGGACATCTATGTTCTGTGAGAGATTTAGACGAGAAGTCCCCAAAGCACAAGCGTTTACCCCGATCTTGTTCAACATCTATGTTCTGTGAGAGATTTAGACGAGAAGTCCCCAAAGCACAAGCGTTTACCCCGATCTTGTTCAACATCTATGTCCTGTGAGAGATTTAGACGAGAAGTCCCCAAAGCACAAGCGTTTACCCCGATCTTGTTCAACATCCATGTTCTGTGAGAGATTTAGACGAGAAGTCCCCAAAGCACAAGCGTTTACCCCGATCTTGTTCAACATCTATGTTCTGTGAGAGATTTGGACGAGAAGTCCCCAAAGCATAAGCGTTTACCCCGATCTTGTTCAACATCTATGTTCTGTGAGAGATTTAGACGAGAAGTCCCCAAAGCACAAGCGTTTATATACCCCGATCTTGTTCAACATCTATGTTCTGTGAGAGATTTAGACGAGAAGTCGCCAAAGCACAAGCGTTTACCCCGATCTTGTTCAACATCTATGTTCTGTGAGAGATTTAGACGAGAAGTCCCCAAAGCACAAGCGTTTACCCCGATCTTGTTCAACATCTATGTTCTGTGAGAGATTTAGACGAGAAGTCCCCAAAGCACAAGCGTTTACCCCGATCTTGTTCAACATCTATGTTCTGTGAGAGATTTAGACGAGAAGTCCCCAAAGCACAAGCGTTTACCCCGATCTTGTTCAACATCTATGTTCTGTGAGAGATTTAGACGAGAAGTCCCCAAAGCACAAGCGTTTACCCCGATCTTGTTCAACATCTATGTTCTGTGAGAGATTTAGACGAGAAGTCCCCAAAGCACAAGCGTTTACCCCGATCTTGTTCAACATCTATGTTCTGTGAGAGATTTAGACGAGAAGTCCCCAAAGCACAAGCGTTTACCCCGATCTTGTTCAACATCTATGTTTTGTGAGAGATTTAGACGAGAAGTCCCCAAAGCACAAGCGTTTACCCCGATCTTGTTCAACATCTATGTTCTGTGAGAGATTTAGACGAGAAGTCCCAAAAACACAAGGGTGTTATACCGATCTTGTTGGACATCTCTATGTTCTGTGAGAGATTTAGACGAGAAGTCCCCAAAGCACAAGCGTTTACCAAGATCTTGTTCAACATCTATGTTCTGTGAGAGATTTAGACGAGAAGTCCCCAAAACACAAGGGTGTTATACCGATCTTGTTGGACATCTCTATGTTCTGTGAGAGATTTAGGTCTTACCCAAAGCAAATTTATATGTGCTGCGAGAGATTTGGAGAAGGCCCCAACACGCAAGCGTTTACGCTGATCTTATTTCTCTTACCCCGATCTTTTCCGACTTCTATGCGCCGTCAGAGTGCCACGAGAGAGAGAAACTTAGAGAAGGCCCCGAAACACAAGCAAGCACCGCGATCTTGTTCAACATCTATAAGTGTTGGGAGGGATGTAGAGAAGGCCTCAATGCAAAGCAGTTTACCCCGATCTTGCGAGGGATTTAGAGAACGCCTCAGAGCAACAGCGTTTACCCCGATCTGGTTCGACATCGTGGGAGATTTAGAGAAGGCTTCAAAGCGTTAGTAGTTACCCCGATCTTGTTCGCCGTCTATGTGCTGCGATAGATTTAGAGCAAAACAAACCAATCTCTCGCGAAGATTTGGCAACCCATGCCGCAAAGCAAGAAAGTGTGAAGCAAGCATCCCACAAAATTGCGGCGAGAGCATGTCGCAAAATTTCGCAACCCACGAAATGTGAGGAATGGTGGGGCGGTCGTAGGGGTGCTGAACTGAGGCCTGAAAGAAGGAGCCTTCAGTCACCAAGCCGAAGCGACAAGTAAAGTGCCCACACCAGAAAAGGTTTGCTTCAAAGGCCACTCCTAACTCCCGTTGTAGTCTGGCCCAGACCCTAAACTCTCAAACATGTTCGAATTATTCATGGCCGTTTCACATTATCAAGGCTTTCATCTGAAGCTTTGACAGCCATAGCAGACTTCTGGTATCGTTGAAACACCCCCCAACGACGGAGAAGACAACACCTGATATTTTGGAGCCTTAACTCCGGACGCCCAAGCCCTAGTGCTCTCTGTCTCTGTATGCTGAAAGCACAAATGCTGAATTTCTACATGTGAGGTTTCTTTACAAGTCCGGGAATCGCGGCTTGGCGACAGAAGTCGGACCGCGAGGAGGACGGCTATCTGGAGGCCACAGTCTGCACCAGGTCTTAAGGTGTCATATCGGGACTATTGCTCAGGTTCCTTCATGTAGCTATGCTATATTGTGACTGACTACTACAGTATACCCCAAAGCCCTTCTCGAACTATTCAGGCCTCCATCGTAGAGTGATTGAAAGCATGAGGTATTCTAAAACAGACTGTCCGTTCCGGCTATGAAATTCCTATCAACGCCTGGACAGTAAGTTCTGCGTATACAGCCGTGGAGGCCAGAAACAGCGAGTGGCCATCTGCCGCGCACTAATCCGTGCCCCGGCCGCTTGTGGTTGCAGAATTGTCGTTATAACTTCTGAGGTTTAGGTAGCAGGTAGCACCCTCGGTGCTATTGTTCATGCTCCTGTTCTTGTTGTTGCTGGTTACAACCATGGAACATACGACTATGGCAGTACCGTGAAGGGTTATCGGGGATTCGAACTGCAGTGTCAGAGCCCTGGGTTGCGGACAGATTTTGGGTCCACCCCATGCTCATTTGGCAGCTTGAACCTCCAAAGCGATTTCGTGTGGGGCCTCCTTCTTCCGTGTTCGTAGAGACAGATCTCTGTTCCAAGGCGATTTCGTTTCACCTTCTTCTTCTTCTTTCATGTTGGAACTTTCTGGTTTCCAGTTTTACCTTTCCCTCCCAAAGTGCACCTTCTCCTTGTGCTTTGATCGCTTTTGAATTCCCGAAAGCAAATTCGTGTGGGCTTCTCGGGTTACTACTGACTGCAACGCTCGGGGGGCATAACGTGGCCACTTCTTTTGGCACATGGCCGTTGAGACCCCTATGGTGGCAGGAACGCAAAATCCCCGAAACCGCGACCCAGGCAATCCTGCCGTGATGCTCCTGGATGAGGCCGACATCAACATAAACAAACCCGCAATCCCAATGAAACCCGGCACCTGAGCCTTAAATCCTCAGCCAGAAGCCTCCAGTGTGGAACCTGTGCTCGGAATCCCAATCCCGTAAACTCCTACTCCCCGGCCGGAGTCCTCGAACCCTGCATCATATAGACCGGTAGCCGCAAACCTAGCGAATTGCTGCGAAATCTCAAAACTTCCACAGTCTACAAAACTTCGGGCTGGAAGTGCTCAAGGTCGACGCCGATTCCCGAATCCTAAGACGTCATCCCTGTGAATCTTATCAGAAGTAATCCTCAATTGTGAAGATACTTGAGGCCGCAAGCCTGAAGCTGCACACTGCACACCCTCATTCGCATGCTTCCACGGTATTTTAGCCGGAGAGCCGAAACCCCCAAAACCCCGCAGCATCCACTCCGAACCGATGCCTCGTATCCGCAGCCCCAGACGCCGCCTGCGCCCCGCACTGAAGCCTCCAAAACACGCACGGAGAGGCCACCAGTGCGCTGGACTCCCAGAGTGAACAGATCGTGCAGAAAGCCCTGGAGGCTTCAATGGGCTCGAGGTTGTGGGTGTTTTAGGAATCAGAAAAAAAGGTTTGGGGCTTAAGAATCCGGGTCTGCATACGTTTATAGTCTCTACTGCAGGGTTCCTGTCAAGGTCGACGGTTTCAAGTTCTGTGTTGCGCGTCTTGGGCTTGTATTGTAGCAGACTCGGAAATCCACGGTTGGAGGTCAACTACGAAAAGCTCACTGTCTAGGCTTCGGGTGCATCGTGTAGCGGCTGCCTAGAACCTCCGACAAAATCTTGCTCACTCTCAACCTCCAATCCCCAGTTGCAACACTTGTGACAGGCTTTAGGTTGTGAACCTTCGAAGATTGTTGTTCAGCCTTTCTTGGGCATTTGTTTCTGTGCTGGCATCGCATCATATCGCATTGAGCAAGGAGAGCTTCGGTGTTTGGGGGTTGCTTTGGCAACTGCTATAGGTTTGTTTCGGATTTGCGGTCGTCGGGTAGCAGGGTTGCGAGGTGTTCGGTAGGCCTGATGATGTTGCATTGAATTGATGAATTTTGCAGTTCATGGGCTTGCAGACTTGGTGCCATCAGGCAGCTCGTGACGGGCGCACGTCCTTCGCCATCGCCCACCGACTTTCGACGATCGCCGGCTGCGACGTCATTCTGGTGAACGCTGATGGTCGTGTTGTTGAGTCGGGCACACACGACGAGCTTATGGCACACAAGGGAGTCTACTATAAGCTGCAGATGCAGTCAAGGAAGTAGGAGAAGAGTGAGAGGAGCCCTCTCCTTATGGAACGGCGCTCGGCTCCTGGTAGCAAGGGCAAACCACGAAGGAAAGTCCAGATTCAGAACCTTGTTAGTGAAAGCGCTGCGCAGATACCTGGTGGTTTGTTTGGAGACCTTCCGGCTCGGAAGGCCCAGGTTTCACCTTCTGTTGTTTTGGTTCGTCTTCCGGCTAGGAGGAGTCCCTGATGCTACTTCCCGTGAAGCCCCTCGGGTGCAAAGCCCAGGTGGGCCGCGATGGAGGTAGTCTGCAACAGGTTTGTGAGTGTTCTGTTCTTCGCCACTCTTGCGGTGTCAGCGCACAATGGTGCGCGACTCCTCTTCGAACACCTCTCGGACGATCTGCCTAGCGTTTACCGTCCAGAGAGGACCCTGTCTCAGTGAGGGCGAGATGCTCCACCAGGGCAGAAGCGAACTTCCCTTGTCAGCTGGCAGTTTAGCAGACACCCCTGTCCTACTTGGTCAGATACGAATGTGTGCATCGCCCAACCATGCCTGAGGCCCACTTCTCGGGACAATGCTTGTTGAGCTGCCGAATCTGTGTCAGTCCTCAACTGACCCTGTCGGGCTCACATCGCCGGCAAAGATGCGCGCAGATTTTCGGCATGTCCAGGTTGCAGGCTGAACAGGACGTAGGCTCCGATGGCTGCACAACAATAACTTTAACAGGTTAATGGCATCAGCGGCTTGAAACTTATCCTCTGCATGGCTATTCAGATTTGTAAAACGAGGGTTAAAAAGCTCATGATCCCTGAGTTTTCAACCCCGATGAATCAACATGTCACACCTGCGACTGGCAAGTGTGCAGAGAAACAGGGGTTTCTGCACACTTAGAAAGCGCTTTGTTATCTGCAGTCCAGTTCTCGATCCTTAGGGCGACTTGGATTGCACCGGCAAGCGGGATGGCCTACCTGCGTATCATAGAGACAACGATGACATACGACCAAGGTTGGCGGAGGTTGTGAAGCTGCTGGATGCGTTGAGCAGCGAGACTGCGACCTGCAAAGTTTAGGGTGTGGGGTTTTGTGCTTTACAGTTTGCGTCAGATTATTGACTCCTAGGCCCGAGCCTTCAAGCTGCTACCCACAAGGCATGCAGCATGTATGTCTGGATCTGCTCCAGCATATCTTGGGGATCCGTGACTCGTATAATGTTGTGGAAGTAGGGATGGTACTGGGTCACCGTATGTAGAACAGCATCATAATGCCATTCGATACTCACCCAACCATACTTGCAAAGCTCTAAACTTTCAACCCGAATCCGTAAAGCAAGTCCTGAGCACATACACCACCGAAACCTGGGTGGTCCGCATGAACCTCACACAATTGATAAAACAAACTAAAGACTGCAAACCCTGTGGGCAAAACCCTGTTAGGCAGACGGCTCAAGAAGAGCCGGTGCTTGCTTTTTCATCGGGAAGCTGTGCTCGTGGCGAAGGTCAGAACAAAAAGATGTCGAAGTTCACACTTGCATACTAAACATGATCTATACGTGCCTTCTCATGCAAACCACTGGCAACGGCAATGCTGTAACAGAATGCTGCCTTTGCTGCTGTCATGTTTTCATGTTTAGGAGTTTGCCTTCTTGCTTGCTGGATTGTGTGCGTCGTCGTCATCGTTATTGCTGCTGCAGCTGCCGCTGCTGCTGGTGTTGCTGTTGTCGGTGGTGGTGGTGGTGGTGGTGGTGGTGGTGGTGGTGGTGGTGGTGGTGGTGGTGGTGGTGGTGGTGGTGGTGGTGGTGGTGGTGGTGGTGGTGGTGGTGGTGGTGGTGGTGGTTATCCCCCACCCCCTAATATTGTAAAACGAGGGGGGGGGCGCCTAATTGTAAAACCCCGGTGTTTACAATATCCTTGGGGGCTACGGATACCAGTCTGTGGGAGGGGGGTCGGAGGGTCTCTCTTGCTTGTATTATTACCAGGAAAGCTTGTTTCGGGTTCATGTATTTGTGTGCTCGCATGGTGTGCTTCCGTCGAGGCATTTTGCCCTGAGTCGTATAATAACAGGAAAGGGTTACTGTGAGATTCCCCCACTGTCCCTAGCGGCTATCTCGCGAGACCACATTTGCACCATACAGCCACAGAGCAGGGGAGCATCAGACCGGCAGCGGACTTCAGAGGCTTTAGGTTTCTGCGGCAGTTCTCCTTGTGTGCCATGCCAAAGCATTTCACTGCTGTGTTTCCGGTGCCTCCGCCTGCTCGTCCTCTTCCGAAGTTCTGTGCCAGAACCTCAGTGTATGGTCGCCTCTTTGAATCCTCACACAACTTTGGCCTCCGTTTTTTTTCTCAGGGAGTGGCATCATGCAGCTGCGAGTCGGGGGACATCATGTACGACAGCAAGAAGCTCATCTTCAGAGCCAGGCAGCATCGGGGGAGATTCCGGGAAGACAGTGGAAGGTTTTAGATTGGAGCTCGGCCGCAGGTGCCGGATGCAGTCCCACCAAGCGGACGGGACGGCGAGGGTTTCCCACCATGAGTGGTGGACCACTGGGCCCGAGGCATTCGGAGATCTTCAGGGGTTCGGCGGCAGTCGTCATGGTGCTTGTGCAGGACTGGAAGAGCACTTCGAGACCGCCGACAGCCGCTCAGATTTCAGAAGCGAAGGCAGGTCCTTTTGTTTTCGCATCCACCCACCATGCCATGTCGCACCAAGCGCAGGCCGAGAAACCACCTCCAGCTTCATGCGGGGTTCGCGAGGAGGCCAATTTCTTGGGGGGGCGTCCTTTTCTGTTGTTCTTCTCATTGACCCTGGCAGGAGGTGAGAAAGGAATCCTTGTCAGCGAGAGCTGACAAGCTACAGGCCTGCGGGCTTCTTGCTTTTCTGTTTGTGTTGTGGTCGTACCCTGCTTTACTTCGTGCGTGCTGCTGACAGGAGACATGTCCTGGCGCTGGAGCAGAATCGGAGGCCTTTGGAGTGCGTGCTCGGTTGGATTCCCGGCTCGACGAGCCTGCTACCTGTGCAGGCCCCGGTCTCGCTGAGGTTTGACGAGACTGAGGCAGGGTGCCTCAGAAGATCAGGGGGAGTTTGTGAGCCGTTGTTGGCCAGGCTCCGACTTCTGGCCAGCACGACAAGGCCTAGGCGGCGTCGCTCCGAGTGTCCTCGAACAATCCCTGCTTGGAAGGCCGACGCGATTGGCAAGACGGCGTCGGTGGATGGCGGTGGAGCTGTGGATGAGGCACGATTGCAAGGGTCATGGGTTTTGGTCGTGGTTGCGGCTGGTTGCGTTCAGTTAGGACCCGACGGATCGTTTGGAATTTGGGATCCAACTTGACACCTCCCTCCCGGTAGTGCTGTGCATGGGTGGGCGGGCTTAGTGTGATTGATTCCAGACCAGGCTGCTGATCCGGTTGCCCGTGACGAAGCCGTCGCCTCGACTTCGCAGGAGGCCGGTGGGTCCTAATTCCGGGATTGACGGGCTTCGGAGTCTGGACGGTTTTGGGGTTTTGGGGGGTTGGGTTTGTGGGGTCCGGATTGAAGTTTGTGCTTGGGACTGTGGTGCCAACATGTGCTGAACTGCTGCAGGATCACATGCTGTTGCCAATGTATTCGGTGAGTTCACATGTGGACCAAGCGAGGGCTTGCTTGATCTGATTAGCAGTACGAATCCCAACTGTGAACACATGACAGGGGAGCTAGCTTGATTTCGATCTCCAGCAGGAAGCCAAACGGTGAAAACACTGCCTATCGATCCAATATAGGTCTGAGACGCATCGGGTGCTCTGTTGCATGGACATCATGGACCCCTGAGAAACTTTTGCTTCCTTGTGGCTTTACCTGGCCAGTGTTGGGCGAAGATCCGGCTTTACTGGCTGTCCGGCGGCCTTTGACTTTTGCTTCATCGTACGAAAGCTGCTGGTGACCTTTGGCTGGCCTGCATGCCGAAGCCTATGAAGGCCATGAAGGCCCCGAGGAAAGCGATGAAGAACATGAAGGCGATGAAAGCCAGAGCTGCTAAGCCTCCTGCGATGAAGAGCATGAAGACCACGATGAAGGCGATGAAAGCCAGAGCTGCTAAGCCTCCTGCGATGAAGAGCATGAAGACCACGAAGGAGATGAAGGCCAGAGCTACCAAGCGTCCTGCCATGCAGAGCACGAAGGCCATGCAGGCAGTGAGGAGGAAGCCTGCCATGCGAGATGCCAGCACGACGATGGACGATGAGCATGCACCGGCGCCCGTGCTGGTGCCAGTGCAGATGGTGCCGGACTGGGCACAGGCGTCGCCGGCGGAGTTCCAGTTTGACTGGCGTGGGGAGACGGTCGTGGAGTGTGCGCAGGTGGAAGGCACACGGACAGTCATGTTTGAGACCATCGGCACTCAGGAGACTGTGGCACAGGTCATGCAGAAGATGACAAGCAGAGGGTGCGCCGACCCGTCTTTTGTGTACCATCCTGTTGGCATGGCTGTATGTGTCGTCGCAGTCAAGAAAGCAGCTGATGACTCGAAGAAGGACGATGACGGGAAGAACGATGATGACTCGCAGACGGATGATGACAAGAAGAAGGACGAGCCAGAGCAGCCTGACGATGACAACTCACAGGGCAGCGACAGCACCAACACATCGAGCTCGCACTACTCGGGCGACCCTTTTTTCAAGCAGCTGCCGTCGGCAGGAAGCCATGAGGCGGACCCGCGGACGACCCACGATGAGAAGAGGGAGTGCTTTCAGATGTTCTACCATGACCGCTGGAACCGTGAGGTGCCGTGAGTCGGGGGCAGAGCACACAGCGCACAGCATACACAGCACAGCCACACTGCACAGCCACACAGCCACAACATACACACACACACACCACAGCAGCATGGAGGCGGCACACGACAGGGCACAACAGCACAGCATAGAGTGCAACGAGGGGTGAGTTTCACGAGGCCGGCTGCGCATGTGCTGCAATACGGGTCATGTCATAGGTGGTATCGTCCCGACATCCCAGGCATAGGCCGGGCTATGGGCTGGAAGGAACATGTGACGTATTATGGCGCACCATGCGTAGTCGGCCAGCCGGCGGCAATGGCTCCACAGCCGAGTTGGAAAATGTGACACCTGGGGTGCGGTTTGAGGTTCCGTCCCTCTCCCTTACCTCCGTACCCTAAGTATTCGGGGTGTTTGCTGGTTTCCGTTCTGAGGGTTAGGTTGTGTGCTGTGGGTTGTCCGGGTTTAGGTTGTCGGCGTTTCGGTTTGGGGATTGGCGGTTTCGGGTTAGCCCTGAACTTTACAACCCCATACACCCAATCCCGAACCCTCGAAGCCCAAGCCCAACACCCAAACCCCGAACACCCCAAGCCCTCAGGCCTAAACCTCGAAGCCCGAACCCCAAACCCCGAACCCCCAGCCCGGAAACTAGCACAGCCCTTAACCCACACCTAACACTTCGGTGCCCCAAGCCCCCGAATCCAAACCCATCCAAACCCAGCCCGATCCCCCCCTCCCTCCTTAAGCCCCCTTGGCACTCTTGCTCTGGTCAGGCTTCACCGCACCCAACTTGGACGCCTGCAGCCTGGAGCTTGGATTCCCTGCACTTGGCGTGCCCGTGGTTGATGCTCCTTGGTATTCTCGCTCTGCCTTAGGTGCCTGATCCTGCGAGTACGACGACTCCTTCGCAGGCCTCCTCTTCTGTTGCGCCTCGTGCTTCCTGTGCGTGTACGTGTGCTCCCGCCTGTATCCTTAGCCTGCCTTAGGTCCCCGAGTCCTTGGCTTCCAAGGATGTTGCTGGGACCTTGGTCGGCGTGAACTCAGGGCCCTTAAACCCCAGCCGACTTCCCCCCCCTTTGCACAATGACCAGGTCCCGTCTCCGGACGAGTCCACGACTCCTTCGGGCAGGGATGACGTCGCCGCCGGAGCCTTGGTCTGAGCCGTGCCTGAAGCCGTGCCTGCCGCGTGCCAGTCAGTGAGTGTTGCTTGTTTCGATCGCAGCCCCGACTTCAGCTCAAGCCTGAAGTCCTACCCAGCAGCCGCGGAGGTTGACTCTGGACAGCACAGCTTCAACTGGCATAGCCTGGAGGGCATCCAACTACCCAGCAGCCAGCGGAGGTTGACTTTTGGCAACACAGCTTGCCTGGAGTTTGAACTTCTCTAGGTCATCACCGTCATCGTCTGGCTTCCTGTCATCGTCCTTTTTCTTGTCGGCATCCTTCTTCGCGGCGGCGGCACGCTTCCTCTGATGCTTCACAGCACGGCAAGCGGAGTTCAGCATTCTGAGAAGTGCCCATGCTCTCCCCTTTGGCTGCAACTTTCGCCGCAAACTTTCCGAGCTGCATGCCAGTGAAAACATTACCTCTACAAGAGGGGCGAGCTCGACTACTTCTGCCGTTAGAAAGACATGTGACATAAAGATCCGTGCATTGAGAGAGAAAAAAAGAGAGGGGGTATTTGCTCCATTGCTTCTGCAGTGGTTCCTTCTCCCCGGTATTTGCACCATTGCTTCAGTATGCTTGGCTTGTTACGTTGCTTGCTCAGGTTGGTGCTACCTCCACGGTACCGGTGGCCTGGACCTTGGGCAAGAAGGTTGCAGTCCCCGCACCGACATACAGACATCTCGCAGGCAGCTCGTGGCTTGCTGGAGGCGCTATCTGCGGCTGCCGAGAACCACGAGGCCAGGATTGGCTCCAGGCGGCATTCCCCTGTTCCCGCCGCTTCCTTCAGGCCTATCCTGCGGTGACTGCCGCAACATCCGATGCAGTCTGGGTCTCGACTTCGGCTGCCGAAATCCAGGGTTGCTATGGGTTGCTTGTGTCCGCCATGCTCCTGCTTCTATTGTCCTACTCCGAAAGCTTGGTGCTTGCCCTTGGTGTCAGGTTCCTGATCAAGAAGCTAAGCCATTGGAGCCGGCCGAGTGTGTGCAGGACTGGGTTCGCGGGTGCTGGTGGGCCGTTGCTTCCGTCTTGCCGCTTGGAGATGTTGCACCGAAGCCTGGTTTTGTCTCGAGCTCTGGATTGTGACTAGAGAGCGAGTGCTCGTTATGTCGGCATTGATGGAGGCAGAAGGTGTTGAGATTGTCCTCCAAGACGGTCCCCTCGTTCCGGACATGTCGATGGCGGTCGTTGACACCGAAGATGTTGAGATCATCATCATTGACACGCCCCCAAAGGCATGCAAGGACCGTGTGCAGGCAGCATCCGCAACGAAGCCCAGCTCAGGATTCCCTCTTCCGGATTGGCCGGGCTGGTCGGGCAGCAGAACCCCATCGACACCCGAGCAATGCTTGCAGACGCCGTCGCCAGGGAAGCCAACATCGGGTGTCGGTGTTCCGGATTGGTCGGCTTCCTCAGTCACGAGATCTCCGATGACACCGAGGCCATCCCTGCAGACACCGTCGCCAAGGAAGCCAACATCGGGTGTCGGTGTTCCGGATGGGTCGGCTTGGTCGGGCACGAGAACCCCATCGACACCCGGGCAATGCTTGCAGACGCCGTCGCCAAGGAAGCCAGCTTCGGGTGTCCCGCTTCCGGATTGGTCGGCTTGGTCGGGCACGAGAACTCCAACGAGACCCAGGCGATCCTCTCGGCTGTCTCAGCCATCCCCGCCTCGCTGCAAGGACGAGGGGCCTCCTCGACGTGGCCCTGGCCTTGGCGCATCCTCGCAGCAGGAGCCTGGCAAGGACAGCAATAAGATGAATCGCAGCCAGGGCGATGGGACCGAGGAGAAGCCAAGCAAGGTTCGACGACTTGAGAAGGTGTGATCCAGTCTGATCTCCCGAAGGGGGCTTTCGCGGAGAGTTCTAGGCGATCCATCGGTGTCGAAGCCATGCAAACCAAAAGAAGATTTCCCGGGGCGTTCGACTGCTGTTGCTCTGGCCTTCAACTGCTGTTGCTCCAGTTTGCAGGACATGGTACCTCCAGCAAAGCGGTCCAGGACAGGGCCGGCAGGCGTGGTTGTGCGAGGCAAGACGAAGCAGGTGGGCACGGCCGCAAGCTGCAATCTACAGCTTTTTTTTCCTGTGTGGGCACACCACTTTCCTGGAAGGCAGAGGCTCCAAGGGAGTGCGACGAGGCCTGGACACGACATCAGATGGCGGGGGTCAAGCACACATCACCCTGTTCGTGCAGGGGCTCGCAACGAAACGGGCTCGGAAGATGGAGCAGGCCTAGCCCTCGGCTGATTCCGGCGGGAGTCTATGTGAATTGTAAAACCGGGACTGAGCACCCGGCGCTGGCTGCATCCCTCTCGGGTGTTGGCAGCCCCCCCCGACCTTATTCTACAGTTTTGCTGTGCTGACCCTCGGCCAGGCTGGGGCGGCCTCCCGGACCAAGGCCCAGCAGTTGTTGGAGGCTGGGTTGTTCGTTGTGTGCACAGGACATGCCGAGACTCTTTCTGGTTTTCGTAGGATGAGCGAAGCCGGCTGCCGGAGCAGGCTCGGGCGTGTTAATTGTAAAACCGGAGCGGAGCACTCGGCCCTCGCTGCACCCCTGTCGGGTGTGGGCAGCCCCCCCCGACCTTATTCTACAGTTTTGCTGTGCTGACCCTCGGCCAGGCTGGGGTAGCCTCCCGGACCAAGGCCCAGCAGTTGTTGGAGGCTGGGTTGTTCGTTGTGTGCACAGGACATGCCGAGACTGCTCTCTGGTTTCCGTAGGACGAGCAGAGCCGGGTGCCGGAGCAGGCCCGGGCGTGTTAATCGTAAAACCGGGAGGGAGCACCCGGCACTGGTTGCATTCCTCTCGGGTGTCGGCCGCCCTTCCGACCTTATTCTACAGTTTTGCTGTGCTGACCCTTGGCCAGGCTGGGGCGGCCTCCCGGACCAAGGCCCAGCAGTTGTTGGAGGCTGGGTTGTTCGTTGTGTGCACAGGACATGCCGAGACTCTTTCTGGTTTTCGTAGGATGAGCGAAGCCGGCTGCCGGAGCAGGCTCGGGCGTGTTAATTGTAAAACCGGATCGCGGCACCCAGCGCTGGCTACACCCTTCTCGGGCGTGGGCAGCCCGCCACCGCCCGATTCTACAGTTTCTCCTGCTCTGCTTCCGGCCAGGCTGGGGTGACCGCTCCGATCAAGGCCGAGAAGTACCAGGAGGCCGGTCTGGTGTCAAGCTCGGAGATGCCGAAACTATTCTGGTTTCCGTAGGACGAGCAGAGCCGGGTGCCGGAGCAGGCCCGGGCGTGTTAATTGTAAAACCCGAGCGGAGCACTCGGCCCTCGCTGCACCCTTCTCGGGTGTAGGCAGGCCGCCCCAACCTGATTCTACAATTTCTACTGCTGGTCCCGGCCAGGCTGGGGTGACCGCTCCGACCGAGGCCCAGCAGTCGAAGGAGGCTGGGGTATGCCGGGGTGTTCTTTGTGTGGGCTGGCAGCTTTGGCGGCAGGATGAGCGGAGCCGGCCACCGGAACAGGCCTGGGCGCGTGAATTGTAGAACCGGGGCGGAGCACCCTGCACTCGCTGCACCCCTCTCGGGTGCGGGCTGGCTGCTGCGGCCTGATTTTACAATATACCTGCTTTGCTGCAGTGCAGGACGTCTGGACAGACAAGACCAAGAAGGAGAACGGCGAGAAGGGCCCAAAGATCAAGAAGGAGATGGGCAAGGCCGGTGCCATTGCCGAGAACCGCTGCATATTGTAGAAGCTCGGGGGGGGCAGTAGCTGCAGCTCCCTGCACTGCAGGTGCCAGCAGCAGAGCCAGGCCCTGGTTCTACAATTTCGTGGCGGCCGGGGCCAGTTCCTACGAGGCGACCGTGGCAGGTCCTCCGCGAGGAGGTGCAGCGTCATCTTGCAGGCGTGGGATGCTCCCTTTGCTTTGATGGCCAGTGTGTGCTGCCTGCCTGAAGTAGCCGGAGTCCAGCTTCATGAAAATTCCTGATGGCATGCGATGTCCCGTGCCTGCGACTGTTGAAAGCTCAGGACCAGCTTGGAGCAGGGAGTTTGGGAGAGCATCCTCCAGGTCATGGGCTCTGAGTTTCGCCGAGGATATGAGGACATTGGAATCATGGAGGCAGCGGCTTTCGTTGCCTACATCGAGCAGGGCGGCTCGGGTGACAAGTGGTCGGAGATGGAGAGCACCGCCAAGGCAGCCTTTGTGCAACAGGACCATGTCGCCTGCGTGCAGAAACGGAGAGCGAGCTGGCTTGGGCACTTGGACGACTTCCAGATCTCAGGGCCCGACAAAGACAGCATGCGAGAACGTGTGGAGAAGTTGTCGCAGCGGCGTAGGCAGCTGGTAGAGCTGCTGACCCGGGTTGTGCCCAATCTTTTCAAAGACTGCAGAGCTGAGTTCAGAGAACTGAAGCAGGAGCTGCACGACAAGTCCAGCGCAGATCCTGCCGTTTCAAAGGACGAGCCACAGCAGCCTCGGCAATCGCAGCCTGCCCCAGCGGAGAGGGCAGTGGCCTCCTCGTCGGCTGCCTCGGAGACAGATGATCGTGCATCGTATCATGAAGACCTGTCCAAGCAGCTGTTGGCGCCCTATCGATACGAAGAGGTCCGGATGGAGAGACAGTGCTCCTTTGGAGCACTGATGCACGGGCTGGTGAAGATCTCCGAGGAACTGCTGGGAAAGGATTGGCCTGGTAAACTTTGCATCTGCCTAGCCAGCAGCGAGGAGCACTTCCAGAGGATGCGGCTCCAAAGCTGTGCCGATCTGATCTTCAGCATCCTTTGCGACGACAGCCACTGGGCAGGGCTAGCTGTTGCTAGGGACTGCGACGAGGCGGTCCTCTTTGACGGCCTGCGGAAGGAGTCCATACGAGCACTTGCTGAGGAGTTTCTGAGCAAGGTCAACCAAGTGCATGGCTGGGCATGCAAGCTCGTGGAGGGGGAGAATGTCGGCACTCAATCCGACACCTGGTCGTGCGGGCACCGGGTTCTGCTTGCCCTGCACCACATCTTGTGTTCGCTTGCTCCGGAGGGGGCTGGCTGGCCACCCGCGATCCCTGATGGAGGCTTCGGATCGGACTTCTTGGCTTGGCTATGTTCGCAGCACAGCGGCCAGTGTGGGATGCAGGCCGCCCCGGGCGAGCCGCCGCTGGATGCCAAGGTTCACTTTGGCCCCCTGATAAAGTCGGAGGCAGTGAATGCAGTGGTGAAGTCGAAGGCTGTGCATGCAGTGAAAGCAGCGGCAGCGGCAGGCACACCTGCCCAGGACAGCCAGAAGGAGCCCAGCAAGCGACGTGGCCCGTCCGCCAAGACCAAAGCCGAGAAGATCGGCCTGAACATGGCAGCAGCTGCGAAGATCGACTTCAACACGGTGTTTCAGCGACGGCACAAAGCCAAGCAATGCCCCTGTCCTGCAGGGCACTGGTCCAAGTTCCTTCAAGCGCTGCCAACCGACAAGCCCTTGAACTGCATCGTCTGTCGCGACCTGAGAGCTGAAGCTTGTGCCCTACCCCGCGGCGAATGTGCAGAGGAAAAGGTCCCCTTGGAGGATGATGCCCCTGCTCAGCCCGGCAGTGAGGCTTCGCAGGCTCTAGTCCCGTTGGATGAGGCATCTGAGGCTGTCGTCATCAGCGAGCTTGCAGTCGTCAAACGAAAACCTGGCCGGCCATGCAGGGGCACCGAGGCGCCCCAGCTGAAGGACCATTTGCAGAAGGTCAGACCAGGCATCTACACCCACCAGCAAGGGGCTCGCTACTACTGCAATGCCTGCTGTTTGGAGGTGTACTTCCAAAGGCCCACGACATCGGGGTTCGACTTCGTTCTCAGTCACGAAAGAAGCCGACAGCATCAAAACGGCTTGGCTCGGATGGGTGGAGGAGCAGCAGTGGTGCCCGAACCCGTGTCTGCTCCCTCCGAGTGTGTCGGGTTGCGAGTAGGCTCCGGGAATGGCCTTCTAGCGGACGTGCAAGATTCCATCCGAGCTTGGGTGGGAGCTGGTATGCCCCTGATCCTGGGCTCTGAGCTGGCCACAGTTTCGGTGCAAACAGTGGGCGAGGAGCTCCTCTTGAGACACCAGCACTGCTTGGGCAAGGAAGCCGCCTGCAGCCTGTGTGTCAGCTGCAAGCAGATGACGAAGCGGAAGCCATACATGAACGAGTGGGCCCATTGGGGCTTCAAGATCGATCAGGCTGAGCTCGCCTACCGATGCATCTTTCGACCCGATAGTGTGCAGCCATTGCTGTTGGAAATGACCAAGCGGGACTACGAGTCCGTTGCCAGGAAGGATCTTACCAAATTGGCCAACATCTACAGTGCATCCGGGGCAACAGGCTTGCACGAAGCCTGCTGCCGTGCATTCTACTGCATAAACACTCGTGTGCGCAGTGCCTCCCTAAAGGCCTTCATCAGGGCCCATCTGGATGGCCTGGAGGTGGTCGAGGCAGGGGAGGAGGCAGCATACCAGGCTCTGTGCCAGACCATGGAGTCCAAACTCGCAGACTCCGAGGTGGATGACTCGGAGCTTCGTCTGGCATCCTTTGTGGCAAGCGGTGGGCTCAAGAAGAACCGAGCCGTGGAGTGCCTATTCAAGACGTTCGCCTTCGCGGAGTCCCGTGCAGCCCGCGGATGCACGAAGCGCCCCGGCACCAGTCGCTTCCTGGACAATGAGACGAGATTTGAGCTCCTGACCACACTGTCCAGGGGCTCCTCGTCCTGCGACTTCCTCGAGCTGTTCCACATGCCGCAGAAATCCACGAGCCTGGGCCACATAGACTTCCAATCGGAGCTCTTGCCAGAATTCTACTGCTCCCATGTCGACATGCAAGTCCAGAAAAAGTCTGCCCAGCGAGTCGCGAAGCTGCTGGGAGGCCACAAGCAGAGGTGTCTCGCGACTGCCATGGACGAGACCATTTGGCGGGCCACGTGGGATGCGGTCGTTGGGCTTCGCGAGGATGCCAGCGACAACATCCGGATCGTCGGCGGCGGCTGGAGTCCCAGTCGCGATGTCTCTTGTCTGAAGAGACGCGAGGAGAGAAGGGACGAGGACCTGGCTCGCCTCACCTCTTCCTTTCTGGTTACAAGGACGGACAACAACTCCGTGTGCTATGATCTCAATCTGGTGCCCATGTTCCAGGGCCGCAAGCTGGGAAAGGGCCATATCTTTCTCGTCCTCGCCGGACAATGCTTGGAGTCCCTGTCGGCTGCATGTCAAGGCGTCCCGCCACTGAGTTTGGCCTACGACAACGGGTCTAGCAACATGCGATGCAACCTGCTCCTCCTGGGCTTGGTCGATACCACAACTCTGGATGGCATAGCCTTCTGGAGCAAGTGCAAGGTTCAGAAGGTGTCCCAGAAGGTGAAGCTGCCCCTCTTCCCCTTCGGCTACCTCCTCTACCAGCACGAGCCCGACGCCGCCTGCTACCCCTTCCACGGCTGCAACGACCTCTTCCATACGCTCAAAAACCTGACCCTCCAGCATGTCTCAGCAAACAGGACCATCTGTCACGGCGCCGTGTTCACCGACTACAGCTGCATGGTCCAGAACGGCCTCTCGATGGCTGCTTATGTAGCAAAGGACCCGCAAAGCGATAGGTGTTCCTTTCTTCGCTTGAACACCACCTTTCTGGAAAACACCCACTGGCAGGGCGATGGCCTCCGTGTGATGTCTTTCATCGGGTCGCTGATGAGTGCCGCCTGGCTCTGCCGACTATCTCCGAAGGAGACTCTGTACATTGCACTGACGGGCTACTTTCTGCTTCTTTTGCATCTTGCAGAGAACATGCGAAGGTACGGCAACAATTGGGAGCAGTTCAGCATGCCGCTGGCTACGACCCGGAACGCCGTCTGGCTCATGGCTCATGCAATCAACGCCTCATTGATCCATGATCCCTCGAACGCCTTCGAACTCCGGGGGCGAAATGAGAGGGTCGCGGAGTCCTGGTTTGGAAGGGTGAAACAAAGCTTCGGCGGCCAGCCCAGCATCAGAGATGCTTTGTTCGGCTCGGTGTTGCAGCATTTGAAAAGCTACAAACTCTCCAAGGCTGCCAGCTTTCCAGCCCATACACAAATGGCCGCTGTGGAGCTGGATGAGGCTTCCAAGATCGCCCAGCGGGCGATTCAAGATGCTGTCTTCTTCCAGGCCTTCATCTCGCGGCATCGCTCTGCCAAGAACATACGGTCGGACCTCGACCACTGGTGGTTGACACAGGGTGCCAAGCTGATGACATGCAGCAACTACGACCCCGACTCGCCGGACGAGGACATGGACGACGAATGGGCCGCTGCTGACGAGGAGCTGCTGGATGATGAGGCGGATGCGAGCGAGGAAAACCAGGCAGATGCAGTGCTGCAAAGCTTGGATGCAACCGTGCAGGTCAAGAAAGACATCGCTGCAATGATGCAAGAGATTTCCACTGAGCCTGAGGCTGCCGGCTCTGTGTCCGGCAAGCCAGCCCAAGCAGATCAAGCAGAGCAGGAGCTCACAGACTTGCCCGAGGGTCTGGAAGACGAGGAGGTCGAGCTGAACCTCGCCGGCCTGTTCATGGAGCTCCGAGCACTGCCGTCACTGCAGATGGAACTCACCGATGACAACGGCGTCGCCACGTTGCAGAGGCGGCTGGTGGAGATGCGAGAACCTCTGCACAAATTCTGCTGTGCTGTGCGGCTTTCCGAAAAGCAGCTCTCCCGAGCGCAGGTGCTGCGGTCGACATCGCACATCCCGCACGAATGGCACCAGATCAATCACGAATTGGCCCTTGCTAGGCAAGCCTCCCTTTACCAGTTGGAGGGGCAGCGACGATCCAGGCAAGCCGCCTGGAGTGACGGGCAGCGGCAGCTGCAGCAGACAGTTACTCAGGGTGGTGCAAGTCCAGGTGCTCTGCGGTCAGTGTCTTACTTCGGAAGGGCTGGGCATGCAGGCGACCAAGTCTTCCTCATCCGGCGCCAGGAGCAGGTCTCGCTTTGCTTGATGTGCACGGTCTTCCGGGGTGCCGTCCTCCAGGGCAGAGCCTCGACCAGGCGGCTGAGAACCATGCGACCGGCTGTGGGCCATCTGCCCGTATCCATGGTGGGGCGTCTCAGGGTGGTGGAGCTGGTGCCGCTGACTCCGACATCCTGGTTCGCATCCTCGCAGAACCAGGTTCGTTTGCTGGACCCGCTGGACGTGCTGGCCGAGTTCGTGCCGCAAGAGGTGGATAGAAACCCGTCGCGAACAGTTTTCCGCTACACGCCGAAGGACATTCTGAGCATTTGTTTTCGTGTTTCCTACAAATTAGCGAGAATCTAGCTTCGAAGACATCCCACAGGACGTGGCAGACATGGAAGCTTTCGTGCAGAAGGGTGACTGGAAGCATCAGCGGCAGCCACTCGAGGAGAAGGCCGTGTGAGGTTCCCCCCTCCCCTCCAAAAAAAAAATCCTAGTCATAGTTTTCCCTGCGGCAGGTTCCTGATGCTCAGTCCGTCGCACTGGCCATCCAAGGGTATACCACCCGCAGCTTTATGCCGTCGGTGGCGCAGAAGGTTGTGCCCCAGTTCCTGCAAAAGCTGCCGGATGCCTTCAAGCAGACGAGCACCCCGCTGTTGGATGACAAGGAGCGGTTTCACATCTCGAAGACGAAGGCCGTTTCCTGGCAGGAGTTCTGCAACAGAGCAGTGATGTACTTCGATATCCGCTTGGCTGGCATGACTGCAATGGCATACTCCAGCCATGTCTTTAATACCTTGTCCGAGCTTCATCCGCGACGGTCCGGTGCTCTGAAAGCCGTGGCCACACTTGTACAGCGAGTGGACGCCGAGTCACCGAACTTGCTGACCATCTAGATTCAGAGTCCTAGTCGCAAGCAGCCACAAACACAAACACAGAGCCACCTCACAACTCTGCATGATCTTGCATGGTCAGTCGGTTGAGCTTGCACTGACATGGGCCCGAGGCCGTGAGAAAAAGAGTTCAGAGAGCGCTGCATTCATGTGTTCGTTTATGTTCGTTTACTGCGATGCTGCCACGATCCTGTTTGCACACTTCCAGCCGGCAGTATTTTACAATTAATCCTTCCCTGGCTAGGAGAGCGATAATTGTAATTTACAATTTCTGCCCCCCCCCCCTGCTAAGACGTGGGGGATTGGTGGTTGTTGGTTGTTCGGTGTTGGATGTTGGCTGTGGGCTGTGGGCTTTCTTCTGTTGGCTATTGGTTGTTGCTGTTGTTGTTGTTGTTGTTGTTGTTGTTGGTGGTGGTGGTGGTGGTGGTGGTGGTGGTGGTGGTGGTGGTGGTGGTGGTGGTGGTGGTGTTGGTGTTGTGGGTGTTGTCGGTGTTGTCGGCGTTGTCGGTGTTGTTGGTGTTGTCGGTGTTGTCGGTGTTGTCGGTGTTGTTGATGTTGTTGGTGTTGTTGGTGTTGTTGATGTTGTTGGTGTTGTTGGTGTTGTTGGTGTTGCTGGTGTTGTTGGTGTTGTTGGTGTTGTTGGTGTTGTTGGCGTTGGTGTTGGCGTTGGCGTTGGCGTTGGCGTTGTTGTTGGTGTTGTTGTTGTTGTTGTTGTTGTGGTTGTGGTTGTGGTTGTGGTTGTGGTTGTGGTGGTGGTGGTGGTGGTGGTGGTGGTGGTGGTGGTGGTGGTGGTGGTGGTGGTGGTGGTGGTGGTGGTGGTGGTGGTGGTGGTTGTGGTGGTTGTGGTGGTTGTGGTGGTTGTTGTTGTTGCTGTTGTTGTTGTCGTCGTCATCGTTGTTGTTGTTGTTGGTGGTGGTGGAGGTGGTGTTTGTGTTGGTGTTGTTGGTGGTTTTGGTGGTGTTGGTGGTGCTGGTGGTGCTGGTGGTGCTGGTGGTGCTGGTGGTGCTGGTGGTGCTGGTGGTGCTGGTGGTTCTGGTGGTTCTGGTGGTGCTGCTGGTGCTGCTGGTGCTGCTGGTGCTGCTGGTGCTGCTGGTGCTGCTGGTGCTGCTGGTGCTGCTGGTGCTGCTGGTGCTGCTGGTGCTGGTATCGGTGTCGTTGTAGTTATCGTCGCTGTTGTTGTCGTCGTCGTTGTGGTTGCTGTCGTCGTTGCGTGCAGCTGCAGCTGTGGCTGCGGCTGCCGTGGCTGCGGCTGCGGCGGCTGCTGCGGGTGCGTCTGGGGGCGGGGGTGGGGGGGGTGTGCGGGTGTGTGTGTGGGCGCGGGTGCTGCTGCTGCTGCTGCTGCTGCTGCTGCTGCTGCTGCTGCTGCTGCTGGTAATGGTGGTGTTGTTGTTGTTGCTGCTGTTGTGATAGGGCTACCGCTAACAAGGGTAGTGATAGTCGTAGAGGTAGCGGCAGTGGTAGTGGTGGGATACTGGTAGTGCTGGTACTGATGATGATGATGTTGCGCTTCATGATGTTGGTGATGATGTCGATGATAGTGATAACGCTGTTATAGTTGATGTTACGATGATGAGTGGTTTCATGATTTTGATTGTGAGTGCCGCTACGGCGACGGTTACGCCAATGGCCCAGTTCGTGCAGCTGGTGCCTTTGTTTT
The DNA here is from genome assembly GCA_905221615.1 of Symbiodinium sp. CCMP2592. NCBI lineage: Eukaryota > Dinophyceae > Suessiales > Symbiodiniaceae > Symbiodinium > Symbiodinium sp. CCMP2592. The sequence goes on from CAJNDT010003635.1 coordinate 424,551, forward strand.
CCCGAATCGTCACCATTGCCGGACAGACTTTGTAAGTTCTGATTGATGGCTCAGCACTCGTGATGTAAGAGCAGTTGTAACGACCTCCAAATGGAATGTGATGTGTCGCAATAAAGGCTTCTCAACGTTGTGAAGACAAACGTAGCCGACGTAGCCATCGCCGAAGCCCAAGCCTGTGCACTTGCAACACCAAACCATGCTTTCAAGACCCCAGAACCCCGAATCCTACACTCCAATGGGACTGCAAGAGTGAGTCTGCGGAGGGGATCAACCCCAAAGCCTGAAACTCAAGTCGCACGCGGTTCCATCTCCGGCCATGTCGCTTGGACATCCCAGCGCTGGTACCCGCGCTGCCAGGTCTCTTGTGGTAAGTCACACTCAGCCGCCACCTTCGAACAGCACTAAAGCAGAAACCTGAATAACGACACCATACTTCTCTCATTCAGCAACATCCGAAACTTTTGAATCCCACTACCTCGCCGCACTCTGAAGGTTCACGTCTCAGGACTTGGGGCTAGACCTATATGGACTATAAGCAAGGCTGCAGCAAGGCTGACGCTTTATGGATAACGGAATCGGGCTGTAGATTACGGTGAAGGTCAGGCTGGCAGCATTCAGAGTTTTGCTTGCGTTTGCGTGTCAATGTTCCGCACCTGGCATTCAAGTTACGCAGGTTGGAGGATTTTACCCTTCAGTTTCAAACTGAAGGGTTGCACCCTGAGCTACTGAGCCATTCGAATCGAAGCTTTGACCTAAACGCGTTTTGAACGTAGACTTCGCTAGCCTGCATCCTAAACGTTCAACCCTGTTGGCCCTTGACCCCTGAACCCTGAGTGGCTGAGTGGGTGAACCCTCGCGGAGCCACTTCCTCCATTCAAGGGCGGAGGGAATCGAACACCTATAGCGGGCAGGATTTGACCCTTAAGAGAAGTGTGCCTGAAAATGAGTACGGTTTGCAGCATTTACCCTGTCCTTATCCCGCCTACATCCATCCGGAGCCAAACTTTTGTAAACTATGTGCCATAGCTCTCCCTCGCATCCGGACACAAGGGCGGCTGCCTTGGGCGTCGCGCTGCTGGGTTGTCACCTTGCGAAGGAAACCCTCGCCTGGATTCTTCGTCGCAAGCAAGCTTCGGGGCTTGAAGGCTTGAAGCCTTAAGCATCCAACTAGTTTCTTTTGGGTGTGCTGGAGTCTTTCTTGGACCCTCTTTTACGTGTCTAGGGGGACTCCTGTCACTCCTGTCACCCCGCAAGCCCTTCGTTTGCATGTGGCAGCCGGAAGCATCTTGCAGAGGCTTCTACTGGATCCATCATAGCACACCACACCAAGAACCAAAGCACACATGCACTTGTACATGCATGCACATGTACATACACTTCTACACATGGAAGTTTGTGTTCGTGCGTTTCGGTACATGTAAGTCCGATTGCTTTTCGTTCATGCTTGTACCTCCAGTCTTATAGGGATACCATGGCAGAACCGCCTCTCTGCCCCAACCGAGGGTGGGCATCAGCAGCCCAAAAGGCGCTTGCAGCATCTTTGTCAGCCACTGCGCGCCCTACTCGCGGCCACTAGTACGGATGCTCCTCGTCCTTCCTCATTGTCAGGAAGGCTTCTTAAACAGGGTTCCTATTCAGGATATTCCATAATGTCATTTTGAGGAGGAAACTGCCCTGCAACGGGCCTCTGGCTCTGTTGATTTGCTTTCTGTTTTGCGAACCGCGCGTTCGGCGACATCCCCCGAGAGAGCGTGGTTTTGTCGGGATCTAAGTCAGGAGTTTTCCCGAAAGACATGCCAGGGGCGATTCTGCTTCCGAACCGCAAACCCTGAAGCTGAAGTTTAGTATGGATTCTCATCTCCCAGCCGGCCCCGCTCCTTCAGTGACAAGCTCGATTGTGGGAGCTTGAGTCAGTTTTCCCAACATTGTACTCTTCCATGCACCCTTCTGTAGATGTTGCCTTCCATGTTCATGCCCCGCAACTCTGCTCTGATCATTGATACGTGGCCCCAAACCCAACCCAGCCACGAGTCCAGAGATGCTTTATCAAGTGTCCATGTACAGAAAGTCTTAGTCTCATCGCGAAGGCCCCGGTCATTTTGAAGAAAGAATAGCTCAGTCATAACTAATGCAGGGCTCCTTCAGAAATCCCGGAAGTGAGGTGTCGAAGCAATCAGCAACAACCCTCAACCCTGGACTCTGTCATGCTCATGGTTAACATCACTAGACGTGGCCTGCCTCAGGCTTCGCCGCGCCCAGGGCACGGACCCCTTCACTGTGCTCGGTGTGGAGGCGAGCGCGACCCGCGATGAGGTCAAGAAGGCCCGGAGCTGTGATGTAGAGGTTCACGCAGCTTTGTGCTGTAACTAGCTGCATTTCATTTCGTTTGTCATATGTGTATACATGTATGTCCTCAGTTATGTGCGCTTACTTCTTTGGTTCTTTTACATCTGCACATAAGATTTTATTGTGCAGTTTGTACGATATTTCCGTCGGCTGGTGGGCACCTGTTTTTTTGAGTCTGCTAACACTGATAAATACATTTATGCAGGGATCCATGCGGGTTTGGGGGGTTTGGACCAGGACTTGCACAAATGTCCTGAACAAGGCCTTCAGTACGCAATGCAATGTTCACAATTACACCAGTTGGGGTTCGGCTCTCGAACAAGGTAGTTGTGCAGCTAAGCTAAGCAGGAGCCTGAACCCCGAGGTGTGGCCTTCAAGTCTTGGGGGAAATGCTCGCCAGAGGTTGATTCTTTCGGGCATCAAGCTGCGCTCTTACCTGCCAATCGTCTCATGATGTAGCTCGACGAGCAATTTTAATCTTGCTCTCGCTCCACACCTTCATCCCCAAAACAGGTCAGATACGGTAAGCCCGCAAACCCTTGCGAGATATGACTTGCAGCCTGAGGGTAGACCTCTTCGCAGGCCTTTCGCGAGCGGATTCGCAAAGCACACCCTGACGCCGGCGGCAGCACCGAAGAGTTCAAGCAGGTCATGTGGTAATGTAGAAGTCTCACATACTGCTCATCACAACCCCTTTCAGTCCTTACATAGTTTTGGGTGCAGTTTCCCGGCAACCTTGCAGTAACTATGAACTTTTTTACTGGTCCTGTCATGGTTAGTGCGACGATAGCTTGTGATGCATAAGATCACTCGTACTCGTATGGCTACGACTCGTGTAGGAGATGTTGCTATTCATTATTGTGTCTCAGACTCCGGTTCCCTTCCTGGTACTTGTGATACAACACGATTTGCTTACGATGTGATGTGATGGCGCTTGAGCAGAGTTCAGTAAGTTTACACTACATTGCAGAAAGCATGCTCTTGCTTCACGTACTGGAGCTGCTCACAATCTCACTGAGAAGAGACAGCGCAAAGTTCTTTTCGAAGTGGATAATACAGAGACTCTTGAAGCTATCCAATCCGTACTCTGTGTCCGGTTTGTAGATTTTGAGTGGCCCGAGGTTGGGGCGTCCCCTTCGTTGTTTGCCCGAGAAGGTTTGGATTCGCTTGCGGGATTTGGCATGTGCGTTGCCAGCTGTCTTCATCGTGCGCCTTTGGAGTTTGTGTTTCAGAGTTACATAACACAGCCAAGGCTTGTAGTGGCTTTTATGGATGCGCCTGCAGAAATCTCAATGTGCCGGCAAGGGAAACTGGATCGTCCTCAAGCTTCCCATGATTTAATTAACTCATGTAACCAGTATAGAAGGTGGACGTGCAGCTGTGAGCCTGAAGCCATATTCTGTCGGATGAAGCTCTGTATTGAGCCATACGACTACTGGCAAGAGCTGCATCGGGTGAGCGCCGCACAAAGCGGAAAGCGTTCTTGTTGTTCTCTCTGTCTCTCTCCCTCTCTCTCTCTTTCTCTCTCTTTGTCTCTCTCTCTCTCTCTCTCTCTTTCTCTCTCTCTTTCTCTTCCTTTACTCCAAATCGTGTAACTCCAGTAGGAGATCTTGCAGGCTTCTAATTCCAAAGGTGGTCCTTTTCACTGCTTTTCTACCTCTGAGACTACTTCTCAGATGTAGGCCATTGATTACTATCGCTACTGTCTCCCACAAGTAGTGCCCCTGCACAACACCAATACTTCTGTTGCTGGCTGCAGCTGCACACTGCTGCGGTTGCTGTTTCCGCGCCATCCTCCTCCGTATTATGACTCTGGTTTTCACTACTCGCACCAATTGCTGGTACTGCTCACTACCCCTTATGCACTAAATACTTGCTGTTTTACTTGTTTTTTCCACCTTCTGAGGCTACTTGCGACATGATCTTGTCGCGACATGCTACATAACACCACATACTACGTTTGACAGTTTGACATACTGCGTACTACGTACTAGTACCGACAGTTACCAGCACCTCATGTGATAGAGACACAGTCGGCGGCAGGTCCGCGAGGCATACCAGGAGGCGTTGACCCGCGTGGGTTTCCACGTCTCTGGTGACGACTCCAGGCCCCGGAGACTACTGTGCCTCGTGGTTAAGTTCAGGCTTAAGGTCGAGGATGAAGGCTTCTTCCCAAACCTTCCAGCTTAATACGGCCTACCAAGTGACTTTGACGAGCGCTACTTTCTGACGGAGGCTTGTAGATTCATGACAACCAGAACTTCTGTGTAGGTGATTTGTTCTGCAATGTTGAACCGGTCAACTGTAAGCGGTTTGCAAGGCTCTATGCGGCAATGTAGCCCCTCTTGTTGTGGTATTCGAACCCGATACCAAAAGCCCAACAACTTCCCGTCCAGGTTTCGAAATTTGTTTGGAGAGCACCGAGACTACGACAACTGCGACCAATCTTGTGGTGTTCAGTTCTTATGGCCGCAAGCCCTTAAGACATCAACTTAAATCCGAAGCCGTATACGTATGAGTGGTGCTGCCAGGACCGGCGAGGGCACCACAAGAACGAATGCACCAGGCTGGTCCATCCGTGAACCTCGATGCATTGTTGTTACTGCTATTGCAAGTGTTAGTGTTTTTATTCTAAATAGTGTTTTAAGTGGTATTCGCTGTTATTATTACTCTTATTATGACTTTTAGTAGTCGGGGTAGTAGCAGCGGCTGTGGCGGTAATCTAGCAGTAGCAGTAGCAGTAGCAGTAGCAGTAGTAGTAGTAGTAGTAGTAGTAGTAGTAGTAGTAGTAGTAGTAGTAGTAGTAGTAGGAGCAGTAGTAGGAGCAGTAGCAGTAGCAGTAGCAGTAGCAGTAGCAGTAGCAGTAGCAGCAGCAGTAGCAGTAGCAGTAGCAGTAGCAGTAGCAGTAGCAGTAGGTAGTAGTAGTAGTAGTAGTAGTAGTAGTAGTAGTAGTAGTAGTAGTAGTGGTGGTGGTGGTGGTTGGTGGTGGTGGTGGTGGTGGTGGTGGTGGTGGTGGTGGGTGGTGGTGCGGTGTGGTAGTGGTAGTGGTAGTGGTGGTGGTGCTGGTAGTGGTAGTGGTGGTAGTAGTAGTAGTGGGGTAGTAGTAGTAGTAGTAGTAGTAGTAGTAGTAGTAGTAGTAGTAGTAGTAGTAGTAGTAGTAGTAGTAGTAGTAGTAGTAGTAGTAGTAGTAGTAGTAGTAGTAGTAGTAGTAGTAGTAGTAGTAGTAGTAGTAGTAGTAGTAGTAGTAGTAGTAGTAGTAGTAGTAGTAGTAGTAGTAGTAGTAGTAGTAGTAGTAGTAGTAGTAGTAGTAGTTTTTGCATACCTGGAGGTCGCCTCCACTCACATCCTCTCTTTGTATGTGTATGTGTATGCGCAAATGTCTGCAGTTGTATATATACATGTACGTGTATTTGTTGGTGCATGTGCATATGTATGCTGTAATGAATGTATATGTATATGTATATCTGTATGTATATGTATATGTATATACGGTTAAACCGCTTCAAACCTAGACCCTAGAGCCTTGAAACAACCCGAAAGCCCCCAACCGGAGAAACCTAAAGTCCAGCTCCACAACCCGAACCACTAAACCTTGCAGCTGCGATGTCCGAGGATTTCTACAAGTGGCGGCGCGAGCAAGTCCAGCAAGAGAAAGATGTTTGGGAGCCTGGGCGGCGCGTGTCTGCTGACAAACCGAAACCACAGAGCGCACGGTTCGACGGTGTACATGCGTCAAAGTATAGGTTGACTTGTTTACCCGTTCAAAGCCGGGGTCAGGCTTCGTGTTTCATGACGGCAACCAAGCTTATGAAGGTATATAGGGGTTCACGGCCCAAGGTTTGGGGAACTTTGGCGTATCCTCTTAGCCAACTATGAGGTCTTGGGGCAGGCAACCCCTAATCGCAGGGCATATAAGACAGGAGCTTCAAAACCTTGACTGGCAGCGCGTGCGACAACATGCTGACGGTGATGGTGACAGTGATGTCGGGGGTGGTAGCGGTACGAGAACTAGGAGAAGGAGGAGCAGCAGAAGCAGCAGGATGCCACAGCACAGCCCATATAGGTGCGAGGTCGGACCCAAGAGCACTCAAACTCAAGAAACCTGACATAGGACCCGCAATGCATGGAAATATTTGCACTTCCTGTCTAAGTCCATGTATATAAATCTGGCATCGTAATCGCCTATACCTCACATCCTGTCAAATCCAAACCCTACAAGTTCGGTGTTTCGCATGAAACCAGGAACAGGATGCAGAGGCCCGAAGCCAGCACTGGTGGTGCCCCGGCGAGAGATCAGGGATTCACTGGTGAAGGGTTCAGTTCAGGGGCACCGGTTCCGACTAGTGTACGGTACATATTTACTCGAATGATGGGATTAGGTTCTAGGACTCAACTATGGGAATCCAAAGATTTCATGAACCTGATTTGGCTGTGAGTCATTTTGAGCAGGTCTTCGTTGCTTTCGGAGCAGTGTTCCGAACGTTTAGCGCCAGGACGGTGTTGTCAAACGCTCTAAATGGCCCCAATCCGGAACAACAGGCTCACATCGGAGCCACGGCGAACTCGGGATGGATACTCTTTGACTGTTTTGCGTGGGAGTTTGTGCCGAAAGCTGGCATATTATATGGGTTCTATAGCTATGCTTATGCGCACTTGTATACACGCGTGCATATTCATATATGGTAACCCCCGCCCCAAGAACTACCTACCCTCGTTTTGTATCGTAAATACCGTGCCAAACCAGCTTTTCCGGAAGGTCAGGATTCTGTATCTCTCATAGACTACCAAAATCAAACTCACATTTCAAGAGAACGTGTCAGTCAACTCGCTCAGGTTTGACGTGAAGTCCGGATTCAGTATCTCTCAAAGACTACCGAAATCAAACTCACATTTCAAGAGAACGTATCAGTCAGCTCGTTCAAGTTCGACGTTTCGACATGAGCACACGCTTAACAGCAACACTGTGCTCTTCCTCCCAAAACAAACTTTGTCTTAGGGAAAACAAAAAAAAACAAAACAACATCTTTTGGGAGATTGTGTGGCCAGACTTGAAAAAGATGTTTTTTGTTTTTCCCAAGGAAAAGATGGTTTTTGGTGGAAAAACCAACTTTTTCCTAGGAAAAAGATGGTTTTGATGTGAAAAATAAAATATTTCCTAGGAAAAAGATGGTTTTGGAGGGGAAAACCAACTTTTCCCAGGGAAAAACAAACAGACAAAAAAAACATGTTTTGAACAAATATACGGCCGTACTCCCAAAAGATGGTTTTGTTGGGTTTTCCCTAGGAAAAAGTTTGTTTTTCACACCAAAACCGTTTTTTCCCTAGGAAAAGTTGGTTTTTCCAACGAGATAGTGAGTGAGTGAGCAAGCGAGAGAGAGAGAGAGAAACCGATACAATAACCGAGACATCTGTTTTTCCATAGGGAGTCAATGATATCCAAGGAAGACTTTTGTTCAGCCCTCCCAAGCACACAGGGGTTCTTGCATGATATTTTTGCTTAAGCTTTATGCCTTGCACTCTGAAAAACTGCGTTGTAGTCAAGCCATGGCACCTGTTCTAAGCTCCGGCTGACCCATGCTGTACCCTCAAGTCAAGAACTGAAGTTGTAACAGCTTTAAAGCTCCATACAACTTATTCCATAAACCCGCAACTATAAAGCGCCAAACCCCAGACCCTCTCTGAGCATCTCTTTGCGCTTTTGCGTCCGAGGTCTTCCAAAGGCACGCGCGCGCAGCAGCGTGACCGGGCTGCCACGGCAGCCGAGGACAGCTGGCTTAAGAGTGATGTTGGTCCAGCTTCTCGGGCAATGGACCCTGAAGCCTACAATCCTAAACCTTGCTGGTGCAGATCTTGAAACGGTGATGGAGCAACTCGACGACCATGATGATCACGACGAAGCGGACTATGAAAACGACCACCAGGATCACCACGACGACGACTACGTGACTATCACCATGACGACCACGACCGCCAGGGGGACGTCAGAAACCATGGCGTGACCGCCAAAGAGACCACCCGCAGACCACCAGGACCACACCAGGAGACGACCAGAATGCCGGTCAATAAGCTGCGCCCCATTAAATGATGGGATACAGAGAGACACGACCACAATACTTCCCCTGCCCGATTGCTCGTGGGATTCAGGATCACCGCCAAATCTTAAAACGCTACGCACCATGTACTGGCGGATTCAGAGACATGGGCAAGTTGCTGCCCCCAAACAATGTATTGGCAGGATTCAGGCGTGTGGCCAACATGCTTCGCCCATCCATGTATACTGGCGGGTTTTCAGAGACATGACCCAAATGTTTCGCGGCAAAAGACAAGCCAATGTACCGGAGGTTACAGTGACTCGCACTTTTCGACAAGGACACGACTGCACCGAGAGCATGAATAATGTGACATGAGCGCAGCGGGAGCGTGGAATATTTCGCGTGTGCTATGCTGCATTAGCCAGGTATCTTGAACTGCCAACGTAAGAACCCCACAGGGTCTATCACACAGTATTGGGGGACAGGTCTTTTGGGGTTTGTCGTTGTGTGTGTCGGTGATCTCATGGATTTCGGGTTGGCGAGCGTGGCCGGGATCTATTTCACGTTACGCTCAGTTGCAGTTTTATTGCTTCGGTGAACGAACGAGACTCTTGTTTTAAAAGGCTTGCGGCAACGAAACTGTTTTTCCTGCTTTGGAGGATTGTTTCCTGTGTCCAGGGAAACATTTGAGCCTTTTTGGTGGTTGCATCCCTGGGTTCACGGTTTGATTCATGCGGGCGGTGCGAAGGGAATCGTGGTTGCTGCCTCGGGACAGATCGCGCATTCTAGTTTTGAAGGCACTTTGTCAGTCGTTCCGTGTTGACGTTGCAGCATGTGGTTTAGACGGCCTCACGGCACTCAATTCTGTTGAGATGTATATAATTATATAAGCTTGGCTGAGGAAGGAATAATTGCCCTTGCCTCCCTTCTCCGGAAAACATCCAAGGAGCCACCGAAGACTGTCCGGGCACAAAATCCGCGAATGCGACGGGAAGACCGACTGCGGAAGAAGCAGAAACTGCAAGAGCGCCAGGACGAGTCTGTAATGGAGTGGGATGCATTCCTGAAGAGCAGCTTGACCTCGTGAGTGCTCCTTCGGAGCTGCAGGCGAAAGGTCGGCAGGCTCTGGAGTAATCTCTTTGGGACCTTTTGGCGAAAGGCATGAAATCTCTTTGCCTTATGGAGCTTGGATGTGGGATCTGCAGCGCCGGCATGCTGAGGTCAGGTGTCCAGAAGAGCCCGTAGAAGAATACCCCTTTGCAAGAAACGACTGTTTGCCTGCTACCTCCAACCTAGGAACCAAGAATGGCAAAGATAAAGACACCTTCGGGCAACAGAAACGGACGAGACCGGCACGTGCTTGGGCAGGAAGTGCGGCTTGTGGTGAAGGTTTGTGGGAAGGTTTGGCTTGAGTCTTGAAGTTCGGTGCATGATGAAAAAGATATCAAAAGATTCGACATCGGTCGAACAGGCCGGCAGACTTGCTTCGTGGTCATGCGAGCAGTAGCCACACCTGCAAAGCCTCCTACCGGTTACTGAGACCACAGAGGTCTCCTGATATCTGCAGCGTGAATGGCATTGTATCAGTGAGTGCATTTGAGTGTGTTTGATGATATGCGGGGCCGACGGCAACATCTAAGACATAAGTCCTTATAACTGATAGGTGGGCATGTACTGTGGCCAGTCTATGCACCTACGGCTCATCTGCAGCAATGGAAATGGTATCTTATCATCGAAACTCTGTTTACACAACAGGTCTTCTGCTGGGAGCTTCGGGTCTATGCGGCAGACCAAAATGGTTCGAGTGAATAAAGGGGTCGATCGGTCTCGGTTTGGTTGAAGCGCTTGGCGAGTTTTCAGGGTAACCAGAAAAGCGCCGAACAGGTGCTGCAAGAATGCAGTCGGGGTTTCGGCGAACTAGGGCAGGGACCACCTCGGCCCTTGGCGGAAGGCAGCGGTCCAAGCGCGAACGGGGACAAGGTCGTGACACACCGCTCCATTGCAACCCTCGAAGGCGGCATTCTCAGCGAGAGATGTGCTCCAAACCCGCTCTGATCCGATATTCACATGTA
>CAJNDT010003635.1:440000-447500 GCA_905221615.1 Symbiodinium sp. CCMP2592
CCGAGCGTCCCTGCCATCATTTTCGTCACTAGCTTCTGGAGTTACGGTTTGCTCATGTCCGCGAGGTTCCCTGCCATGACTGTGTTGACAAAGTTTATGATTATATGATGTATGTGTATAATCTTAATCTAAGCAAACACACGTGTACATACGTACATACACATGCAATCAATATATATATATATATATATATATAATGGGCTGCGTCCAACCGGGATCCTTTGCCCGAAACGAGCGAGAGAGAGAGAGAGAGAGAGAGAGAGATATATATATATATATATATATATATATATATTAATGTATGTATATGTATTTATATGTATGTGCACAGAGTTATGTGCCTGCGTATGCATGCATGCATGTATGCACGTATCAGTTCATGCAGGAATGGCTGGATGGATGGATGGCTGGTTTGTTGGACATGTACATACAAACAACAAGCACACATAGAGACACACATACATACATGCACACATACATACATGTGTATATATATATATATACACATATCAAACAATAATGAGTAAATAAATAAATTATAAATACAAATAAATAAACAAATAAATATATATATATATATATATATATATATATATATATATATATACATATACATATACACATGCATGCATACATACATGCATACATACATACTGATAGGAAGAAGGATCGGTCGATGGATAGTCTGGTATGCAGTAGGTGACGTATGTGTTCATTTCATGTGTGCTGAGTCTCCTGTATGATGTACGTGTGTACTGGAACACTCACATAGCTCAGGACCTGCTTACACTGTTCATCTTACGCATTAGAGTTCAGGGTAAAAATTGAGAGATCCGGTCGGGGGTGGGCTGGGTGTATGGCCAACGCGTGCCACTAACCCTACATGGGTGTACAGCTTTTCCTGGCTGCCAGCATCTTGTGTTGAACTGCCTTCTACTTCAGTTGCACCCGCCCGCCCGCCCTTTATGGGCTGTCTGTCGCCGCATATTTGTGCCATTCGGACTATTGAGAGAATTTGGCAGACGAATCTGTGTGCCCGAGTGCACTTCTTGTGCGGACGGGGGTTTGATCCCCGGCACCAGTGCCGTGTGCTGCATATTTGCATCCAAACACCGTGAGTCAGGTGTCATGCTATAGGTTTGGGTGCGGTAGGGTAGTAAAAAGGGGCTTGTGTTTTGCTGTGGCCTGTTTGCAGCTGCAGAGGATGATGGTGATCAACATCACGGTCACGATTATATGACCAACACCTTGCTATATCCGGTACCACTTCTGCTGCGTTATTTGTCGCTACCACCACTACCACTTATCGACCGGGTTCGGTTGCGTGTTCGGCTACGACAGCACTGTGGCGCTGACAAGGATCATGATGGTGAGCATGGCTCTGTGACATGCAGCCTTGTTCAAGCAACTTGCTACCGGAGCCTAATGTGAAGTCCTGAAAGAATGAAATGCAGCTTCGAGACCTGTGTCTCCAAGCACTGCTGTGAGATAAAATCGGTAGTGCTGGCAATAGCAGCGACACCGACGCAGCAAAAATCGAGCGCTGGAGAGTGTCATCGCCAGGGGCCCCCCGCTGACGGATGCAGCAGAGGCACTTTGGAGAGTACTACGGGAATCAATACGGTCACTCGTTTTGTTGATTGTGTTGTCTGTTAGAAGTGGGCAAGGGACGTTAATGAGTGACATAGTCACGCTGTGTGCATTTTCCGGTTGCATCGTGAGTTGTTTGGGTTGGGGGAAGGGCTTTTTCCTGTCCAAGATCTAACCTACTATTCATCATTATCACTATAATGCAGACAGCGTAAAGAATCCAGAGATACCACAGTGCTTCCACCAACACGACAATGACAGTGTAAGACCGTGGAGTCATGGTGCACTCATCACGCCAACTTGCTGCTAGCGGCTCGTCCCGTTCATGCTGCTGTAGCAAGTGCCGCTCCAAAAAGCTGCTTCCAAACCCCGCATGTAAGTTGCTTACGGAGGTTTCAAGAAGCCAAGCTTCCGTCCCGTCTTGGCCGCCATAGGTGCAGGGGCTAGCTGGGGCCTCGCGCACTTTCTGCACCAGCCAACCCAAGCACTGCAGCATTTGGGTCGGGGGGGATTTGGGGATTTGGTGTTGGTGGCCTTTTACAGTTTGTCAAACTTTCAGAGTACACAGTTTGTCGAACTTTCAGAGTACGTGGGCATCATGTTCAGCGTAGCTGTGTTTGGGGCTGGCAGACCGCGTGATCTGGTAGCACTGGAGTTGGGGCATTTCAATTCTGGTTTTGGGGGGTTCGGAACGGGCTGGTGCAGCTCTGAAAGAACTTGATTGCTCTCGCTGGTGTCCAGCAATTGTGGAAGAGTTAGTTCTCAATCAGAATGTCATGGCTCCTCTTGACTCCTCACTACTGATAGCAAAAAACGATGTGACGTGGTGCAGCGAGCAACGCGATTTACTTGTTATATCCGTCCGACGACTGAAGTTTTTGGAGGGGCAGAGGGATCAGCATTGAAATACTGTTCAACACGCATTCTACACAACTAGCGCTTGTTGATGACGATATGTCTGCCGTCTTTTGTTGCACAGCACGGCGCTTTGTCTTGTTGGGAGCCTGACTGGGTTGACATCCTAGTTGCACGACGTCGAGGTTTCGGGAGTGCCGTCGTCCTCCAGCTTGAAGCCGTTTGCTTAGAGGCTTCCGAAGTTTAGGGTCTCGTTTTAACTTATGCCACCAGCAGACTTACTTGCTGTGAGCCAAGGCCCCGAGCCACAACTTAGACTCAGCTCCTCAAGCCGCGCCACCCAGAGACTGTCCACTTGAACCCTGATAGAGTGACACATTCCAGGAATCAATAGTTGCATTCTCTTCGTAACGCCGGCAACAATTTAGGGTTAGTTGTTCTTGACCTTTTTGGGTTTGCATAATATGCCCGACCCTCCTGCCGCATGGCGTCCGCCAGCGGGCGCGTCGGGGCCCCATGCCCTCCAGGCCGTGTTCGCTGCGGAGTGTTCTTCGTAGTGCAACCATGGATGCCATAGATCTTGGCCAGGTTTTTTCGTGCAGGAAGAGATGGCTTTTGGTATTTCCGGGACGATCTTTGTCAAAAGTTGGTCATGCGTGCAGTCGTACACCTACGCCCTACCCTCAGCCCTAACCTATTTGTTCATTCTCTCGGCTAAGTGGATAATTCCAGCCTGAGCAATGCTCGAGCAATCGCATGGTTCGCCAGACCTGGCACAATTCCCTGACCTCCTGTCCAACATCTGGAGGAGGGGTCTAAGACTTCAACATGTTGCAAACCACGGAAAGGAAGTAGGGGGTTTCACTCGTTTGGCTTCGGAATCCGTGCTGACGCCGAGGCCGTTCGGGCCCAGCTCCAGTTGGATGATGATGCCGTCGAGCAGAAGCAGCCGCAGGAATTTTGTGTCGATACTACTAGCGTAATTGCAATTCAGCGTCTCGGGTCTGGTTAAAGTCGTAGCTAGAGTCATGCTTGAAACCAGCTCTATTTTGGAACAGCCCGCCTATCACACTGTGCCTGAGCCCCACCAATCTTGGGAATGACATGTTGGTGATCGTTCCAAACTGCAAGCCCCCCAGTAGATGATACTAGATGGTAAAGAACATGCCGGCAAGGGCACGTACAGGGGAGCAGCATCGGCTCGTGGGCCATGTGATTGCCTGGTTAAGCAGGGTTTGGGGTTAACTATGGGATCTCTAAGGCATCCAAGGGGGTATGTATGTGTGTGTATATATATATATATATATATATATATGTACATATAGTGATCGATCCCCGATTCTCCCAAGTCCCTACGGTTCTCCGTCCCCCCTTGAGCCTCCTCCCAAGCATCCTATACCATAAGTCCAAAGTTCAGGGTCTAGGGTTTTGTTGTAGGTAACTTTCTTGCAAAGGGCTGTCCGGGATTGGGATGTCTTTGAGCAGCTTCTTCTTTGCATGCGCTCAACAGTTGGAGCCTCCCTTCCTGCGCGGAGGGAGGCGCAGAGGCTTCGGAGACGGTGAAAGAGTTTGGGGATTGTGGTTATAGGGGTTGGATGACTTAGCGTTCAGGCATTCTGGTTCCTCGGGCTAAGGGTTCCGGAATATTGGAGCGAGAGCCCGCCACAGGCATTTGGGAGGAAGCCAAACACATCCACAGTCCCCTACACCTTTATATCTAGACATCCTAAATTTACCCACCTTTGTTCAAAAAGGCTTCCAGACCCCAACCCACAAGTCGGAACCGTATGAAACCCCACCAAGAGCTGAACCCTTGAAGGTACCAGCACAATCCACAGCACAAATCCGACAACGCGAGGAGCCACCACGAGCGTCGCCTCGATCGGGCTCCAAGCATCGCCGTCGAGGCAAATCTGCTTTTCAGGTTACCAGTGACACTTGCTGCAGACTCATGCGTGAAGGGTTGTGTCAGAGGGTGAGCCCTCTTTAAGCGCATTGGCTCCGTTGAAACCTTGTTTAAACTGTGGGGTGTTGCAGGCGGCTTGTGGGATAAGTTTGAGCTCTTGCTTTCTTTTGAGGGAGGGTACTGGGTAGCGTTGATTCTGGTTTGGCAGTTTGGGAGTTCGACCGTGTTGGCCTCATTAGGACTCTGAGGCTTTCGTTTTTGTTGTTAATGCTTGAGGCGGCGGGGGGTCTGGAAACGGTATGGGCTTGGTGGCGTAGGTTGTAGGGGTCTGCATCTTTCGAAGTTTGAGTGGCTTGGGGTTCGAAGCTTCAGCACCCAAGGCTGCGGTGCGGGGTCAAGCTCCTGTTAGTGATGCAACGAACCTTGGATTTTCGGCCCGGTGCTTTCGGGCTGAGTCACTGTCACTGGCTGGCTCAGCCTTCCGGTGTCTGGCGCGGGGGTGGGGTGGGGTGGAAAAAGCAGAACAGTATACCTTGTCAAGCCATGTGTACACTGCTCCAATGCCTTGCCCTTCGTCGTGGAAGCATGGAAACTGTCTTTGATGTTGCCTGTATGTACTTACGCGCTGCTGTGCATGGAAGCTAGTGTTAACAAAAGTTGTCCAGGGTCAAACAAGTAAACTCTGCACGACACTGTCGTGTTCAGGAGTCATGGGGGAGCTTGGCCTTCTTGGGCGAGTAGCAGCTTTATGCCTAGGTTAGTGGCTCTAGGGACTCCACAGGCGACATGACAGCTTATGGTCCGAGCATTCCAGCGTGAGTCCACAACGAGCAAAACTAAATTGACAAACTCCCATGCGTGGCTTGCACAAGCCCACATGGCCTAAGGTTAGTAGGTCTCTGAATTCTACGGACCCTTCCTGGCACAACAACAGGGATAAGCCAACACGTATCACGGATAGAGCTCACAGTTCAGAGCATCCGCAAGGAGCTTTCCTGAAGACAGCTTCGCGCCCTGTGGGACAGCTGTCAAGAGAGAACCTGCTGGCAGAGGCGGGGCCACTCCATGACATGATGACCACGTTGATGGTGGTGATGATCATCACGATGACAATATTTAGTGATAGTGATGGTGATGTTTACTATCGGTGATTGTTGTGAAGATTCCTGTAATGATGATGATGATGGTGATGATGATGACGACGGTGATGTTTTTGCTGTTGTCACTGACGATGATGACTACTCCTGCTTGTCAGCATTGGCATCGCTTTGTGTGCTGCAGGATAAGTACCCGCATCTGTTCACCGTGACTACGAGACTCAATTGACATTCACGAATGTTGCTGCCCAAGTTTCTGACCGCTCATCACAACCTTCATCACCGCACTACAACGTCCTGTTCTGTAGTATGAGCCAAGCGGAGCAGACATCATCCCTGGACGATGGCTATGGCCGTTGACATACGGTGTTGGTGACGATGATAATGACGATTAAGATGGTGGGGCTAGCACTGTCCCCGGGACTGGTGCTGCTAGTGGTGGTTGAGGAGACAGTCTGATTAAGGCTTAAGAAACACTGCGCAGCCAGGCCGTCCCGGATTTGCCGTCAAGCACCAAGATTCAACCAATATGACGCTGCCAAGTTTCGGCTCTCATGCCATCCAGGTTGTTGAGGGTCTCCTCTTTCAGCTTGGGCGTGTAGATTTCGTAGCCCCCATCGTGAACCGTATGGCCACAGCCTGCTGCAACCTCACCCCACCGGAGACATGAACCTCTGAGGCCCGACGAGCCTGTCGTTCCGCTCACGGTTACGCGTGTGGGATCCCAAGACCGGCACAAGATACCCCGGCGCTAAGTACTATAAGGCTTTCCAATTCGAGGTTGGGCTCTGTAGGACTCATTGCGTGGGGTTTTGAGGTTTGCGTAGGCTTGGGCCATCATCGCTCACTTCATGATTACGGGGCTTGGGCTTTAGGACTTTTTGCATTGTTGGCCTGGCTGTGTTTTTTGACTGTTCTCGGTTTCAGGGTTCAGTGCCTCGCAACCTAAGCAATGTTTTCCCAAGTTCCTGCTACAGTTCAGCAGGAACTGGCCGAGCAGCTCTGAGGATTCATTATGCCTTCTGAGCCACCGTCGCAAGCGGAAGCTGGGTTGCAGACACGGTGACGAGGGAGCGGAGGGGGGTTTCCGAGCCAGGAATATCCCGATGTAAGCGGACGGGCTTGAGTCCAGGCTTGCCAGCCTCTCAAGCACGCCAACGCAAGAACAATGAGAGTGAGAGCGAGAGAGAGAGAGAGAGAGAGAGAGAGAGAGCGAGAGCTTGCTCGTAATCATCGTCGGTTGTCGCCACCGTTATCATGTTGACGTTGATCATCGTCTTTTCGTCGCCATCAGCACTTTGAACGACATCTGCATCATCAACACCAGGTAGGACTTGACGACATCCGGATAGATTCATCCAGAGATGCATGTGCCGCCAACTTCTTCGTAGATCGTAGTCCTCGAATAGTAGGACTCTGGTCAGCCTGCTCGCGGCACGAGTCAAGGCCCCGTAATCTTAGAGCGTTTGTGTGTCGCCGCATAGAGTATAGGCATTGCCCCAGAACGCTGCTTTAACGGCTTCAACAGACCCACTACGTCGAAGCCGCCACCTTGAACCCTGAACTTCCTGAACCCTGCACGAACACCCTGCCCGCAGAAACCATGAGCCTATAAACACCAAGCATAACCAACAAAAAGGCAAAGCAGAATTCCACGGCGTAGCGGCGCAGCTGCAAACTGCCTGGTCTTGGCAACAGTACGACCTGAGGCTCCGACGATCATCGACACCGGGCACCTTACCAGGCTATGCAGAGAGACTTCAGGGATGCGGGCTTTCCGAAGGTGTTTACATGAGGGGTGTTACCAGGGTTTTACGGGGTTACTACAAAAGGCAGTATACGATGGTTTCCTGAGAGATACCAACATGCTTATATCAGGGTTGCTCTCAGGTTTCTAAAAGCAGGATGGTTACAGGTGTTGGGGCCAGGGCTTCGGGATTTACGGTTCCAGGGTTCTCATCACTAGTGGGCTGCGGAATTCAGGTGTTCAAGCTTGGGCTCTCTTATATAGGGGTTTACAGACCCCAGGTGTCCGCTTCGGGGTTCAAGCTA
>CAJNDT010003635.1:452500-481140 GCA_905221615.1 Symbiodinium sp. CCMP2592
ACCTCAATGGGATGAGGGTTTGGGGGTTTTGG
Source organism: Symbiodinium sp. CCMP2592 (assembly GCA_905221615.1). Classification (NCBI taxonomy): domain Eukaryota; class Dinophyceae; order Suessiales; family Symbiodiniaceae; genus Symbiodinium; species Symbiodinium sp. CCMP2592. The sequence continues at coordinate 452,533 of CAJNDT010003635.1, forward strand.
GGGGTTTTGGATCCTCAAGCTAAGGAGCTCTCGGCCTACAGGCCCCTTGCGGGTCCGGTGGCAGTTGTGGGAGAGAGGTTGAGCCCGACGAAGAAAAATCTGAACTACTGTTGTCGGTACTCCGCCTTCCTAGGTCCTGGGCCGTGAGTGTCAGCCTTTGATTCTCGTCTACCGTAAACCTTTCGGCATTAGGCCGTAGACTGTGAACTCGTGACCCCGAATCTGCAAACGCTTGTAGTCTTAAAGCCAAACATCACAGACCGCAAATCTATGACCCAGCATCTTGAGTGCACCCCCAGATCCGTTCAATGAGTAAATCTACTGCTGTGGACCCTACCGCCCTACTGAAGTTCCTGAGCTCCACGGAGTCCGGAAGAACAAACTCACGCCGATAACTTATGCATCCCGAAACCCTGCAGCCTGAATAGCCTCAACACAAGGCCTCAAACCGAGAGATTCTGGGCTTGTTCCAAAAATGCAAATCCTTGGATTCCTGACTCACCGAAAGCATCCTTAAGGCCGCCCTCAACCATGCCGTCCTGAAGGCTTTCAACCCCATGGTCCCATGAGCTCGATCAACCCTCTCGCAGCCATCAACAGCCTGAAGCTGCCAACAGGGGCCCCAAATCTCGACGCAAGCGTAATAATGTCAATCCAGACCCTACCCTGCGCAATGCAGCCCTCTCCCTCTCCATAGCAACTCATAGCCCCGTCAACGGGTCCTACAAGCCCCAGAAGCTGAAACCGGCAAAACAGAGGTTCAAAAATAATGAATTTGCACACCCCAAACCCAAAGATGCATATCCCGAAAGCATAAAAGACAACTGCTAAAAGAATCCAAGACCCTGCCATGCAGGCAGTCTCTTCCCTCCTCGGCTGGAGCAGCGCCAGACGGCAGAGCAAAGCCACGGAGGACGATCATACATACACACAGACATACGTACATCCATCTATCCACCACCCACCAACCCACCCACCCACGCGATGCATGCTTGCATGCATGCGTACATGTAGTATGCACATGTCAGACGTGCACACCTACACACATGCACACGTACATGTTTCCATACTTGCATGCATGCATGCAGTCATTCATATACACATGTACAGATCATACACCTGTACATACATATTTAATTTCCAATATGCATGTACACACACCCACAAAGACATAGACACAGATACAAACATCTACATGTACAATGTACAGATACATATACATTTATACGTGCATCGCCTCATCTGGAGATGGTCACATGGCCGAGCCAACTGCTCTGGGTCGCGAGGGCTCACAATTTGGGATGTTGGAGGTTTGGCGTGGGATTCTTCGATCTTCCTACTGGATGCCAGCTTTTACTCTGGTTATGGCCTTCATGGAACTATCGGGACTACGATGTTCTGTTGGAAAATGCTGTCAAAACTGCCGTGCTCTCTGCTCTTGCCTCTTGCTTCTGAAAATGCGCGGGATTTTGTGTCTTAAACTTAAACGTTCTGTCACATCGTCTCTCCGAAAATCGTCCCCAATTGCTGATACTGTCAATGTTCGCCCTTGTCGTCATGGTGGTAGTCGGAGTAGCAGTCGTTTAGTCCTAGCAGCCGTCGCCGGAGCAGTAGTCATAGTTGCTTTCGTCGTCATGGCAGCACTCCTGTTTCCAAAAGCTTGTCTTTTGGAGCTGCTACGAATTGTGCCCGTGATCTGCTTTCCGCCGGGTTAAACACTGAGTGTCACGTGTATCGCTGCGGATCACGGATAGCCTCGGTAAGGGACTTTTCGTTTGCGCCGCTGACCGCTTCCGCAAGGAAGTTCACTGATGCCCCCAAGTGCCTGGGCCGCGTGTTTTCGGCAAGCCGCATAGTTCTGTGTTTATTTTTATCATTGGGGTCCTGGCAGCATGTTCATGCCTCTGAAAGCGATCCAACAACGAGGTCTACGTGTTGCTTACTCATTCTTCAACATGCACACACACTCGCACAAGCAAGCGGCAGACAGCGCAGCTGACACTTTGAAGACTCTCTGATGTGTCCCAACCGAGAGCCTTATCCCTAAATGGTTTGGGGTCTATAGGGCATGATCCCCAAACCAATCTGTCATATCCCTCATAGGTTGCAGGCTGGAAAGCCTGCCCACAGATCCTCCTTTAAGTTAAAGCGCTTGCAGGTACTTGTATCCCGTTTCAATCGTTATTCAGTTTTCTCATTGCTGACATGATCGTTGGCAACTGCTGGCTCCCAGGAAAGTCACCTGGGTCCACGCGCCCTAGCAGCCCATCGCCAGAAGGCAACCGATTATCCGGGGACTTACAAGCAACATGCATGCCATCTTACTGCTCGCAGAACGTTGAGAACTATCATGTTTATGTTGTTCGTCAACCCTGGTATGGCACCAAATGACATGAAAGAAATGCTGGTTTCAAACCCTACTCGTGGGAAATTCCTGCACTTCGGCAGCGAAACGGCACTGGATGCTACAGCAGGCTACATCACTGGCTGACTACTGCTGACTGCTCGCAGCGAGTACACGGCTCGTACGTGCCACTTACAGCTCGGTGCTTGCTATGCTGCTACTGCTACTGCTACTACTACTCTACTGCTGCTGCGACGACGACTACTGCTACTACTACTACTACTACTACTACCACTACTACTACTACTACTACTACTACTACTACTACTACTACTACTACTACTACTACTACTACTACTACTACTACTACTACTACTACTACTACTACTTCTACTACTGCTACTACTACTACTACTACTACTACTGCTACTACTACTACTACTGCTGCTGCTACTACTACTACTACTACCACTCCTGCTACTACCTCTACTACTGTTTCTGTTGCTGCTGCTGCCACCACCAACACAGCTACGTCTGGTTATTGGTATTAATGCTGCCACGAGTCGAAATCATTGTGGTACTGGTAGCTCCTCGTCGTGGTGGTCGTCGTCGTAGGAGCAGGAGCAGCAGGAGATAGTATCCACTAGCAACGCTCCATCAGCACCACCACGCACGCTATGACAACGACGACTGTATTTCGAAGACGATGATTATGACTATCACATCTAGAGATATTGTGCTATTTTTGTGTTTAGCACTGTTGTGCTCAATACATGCTCTTGCTGTAAGCAATTTCAGCACATCCGGTTTGTCATGAGAAATACCGGCGATCAAAGTGAATCTCCACTGCTAGATGCATCACAGCGAGTGTATGCAGGGCTTCTGTGCAATACTGGTGGGTGTACATGCCGGGTGTTATCACGGGGAGACTACTGACATGTACACTGGATCACATGCTTATCCTTCGTTGGACAGGTTCTCTTCATGCTTCGTCTTTCTTGCATTGTTCTGAGTTCCTATGTGCGCTTCTGTTTAAATGCCATGGTGTTGAACTAGGTGTTGCTATTCTAAGGCGTGTTACCATGGCAAGCTTTGCCCGGGGCAGTCGCCATGTCAAATCCAGCTTCTGTGAACGACTCTAATTGAACCCGAAAGAAGCAGACACCGCAGCCGCTTCCGGATCCCGTTGTCCGGATCTCTTTTGAGACTTTGGAAGGTGCCATTGAGTCGTTCTGCGCCGGCCATCTGCAAAAAAAAAGCATGCGTTCGCACATCGAAATCCAGATGTGAAGTCTGCAGCCTTTCACTTTCCTAAGGTAACTAACTGCCTTAAGCCTTGGCTCGAAGTCGTTCTGCCACCCACAAATCCATTGTGTGAAAACTTTTGAAGTTTGCAGGCATCATGAGGAAGAAGAGTTCCATGAATCGGTCGGCTTCTCCTATGCCGGAAGAGGCACTAAAGGATCGGTGTTTTCTGTTGCCATCAGTCTCCGAGCTTGAGCACCTACTCCGTGCCCTGGGTGTTCACGAATCTAAGTTGCAGGCATTCCCCAATTTTCATCAGCTTTAGCATCGAATTCTGCTTTAGTTCAGTCCTGAGGGTTTGTGTTCCGTCGTGACTTTTGGGGATTTGTGGAGTGTTCAGGGCTGAGGTCGTATAGTTCTTGGAGATGTTGCTCTTGCCAGAGCTTTCCAATAAACCACCTTGCCTCCAGGTTGTAAAGCGTTTTGGTAACGTCAACTGGTTAGAGTCGGTTAGAGTGTACGGACTTCGCCCACGTATCCCCGAATCCGGAGCCAACGGACGTCTGGTGCAGTTCGGAGAGCGTGTGGCTTCATTGCTCTGACCCAAGGTCCCCTATCCTGCGCCCAAAGCCGCTCAAAGCACCAGCAGGGGATGGACGGGGGGGTTTAACGAACGGGGGGTCTCCAAGATCCGTCTTTGGGCTTCGAACGCGAGATGACACTCTGCAGCCTCAGCCTCGTTGACGATCCCGCCTTGCTTCAGGTTCTGATCCATTGACTGCAACACGTTCCTGCACCTCACTCCGGCCCTAATGCCCCAATGACCTTAGAGCCCACAAAGTCCGAAGACTCCCCTAAGGCTGAAACTCTCAGAAGCTAAATCGCACCGGACCCTAAAACAACCCAGAAGACACTGATAGACTCCAAGACTGGTGGTAATAAAGGAATATCGACAGTCAGAATGCCATTAAAGGAAGCCCTGCCCGCCCCTTGAAAGCCTGGAGTTTGAAGAGGTGGATCCTCGGGAGGAAGAACTTCGGAAGCAGATGGAGAAGGCCGGGGCTCGAGATGAAGGGTTTTGAGATAGGGTTTATTTCTAGCCTCGGTGATTCGGGTTTTGGTCGCTAGTATGCCGTCGCGTGGGTGCTCGCCAGAATACTTCGGTGAGTTTGCAGTCCTGCCTTAAAGCAACTGTGATCGGACTTTCTGGCTTCGAGGGTACGAGAAGACCAGGAAGCGCACCCCATCACCGTCCTTGTAAACACCAACTTCCGTTCGCAAGGGAACCTTGAAGGTTCGGGCTGTGTTGAAGACTCGGGGTTCAGGAAGGTTTTTTGGATGTGGGCTTCTCGAGAAGGTTCAGAGGGTTGATCCACCTTGATGTTTCCCTCAGATGGGCCTCCACGAAATTGGCAGAATCGGATAGAAGTGGTGGTGATGTCTATGGGATGGCATTACATCCTTCTAAAGTGGCTTTCCTGCGCAAACCGGATCCTTGAGTTCAGTGCCCCGTTTTCCCCGGCCTCTGGCAAAGTTGTCTCTGGCAAGCTCAGAGTCGGCATTGTGATCACCATCGTAGTACGGGTGCCGCGGGTGCCTGTGACTACTGGAAGGTACCACATTCCAAGATCGTGCTGTTCAGACATTCGAATGGATCAGAGAGGCATTGTAACCGGTAGTTGTTACTTGCTGCTTCCCTGGAGCTGCCCTTGGACTCACTCCTCAGAATCCTCAACCCCAGTTCACGCAATGTAAGCCGGCTAATTGTGCAGGCCGGAGAGCCTGGGAGCATCTTCTGGACGGGCACCTGGTTTAACGCTGAAAGGATTTTGTAGGAATTTGCCTGATGGTTATAGGATGTGGGAGGGCATGTCTGTTCGGTGTTAGAACTGTTCAAGCGACGGTCACCTTCGCCTTCATGTGAAGGTTTTCAACAGGCTTCGCAGTTTGCAAACTTGCAAGGCGTGGGCTTAGGTCCTAGGTCTTAGCATTCCTTAACACGTGGGGGCTCAGTGTCAGCAGCCTTGGAATTATAGGGTTCCTGGATAGCTCTAGAAAGTTCCGCCCGAACCAGCTTGCACACCCCAGCTCTGAAACCCGAAGCTTCCGGGCTCGGGGGCGAGAGTCCTAGCAAACCCGTACCTTCTCACGAGCCGTATATCCGAGAGAACGTCCTACAGCCTCCAGACACTTGAGACACTGAGTCGGAGCTTTGGGATTAGCGAGCAACCGTCAACCCGCCAAACCCCGCAGCTTGAATATTGGGCTCCGGTCCAGAACGGGCGTCCTGAAAGCCAAACTCTAAGCCTATCCCGAGCACAAACCAGCAGACCACACGGGCCAAGCCCTCCAGGACAAGAGCCAGCAACCTGAAACCCAGGCCTAGGACCCAAGCCGCCACAGCCCCTGTCTTTGCATTTATAGGATGTTGAACTCGAAGCCGAAAGAGCGCAGGAATCCGCGGATTCTGAAGTCTCACATCCAGGACATCGTGGAGCAATTGAATACTGCCGGTATGTGTCGACCTTGGGCGTGTTCATCAAGGAGCTACTGAGTTAGATAATAATCGTCTCTGTTGACGCGGTGATGGTGCAGATAAATTATAGTAGCGGTTGGCAGGAATAGACGGGAAGTGCGGCTCTCTTGTAATCTATATTGTAAGATTTTCAAGAAAGCTGCTTGAGAGTTCCAAGTCTTCAGCCTCCAAGTAAACTGCTTCCCACTCCGGTACCCCCAAACAACCCGAAACCCAAGAGGAGCTTTGGGTATATAGTTTACTGTGTTAATGGGTTTGCTGTTGGCGTCTGGTTCGATGCGGGTTCCCCGATCAGGGACACATACGGTTGTGAGCACAGGCTTTTGGGTTCAGTTGCCTTACGTTGGATTAGGACGTGGTTCAATCTGCACCAATTGTAGGGTTGAACGCAGAGCGGCCAGAGGCCGGGACTTGTTCCAAGGTGGGTGCGATGTTTGACACAAGCACATCTGGATTTTGCGCTTAGGATAGACAGGCTTCCACGAGATCCACAGAACCCCTAAAGTTCCTCAAAGCCTAAACCCGGACCTAGTCCCAAGCCACAAGGTTCACATTTGCCTAAGCATGTTTGTTCGCTGTGGGTTGATGGAAGGTACTGCTTCGTGCTGAGAGGTTGCATGGTTTACGGTTTACTGGTTGGAAGTTCAGGCTAGCACAACCGCAACAGGCTTAACAAGGAAACAGACGGCGAATCCTTACCCCCTCGGTTCGCAAGAAGCATCGCCCTGGTATTTTTCTGTCGCCCTGGTCGCACTTAGGGAAGACCTTCTGGGGGAGCAGCTGGAAGTCCTGAAGGGGGCGGGGAGCTGAATAGGAGGTTGAGGAAATTTGGAGAGTAGGGCGTTGGGATCTTAGCTAAGTTTTAGATCACATTTCAGGTTTTCGTCTCCTTGTTCATGGAAGGTCTCTCCACTTTCAGCCAACAGGGACACATGTCCACCTGTACATATGCATACCTAGATTGTACGTATAATAGTACGTATAATATATATATATATATATATATATATATATATATGTATATATATACATATATATATATATATATATAATTGTATGTACATGTTGTCGCATACATGCACATACGTGTTTACACATACCTGCATGACTTCGCGCATAAATAGACATCCATTCATACATACATACATGAAACACGTGCATGTGTGCGTGTGTGTCGCTTTCCTGCTTCTATCATCAAGGCTGTTGTTGTTTATTGCTGTTGCTGCTGTTGTTGGCAGTGGTGGCGGTGCTGCTGTTGCTATTGCCGTGGCTGTGGCTGCTTTTGCTGCTGCTGTTGCGGCCGTTGTTGCTGCCGTTAGTGCTGTTGCTGTTGTTGTTCTACATTGCGGAGAAGGGTTGGCAGGAAGGTAGCAAAGTTGCTAGATGTGTGCTACCAGCAACGAAGTCCAAGTGGGAGGGAAGGTTTTGGGCTTTGAGGGGTTCAGCCTTTCGTTTTCGAAACCCCCAAACATGCTGGTCGGCACACTCTCATATGCCCGTCGATAGCAGACTGCCAGCGACACCAATGGTCCTACTGTTGCTTGGCACCACGGCACCTGCAGATAGGTTCAACTGCCTGCGACCACCCCAAAAGCTTCTCTTAAAGCCCGACCGAGCTCGGGGCCTGAAGCCCTGGCCATGTTAGGTGGTCATCCACAACTCGGGCCTGGAAAAGGAAATGAAAGACAAAAAAGAGCTTGCTCAGGCGCGGAGCCTCCTTTTAGACCAGACAATCTTCTGTGTTATAACGTGGCTAGAGCTTCAGGCATTGAGGGGGGCTCTTGGCACAGGATGCGACTTCCAGCCGACAGTCAATTCCAAGCCTAACCCCCCCAAAACTCACAACCATAGTGTTCCGAAATTGAAGCCGGGTTCTGATGGAAGGAACCGTGAGGCTCGAGTTAACTGCAAAGACTTCGAGAATTCCCAGAAATTATGTTAAAGAACCACGTTTAGTTACATCATGTGCCAAGACCTTCTGTAACCCACTTGCTCAAGTCACTAAACATTTTGGCCCAGGCCGAGTCACGGAGAAGTTTGATCCAACGTCCAAGCCCAAAGCCTCGATCCGCCTGTCAGCCGGTACATACAAGTCAACGGCACAAAGTAAGCATATTAGAATCCTGTTAGAAGCCAACAGGTTGTACTCCCAATGCTACACTCACCTCGATGACTGCTAGTACTGCCGGCGCCACAGCCGCCGAACAGGAGCATCACGCCAGCGTGAACAGCATCTACGAGAGCCTTGAGTCCGATACTCAGAGGATTCGAGCAGCCGAGCCGGGAGCCTTCCGTCTCAGATACTATTTTTGGGGGTTGCTTACTCTAATTATAGTATACTGGGCCCCAAAAACCCTATTCCATTTATCAGGGCAGTCTCAGGTACTTTAGACTCTGACCTTCTGACCCTTTCAAGGCTTTGGCCTTAGCCTCAAACTGTCCAACCCCTTTCCCGATCCTGCTTGAACGGAGGGCCTAACAAATAGCTGAAAGCCGAAGACGCTGAGACCTTTATGTGTGAAGTTCCAACCTGGGCTCCTAACTGCCTAACCTTCCTGTCTGAGCTCTACAGCAGGAAGGCCTAAGGCAAACTCCTTGGTTTCCAGGGTTCCAGTGCTATCTGTAATCCTTATCAGGTAAATAATCTTTTTGTGTCGACGCGGACTTGTCCCGAGATCGAGATCTGTAGAAACTGGGGTTGGGGGGCTGTACTCCTGAATAGGCCTTCGTGCTAGGCCATTGCGGGGCTGCCGCAGAGTTGACCCTACGTTCTTTTGATTTCTTATGTGAGTCCATGAATATGAAAGATCCGCCTCTCGCCACAGTAGGGAAGAGCGCCAGGACTACATATGCACCAGAAGAACAATAACCCTGGCAACTCTATCTGGGACAGCAGCAAAACAGGTATAATGGCAAGCCGGATAAGGGAGCAAGAATGGCAAGCATCACCTCAAGCATGCGTGACATATCGCGGAAGGGCAAGATCAAATACTCAAAAATTAGGACCAGGGCCATGGCAGCAAGCATCGTGTTCTCCTGAAGGCATGTGGGCCCAATCATGGCGCAGTAGCATTCCAACAACTGCTGAAAAAGATGTCCTGGAAGCTACGACTTCCTGAAACGCAAGCCCTTAAGCCTATCCTACACACTCACCTACCTCAACACACGCTCCCTAAAACCGCAAACTGCATCCTAAACCCTTCACTCTACAACCCTACAAGGTCCCGAGTGCAAAAGTCTCAGCAGAAGACGGAGCTGACTCTGCAGAGCTGTCAGGCAGGCGATCGGGGTTTAGACCTCAGGAACGTCGAGGGGATCGTTGCGTTCAGTGGTATAGATATGGTTTACTTTGCGATTCCGGGCATCCTTGGGATATTGGCACAGGGTTAGGATGGAGAGCTTAAGGTGCGGAGCTTGTGTGTAGGGTTGGCAGTTTTGGCCTGAGGTTGTGTAGGAGCCTTCGTGCTTGATTTGTTTTGAAACATGTTGACGTGGACTGACAACTCAGAAGAGCAATCAGTAGTCTACGAGACTGCAAGGGTGCACTATGCTGCAAGTTCAGTTTAAACCGCTATTGCGACGCATCAAAGAAATGTGCGCAAGGTGTCTTGGCTATCTTGTCTTTCGTGGGTTCGGGCAGGGCGTAATAAATTCTCCGATGCAAGGATCTAAGGGAGAAGCTAAAGGGTTAATGGTCGGACTAGTGCCAAGGAGGGTTTGTCAGTGCAGCTGTCGGGTCTGCATGTCGAGTTCATTACCTGCGCGGCTGTTGTAGGCAACTGGCAAACAGATGGTCGCCGTCATCAATGCCGTCCCTTGGCCGCCGTTTCAGTCGTACAGGGAGGATACATGCTCCTCGGAGCGCCCCACCCCTGAAACCACAAGACTTCGCAGAGGAAGCTTGCGAAGCCTCACCCTTCTGAGTTTGCGGGCTGTTTGTGCTGGATTCTCTGGTTCCACTCTATAAGTCATAAACCGAATCATCCTGATTCCGGCGATGGACCGCCGAGGCAATGATTGCCCGAGAGAAGGTGCGGCCCGCACCCCAGAGCTATCTTGAACGGGTTTGAGGTTCTGTTTTTGGGTCGTGCGAACCCAGTACAAGCACCCTGCATGTTCCGACTTGGGTTTGGGCTTTGGTGGCTTGGGTTCTTGAGCTTGGGCTTCAGTGTTTGCGTTATCTAGCCTGGGTGTTTAACCACTTCCGAATGGAGGCTGCAACTCATCAGGTTCCAGGTTTAGTCGTGCCGGGGCATGTAGATCAATCGCACATGTTCTCCGAAACTTCATGTGAGGCTGCTTGTAGGGCCTTAGGACTTACTTGGGTTGGGACTCAAGGTTGTTGTTCTTTCAGACTCCGGCAAGTGTTTTCTTGTTGGTTTTCGTCTACACGACAGATCAATGTCTGAGTTTTAGTTCGTGTGATGGTGCCAGTTGATGCGACAAAACTGTGCGCACATCGTTTTTTATCCCAGGCAGCTCCTCCTAAACGACGCTGAGATTGTGGTGACGGAGGACTGTTTACAGCGGAAGCTAAATACTGTCATACCTGTCCAGTGTGCAAGAGCTGTCGTTCCTCAACTGATATGCTTCCCGAGTTCTAGTTGTCACACGTAACTTTACTGATACATGGTCAGCTCTGCGTTGACAAGTGAAGCCATGAATGATTTGAGATCGGGGCACCTGACCGACCACATGACCCGAGCCCGTGGTCATTTCTAATCTCAGCAGCGTCCAAAGTGCGACACAGCATCACCACAGCCAGAGCAACTGTATGAAGCTATGTGAAACAGATGCATCAGAGAAGACATAAGCAATGTGGGGGATAGTGCCGACGATGCCAAAATCGATAGAGGCAGCGCCATCGCCGACATGATAGCACCATACGCAGCAATCCCAGCGACTGCATGTGCCTACACACACAAATCAAATAAACACGCATTCTTCAGCATCAGCGACGGTACCGCCATCAGTGTTGCCGTTGCTGCTGCTGAGCTGCAATGCTTGTTTCGCGCCTTCCAAAGTACCGCTTCTGGAGTTGTCAACCGTATTGCAGTACTACTTGCACAACAGTCTTTATTGGTAGTAAAAACTTCTCGTTGTTGTTCGTCCTGCCGACGTCGTCGTAGTGACAGCGGCAGTAACAGCGACAGCATCTGCAGCTGGAGTGTAGCAAGCATGAGTGGGACGACGGTTGCCAGGCACAAGCGATAAACAATTTTCAACTTTTTGCCCAACGCAAGAGAACCGACAGGAGCCTCCTGATGAGTTAAGGCTCCAGGGTTCTGGTAGCCAACGAAGCAGGGCCAAGGACTCAAGTTCCGGGCCCTGTCCCTGCAACTCGAAACCCCAAAACCCTCGAGCCGAAACCCCGAAAGCCGCAACCTTTACTGAACCCCTGAGCCTCCTCTCCTGCCCTGTGCGGAAGGAGAAGAAAGCCATCCTGGAGGAGAGGCGGAGGCACTTCGCGACCGAATTGCAGCCTGGGAGGTCATCATACAAAATTTAGGCATCCCCAGTTGTTATGGATACCAAAACCGTTGCTGAAGCAAGTGTAACACGAGAACCCCTATTCCGGAATTCAGATATGTTGTCTCAACTGATTCCAATACGATGGGCTAGTTTGCCTGGCGTCACATTCGTAGTTTGCATACTATGCACGAAGGCTGCAATTTGCGTAAAGTGGGCACTGATGGCAACTGCACATTGCAAGCCCTAGCGACAAATGCCTTCAGCCCAACCCTGACCGTGAACTGTTCAAGAGATTCCAAGTACAAACGAACCCCAAAGTTGTCTATCCGAACGTGTAGAGTGTAGATCTAAGTGCTACATGTTGCTTCTCCGTCCCATAGAGCTCAAGGTTAGGGTTGAGTGCTTACAGCTGGGCCCCCTAACCCGAAATCCCAATTCCACGATCCAAGGCTGGATGCGAACGGACTGCGATGCCTTGTCAAGTTCTAAGGTGTCACTATAAGAGCTGTGAGCAAGACCGTGTAAAGTGCAAGAGAAGGGGGCACGCTACGCGTCCCTCGACTCTAGGGGGCATGCTACGCATCCCTCATCTTTACCTTTCTATGTGACCGCCAACGCAACGTTTGGCTCAAGTCAATGCCCATAGCTAAGTACTATATGTGTCTTCTATCCTGAGCAATCAGAGCTATCCCGTTGCACAGACGAACCGCCGCCGGCAGTGAGTGCAAAAGGAACGGCCGCCGGTTCTGCCTGCATAGGATTGCACGTGTGGAAGTAAGAGGGAGAGACAGGGTCCAGTCTGTGGAGAGTGCTAGCCAGCCACACCTACATTCATTACAGCTCTGGTGGGGAGAGCAGCAACCAAGTCGAGATCAATCCCCCACGCAGGTTATCAGCCGTACGCGGCTCTGCCTTTCTACAGCAACGACTACTTGATCTACTACGACCACAATGAACTCAGGATCAAGCCAAGATACGACAATGACTTTCGGTGCCGATGTGGCAGCGCCAGCCGTTGGTGAGTCAACAGCTGACGACACAGTGGTGCAATCCGTTGATAGCTCCACGGAAGATGACAAAGGTCAATCTTCTGCGCTTGCCATTGCAAAGGCAGTTCCCAAGGGGAAAGCAAAGAGTCTACCAAGAGCATCTACGCCTTCGCGTCCGACATCCACAGGTTCGAGGACGGGCAAGGCTTCAGAACGACGGGCCGAAGCGTCTGGTTTTCAGGCACCTCGGACTACGTCCAGGGCCAAGGACAAAGGAGTCAAGACCTTGGAAAAGAAGTCAAGACCATCATCTTCGAGAAGCTCTTCAGCACGATCGAGGACTTCGGCTACTCGTGGGCGTGACAAGTCCATGACTTGGAATCGGATGGTTACCAATCAACCACGCGATGCTGACGATCTGGACATGACTCTGGATACGATTCCTGCGCGTGGTGATGCGTCATCCGTGGCCACGCCTGCAATAGCTGATGGTCCGAATGCCTACCAGGAACTGACGATTTCGCAACAGTTCGAAGCATCGAACCTTGCACAGCAGATGTACTATCGCAGTCAGGTGCAAGAATACGAAGGAATCGTCCAGACCCTGATGGACAAGATCAAGGAGATGCAACAAGAAGATGAAGGATCTGGAATTCGCATTGAAGAATTGGAACGACAACGTGACCATGCATGCTTAGCCATGAGGCACATCAACAATGTCAATCAGGAGATGAAGCGAGACTATGAAACAGCTTTGTTTCGCATGGATGAACAGAACTCTGCTCAACAACGTCAAGCACATGCCGTTGCCGAGGAGTTAGCTCAACAGCTACACGTGTTCCGCACGGAGGCAGCCACCAACTTTGTGCAGTTGGAGGCAAGAGCGCAAGGCGATGGTGAGCTTATGGCACGTGAGTATGAGCGTCTGACTCATGAACTTCATGAACACGCCAGAGAGAACTTGGTCCTCCGGTCAAACACAGCAAGTTCGGAACAAGCCTTACAAGCAATGCAGGAACGATTCCACTTGGTCAAGAACCAGGAGTTGCGGGCTGTGAACGAGATCCAAGGGCTAGCTGGAAACAGCGCAGCCATTGAACAAGAACGATTTCGGCTTCGCGAACGTCTTGGTGAAGAGGAAGAGTACCGCAAAATGGCTGTGAAGAGGATGCAAGAAGCAGAGGATCGACTTCATCAGAATGAAGATCATGCAAGGCGATCATTGCCTACCTTGCACGACGAGCTGAGTGAACTCAGGAAAACGCTCAAAGCACAAGAAGATCTTCAAGCGAGGACACGCAGCGAATTGGAGGCAGCGCGAAACTCCAATCAAGGAGGAGCGACGCGACCTTCGAGCATGCCCATGTCTTCGAGGACTACTGAGTCTGGCTGGGAGCACGTAGGAAAGGAAGTAATGCCTGCATTTTCCGTAGGAGATGAGGTACGATCCCCTGAAATACGGTCCCCAAGTCAAGTTAGTCCAGTCGCCAAAGAGAAGTTCGCATTCTCGGAATCGGACAAGGACAAGAACCTTGTGATGGATGGAATTCCATTCACCGGTGGAAACTTCTTCACTGGCCGCAGTTCAATGCCAATCGTGGCGGATGCAATGCCCGAGCACTACGTGCCAGGTATTAGCAGCCCAGCACTTGCGCGTTCCACGCCTAGTGCAGCCACTTTGTTCGGCATACCAAGCGGATTTCATGGGAAAAGTGATGCGGCAGCCGTGCGTGATCGACAGCTACGCGAACTCTTGGGGGATCGCGGGATGTTGGGATCGAAGTCCACAGCATCGGCCAGCTCCTCAAGACCTGTTGGCATCGACGGTGTTACCGCATCTACGAAGGGCAACGACCTCGTTGGTCCCCCTGTCGCCTATGACGATTCTATCCATGAGGCAAGGAGGCGTCAGATCGAGAAAGAGATCGCGGAACAGTACGAGGAGAAGATTGCTGATCTGCGAAGTGAAGTACTCAAGGCTCAGAAAGCCGAACAACGTCTCAGAGCTGATCGTGATGAGTGGAGATTATTCGCTGAAACGATTCAGGAAAACATGGAGACGATGACGGTGATGAAGCTGGCGACGAGAACGGAGAGGACGAGCATGATGAAGGAACCGGCACGGGGTATGATCCTCCAGATCCGCCTGATGATGATGATGACAAGAAGAAAGGCGGAGGGGGCAAACCTGAATCGGATCCTGGTTCGCATGCACGTGATCCTGACGGAGATGCGGATCCTGAAGTCACAGAGGTGAGAATTTCCAGGAGGGAAGCCGACAAAGTGACCGTTCCTCCATGGCCTACTCTCACTCATCTCAACAACTGGCGATCCGTGTGCACGGCCAATGTCTTAGGGGCATCAGCCGACCCACATCATGAGGACTGGATGTTATGGCTGGCACCAGCGTTCAACCCATTCCCTGATGTCGAAGCATTGAATGATTCAGGACACAAGAAGTTCAAGAGCATAGACGTCAAATTGGGGATCGCCATGGTCGCAATGCTACGTGCCGGTGGTGACAAATCAGCTGACCTGTATCTCGAGGTGAACCGAAAGGCCAACGACTACATCAGCAGGCCTGACGTGAAGATCATCAAAGGACGACAAGTCATCGCGATGATGTATGAAAGTTTTCGAACGCATGATCGTCTTGACATGATCATCACTCTTGAGTATTTGGTGAAGCTCCAGTACCAAGGCGACAACAAGCTTCATACGTTCAAGCAGACGTGGTTGGAAGTTCTGGGACGGATGAGACCAGAGGACATTCCATCCAAAACAGCTCTCCGTGATTGCTTGTACAGCAAGATCAAGGACTCGCCCGCAATGAAGATGGAGTTGGGCATGCATTACGAACACTTGCCCTACAATCATGAAGACCGATCGTACGACAACCTGATGAAGATCATTGATCGTACCATCATGCGGAGACGAGAACAGTCAAATCTCACTCAGACCCAAATTGGCTTGCGCCAGATGCTTGAGGGCAAGGATTTGCTTGCTGCACCGGCCAAGGTACCCGAGAAACCTACGCCTAACGCAGCTCCATCCGCAAAGGTCAAGGCTTCGCCGACCAAGCCGGATAAAGCAACACCTGTACTACCTCAAAGCAAAGCGAAGAGTCATGCGAAGACCAAGCCAAAGCCCAAGAAGAAGACGAGGAGTGAGTCAGCGGACAACAGAGGTGACAAAAGCAAGAAGCAAATCCGCTGCAAGTTCCATTTCACAGATGCAGGGTGTCGAAATGGCGATAAGTGTCCATTCAGTCACTCGAAGAAGACTCCAGAGCGACCCTTCACGCCGAGGACGAGAACTCCAAGTCCATCTGGAGGAGGAGGAAACAGGATATGCTACTCGTTCAAGAACACAGGCTCGTGCTCAAGAGAGAATTGTCCTTTCAAGCATGAGGCAGCAGCTACCCCAGCTCCGGAACCAAAGGCAAAAGCTAAAGCTAAATCCGAAGCGAAGGCAGCTCCAGCGAAGCCGAATGCCAAGGCCAAGGCACTCCCTGCGCACCCGCCATCAGATTGTGTCGAAGGTGGAATCCATCAGCTCCGGCTATATGGAAGCGATCTTCAAGACAAGATGAGGAGGAGTCAGATTGTCCATCCGTTGACAGCGACGCTGATTCGGATTGTTCAACAGATGACGAATCCTCGGGAACGACTACGTCGACCCGAAAAGTGATAAAGCGCAATGTGACATTTGCCAACGACGTGAAGTTCATTTCTTCGTGTCCTAGAAGATCGAAGAAAGACAAAGAGCGGAAGGTGAAGTACGTCGACATGGAAGCGTTTATCAATGATGAGGATCGCGCCGTGAGCTTGGAATTCGCCAAGCACAAAGCGAGATTGAGGGCACAGATCATGAGAGACATGGTTGACGACGATGATGATCAATGCGGAGATCGAGTTTCATTCGTACGAATCCCAGGAACGTCTCGAGTGGAAGAAGTTTCGTTCTACGACGGTGAAGATTCCATCGTTGAGCGCGAACTCGATGCTGCACACAGCAAACGGATCATCAATCAAGGCTTATTCAAATGCATGGTTCAACCAGTCATCCTCAAGAAGAAGATCAAGTTTCTCATGGACACTGGGTGTGGTCATGACCTCATATCTCAGAAGAAGATCGAGAAGCACAGTCTCGAAACACTCGTGACTCCAGAGCCCATATCATTTCAGACAGCCAATGGAATCACCGATACCGATCTCGTGTCGAATTTCCAGACTGAGTCGTTCGAGGAACCGATCAACGCTTATGTGTTGGACGACACGCCGTCGGTGCTTTCCATAGGCAAGAGATGTATGAACTTCAACTACGGGTTTGTGTGGCCTCCCGGAAGGGAACCATTCATGATCAACCCGCAGGGCAAGAGAATATCTCTGTTCGTGAACGGTGACATCCCGTACGTTCGTGCCGGGAGTTCCAAGTCATTGGTTCATGATGATCCGGAGGCCAAAGCTATCACCGAAATCTTCAAGGGTGCGTTGACAGCGGGCAATGTTGACGTTAGCGTCGCAGCTGCCGCTGAAGCTGCACCGGGCGAGATTGAAGCAGAAGAAGAAGGTGATGATCACGAACGACCTCCTGATCCTGAACCCCAAGAACCTCCTATAGAAGAAGTACCAGAGTCCGAGGCCGGACGCCCTCCGGACGACGACGAAGGAAAAGGAGTGGGTGAAATTCCATTGGATGGTGACGATGAGGTGATCATTGATGTGGAAGGCGACGGTGCGCCGAGCCGCAAGGCCAGAGTCGGAACACTGAAAGCCGAAGCGAAGACATTGGCACATCTGTGTACTCATCGCTACCGCAATCCATATTGCGAATCGTGCATACGCGCGAAGATGAAGCACTTGCGAACACAACGAGGTGCATTTCAACGTGTGATCAAACACTGGGGAGATCTTGTGACGTTCGACTTCCTTGACATGCGCAAGGCCGCCGAAGCAGGCATTGGACTCGATGACGGAGCACGTGAAGTTCTAGTCATCAGGGACATCGCCACCAAAATGATCGCAGCGATTCCCACGGCTTCAAGGAGCACTGACGAAGTCGTCATGGCCATCAGACGCCTTATGGGAAGACGCAAGATTCATATGGCGTATAGTGATGAAGCACCAGAGTTCGATTCAGCTATGGCGCAGTTGAAGATCGTGATAGATCATTCCCTTCCAGGGAAACCCAGTAACAATTCACTCGCTGAACGATCAAATCAAGAAGTGATCAACACAGTCGCAGCATCCATGCTACACGCCGGATTGCCCGCTCAATACTGGTCCTTTGCGCTTAATTGCGTGATGCAGAACCTCAACATTGAAGACGTGGAGGGCGATGGTGATTCAGCATGGAAGCGAATGACTGGAAAGGACTTCGAGGGAAAAGCCATACCCTTTGGTGCCAAAGTCTTCTTCAAGCCGACGGACACAAGGCCGAAGACATATGGCAACAAATTCGATCCAAAGGGGATTCCAGGCATTTTTGCCGGATACATCATCACTGCTGGTCAAGGGTGGTCCAAGAAGTATCGCGTCTGGGATATGAAGGAATTTGCCAACGCGAACTTGTCGATGGACGCATCTGTTCCCAGGAAGTTGATGAGACCGTACGAGACAGAAGTTATCTACTTCCCAGAGGAGATAACGTTTCCCCTGAAAGCCGAGTACGAAAGGATGAATTCAACCATTGAGGGACTCAGGGACAACGTTGACCTCGCTGGCAAGGAGATAAAAGACGTCGATGACGGTGATGACGGTCCGCCCGGAGGAAATGGTGGCGACGGGGATGACGATGATCCAAATGGACTTCTTCCTCCACCGGATCCCGGAGAAGATCCTGACTTACAGGACATAGATCCATCTGACATAGAGACGGAGCCGCTCGGCGAAGTCTTCAAGTCAGCAGAACATGAAGCTATTGATGCCATAGGAGACAAAAGACTCGAAGAACTAGACGAAGAGCTGGGTCTACGTGCAGCACCGCCTCCTTCTGAACCAAAGGTCACTGGGAAAGATCGACGATCGCCCCGCGAAGTCGGTCCAACCGGTAGACTCATCCCCGAAGGAGACATCGAAGAACCTGGAGAGATTATCAAGATCTTGAAAGAAAAGAAGTTGGCTCCCGAGGAGATTGAACATTGGAGTACGGGGAAGAAAGGGGACGGCATTGTATATCTCACCGATGACGGTGAAGCCTGCAAGATCGACAAAAGGGGAGTTCCGTATAAGATCCGAAGTGACGGTCGACGAACTCTTCCTACACGGCGACCTATCCATTCTTATTCTCCGGAAGCATGGAAGAAGATGAGCGAAACGGAGAAGAAGGCAGCATACAAGAAAGAAAAGCGAGACAAAGCTCGAGTTGCCAAGAAAGACCGGAAGAAGGCTGTGATAGGAAAGAAGATAGTCACCAAGATTTTAGACAACATGATCTTTCCCAAGATTGTCCCATGTGAAGAAATTGATCTGCAACTCAACGTATCCGTTGATGACGACGATGGTTGGTCATGGGCACAGTCCTATGTGGATCAATACACACAGGAACAATTCTTGGCAGATGTCGTGCCGGCCGTTCCGGCGCATATGGTCATGGATGATAACTGGATTCCTTCTATGCCGTGTACGACTTCTCACAGAAACGTACATCGGGAAAAGAATCATGCAGGAGGATCGTGCTTCAATGCCATGGTCACTCGACCCGTCACACGCAAAGAGATGATCAACAATCCCAAGGCCATGGAAGCTTTCATGAAAGAATGGAAGGGATTGTGGGACCAAGAGGTGTTTGACTTCTCAACTACGCGTGAATATGACGACGTCGTCGCTGAGGCAAAGAAGAAAGGTGAGAAAGTACACATGGCGCGAGTACATGGACTGATATACGAGAAGAACTATCAGCTCAAAGAGGACGATCCTGCCAGGAAGTTCAAAGGGCGAGGTGTACTACTCGGTGATCAGGTCAAAGACCAGAATATGGAAGCCGCATTGTTTCAGGATTTGGGGAATTCCCCGGCTACGTTTGACGCCTCACGGTGGGCAGATTATTACGGATGCCTTCCTGGCAACGATGTCCAGATGGCGGATGCTATCCAAGCATACATTCAGGCGAGATTATCGGGCACTCCATGTTGGGTTGAACTGCCTGATGAAGCCTGGCATCCATCTGCGAAACGGCACAAATTCCGTAGGCCGGTATGTCGCCTGATCAAAGCTCTATATGGACATCCTGACGCAGGAACCATGTGGGAACAACATTGCCACACCGCGGTACAGAAAGTAGGATTCAAGCCGATTGGCGATGAATGGCCATCATTGTATTTCCACCCGCAAATGAAGCTCTTACTTGTCATCTACGTGGATGATCTCAAGATGGCAGGACCCAAAGAGAATCTACCCAAGGGTTGGGACATGCTGCGCCAAGAACTTCGATTGGAAGAAGAAACGCCGCTGGGCTTGTATCTGGGTTGTCGCATCTCCAAGGGCGAGGCAACGTTGCATGACAAAACGAAGGTGCAGACCGTTACCTACGACATGGAGACGTACCTGGACATGACAGTCAAGAAGTACTGCGACGTGACTGGGTTCGATCCGACAAAATTCAAGACGGTACCATCGCCGAGTCCGGCTGAGGAGACTAAGAATCACCCAGCTCGCGCTCCGGCACAGTCAGGTAAAAGCCATCGATGCACGTGGTGTGGACACACCATGCCTGTTGATAAGGATGGTCGGCTCGTTCCGCCTCCACCTATTCCCAAGGCGCCCGAGGAAGAGGAAATCAACGAGGCCAATCGCGGCGCACTTGCTCCGCAGGCAGCCAGCATTCTCATGAAATTGCTTTATGCCGCGCGCATTTGCCGCTTTGATCTTCTGCGCAGTATCAACAATCTCGCACGCAAGATCACGAAATGGACCAAGAAGGAGGATGCTCTTCTTCATCATCTCATGGCCTATGTGCACCAGTCCAAACATCACATGATGATTGGATGGGTCGGGAACTCCTTGGAGGACTCGTCCATCGGGCTGTTTGCAGATGCGGACTATGCAGGTTGTGGAGAAAGTTTGAAATCTACCTCCGGTGCTCATTTGCACATTCAAGGTTCTCATACAAGATTTCCCTTGGCGGGACTTAGCAAAAGGCAGGGGTGCTTGAGTCATTCCACACCTGAGGCCGAGATTGTCGCGGCCGACTTTGCCATGTCACGTCTTGGATTGCCTGCTATCACGTTGTGGCAGCAGCTTGGGGGGCAAGACCCCAACTTCGTCTTCTACGACGACAACCAGACCATGATCGGGGTGATTCGCACGGGCAAGAATCCGACTATGCGTCACTTGGAACGTACCCACGGTATCTGCATTGGATGGATGCACTCTATCTTTCAGGAAGGTTACGTTTCTCTTGCCTACGAGGTCACTGCCAAGATGTCCGCGGACATACACACCAAGTCGTTCAAGGATTCCGTGTCCTGGACACATGCGTGTCAGCTCATCAACATCTTTCCGCCGGATCTCATCGGCTCCCAAGAGATTATGGATCTGATGCGGCCTACTCATACCCAAAGCACGGATGAGAAGGGTCAGCAGCACTACTCGTTCAAGAGCGAGGTGCCTTGTTTTCCTTACACGCAGACGCCGATCCTCCCTCAGGTGTTGTATCGCGCTGGATTGTCGAGTAAGGAAGGCTTGCAAGAACATGACAGTGTGGACCCCATCCTGGTTGTCAAGTTCCCGCGCATGTTGCGGGGGCCGCCTTCTGCGTTGCCGCCTGGTCGTTACCTTCGGTCGACTTGGATTCTTCGTGAAGGGCAGTGGCACCAGATGGAGGACGTGCTGCTATCCTTGACACACCGGGCAAGTTCGACCGCTATGTGGAGCGTGCTGTGTTTCAGTACCATCCGGTACGGGGGCATTTGCGCCCCGCTGCTATTGCGGACGTCCTTGCGCCGCCGTTTTTGCCTCCTCCTGAACCGCCTCTGGGCCAGTCTTATGTGCGCGCCCTGCCCGCCAAATGGCGAGCGGTGGTTGTCACACTGGCGCGTGCCATCCATGGGGGGTACCAGGGCTTTACATTGCACCAGGGATTTTGTTTCAACGGCCAGTCCAAAAGTCAAGCCTCTCAATTTGGTTATGACCAATGGTCGTCGGTGTACGAAGATGTATGGCATGATGCGGCGGAACAGAAAAGGGAATATCAAGGATATGATGGAGCAATTGTGCCTCACGTGGTCAATTTCGCCGAAAACAAGCCCAAGGAGGGTCTGGTGATCCAATTCCTCGACCACGATGGAAGGTTGGTCCATGCTTACAAGAATCCTTACAGCCGGTGGAAGTACCGTATCACTATCAAAGATGCTCCAAAGGCAGTGACGGTGTGGACATTGATAGGAGTCGATGAGGAGAACTGGTGGAATGAGTATGCTCCAGGCAAGGATTGCATCGCCCAGCATGCTCCCGATTCTCACTACGACCCTGGGCTGCAAGTAAATGTTCTGAGTATGGGGCGAGAAGTTGACGACGCCATGTGCGCCTACATCTTTGATGTGGTGGAAGCGAGGAAGGACAACCCTAACTCCGTAATCTTCATTGGTGCAGGGGTGTTGGGCAAGAATTCGTGGCTGAGTCGGAAAATCGCTGACAACCCTGAAAGGGCCAAATTGCGGACAGACTACCCATGGGGGGAGGTCGTCCAAAGAATTGCGCGCAGAGCGGCATCATGGGGGTTCCAAATCATCATCGAAGTACCTCCTCGAGTACCAGTCCAGGAAACCAAGCAGTACAAGGGACTTCAGGAAGATGCCATGTGGAAGAGCATCAAGATCCAAGGATGCACTCACGGGCAACGTTATACCTTTCGGGATCCTGTATCTCCTGGAACCGCCGTTGAGCTCGGCTACTGCAAGGATGAATGGGAGTACATTGCCGCAAACGTCGCGCTGCATCCTAAGTCGTCTGATGTGTGCTCGTCCAAACATTTGCACATGACTGATTCGGACGCTAAGGATCGATCTGATAAATGCGAGTTGACTAGCCAAATCTCCAGAAGATTGCTTAAAGCCTTGAAATTTCAGGCAACTGGCGATGGGAGATTGGTAGCCATGCCGTCGAAGGCTGGTGGACGAAAGCCAGACCGCATGATTGTTGACCTCTGTGGCTTGGGTAACGGCTACGCCGTACCTAAGTCCACTAAGGGTTGCTCTCGCATAACTTGCAAGGAGCTGATCAGCTCCAAGGCCGATGAGGACAGCCTTATCGGTACGATGAAGGATGCGTGCCGGAACGACCTGCGCACACCTGTGCTATTCGTGGCATCGCTTTTGCGATCAGGTGCTGGTCCTGGAAGTAGTGAAGGGGCTTGCGTGGGGGGTGAGAAACGTTCTGGTGGGAAGTACAAGGTTTTCAGAAGTGTCTTGAAATCTCTCAAACGCCTGCTGAAGAAGTGTGCGGAATTTTCCGACGTCTATTTTTCGCTTGACATGCCTTCTTCATGTTCATGTTGGTCTTGGCCAGAGTTGCATGCTCTTGTTTCAAGTGGCAAGGTGACGAAGGTTAAGGTTGATGATCATGTTGGTGCTGATGGCGATGGTGGTGGACGCAGGATCATGTTCTCTAACATGCCTGAAGCGGACCGTTTGGTGATGAGACTGAATGATTGCTTGGACCATGATTCGAAGAACAGTTTGTCGCAGCGCATTGATGTCTCATGGCGGTCAATTGCGAGGAATGTTCGCAGCCTTGTTCGAGCTCATGTCAGTGTCAGTCATGTTGCACATGAATCTGAGGACATTGCATGGCAGCAACATCAGTGTGTAGACGCTGATGAAGGGGCTATTAGACAGCCCCAACTAAGGAACAACTAAGGTCTGACCAGACGGATCGGGGAAGGGTGCCTCTTACGGAGAACCCGGAACCGTGAAGTCGAGTAGGGTGTAGGGACTTCCCTCCTACGGAGGAAGGACCGAAACCCGAGCCATGGCTGAAAGCTACAATGCCTACGAGCTGGCCTTCGAAGGAGTGGACCACGAAGAAGTTTTCCCGTCTGGTGGGATGATGCGAACGTTTCTGAAGTTCCACAAGTTCCTGGAGATGTATTCTGGGGATTCGTCGCAGAGCGTTTCGCTCCCGCCGAAGATTACGAAAGACAAAGTGGTCGACAATGATCTCATTCGCACATGGGCAGCGTTCAAAGCACCTCCGTTGGTCTTGCTGTTCACGTGTGCAAATCTGTCGCCAGGAGGGGATCTTTCCATTCGAGTCCGAGAAATCCTCAAAGCTTGCTTATTTGCTGCCCCTGAGGAGTATATGGACAAACCCTATGGGGAGATACTCGCCATGGTCATCAAGTTTGGTGGAGGTCTCAAACACATTGTTGCTGACTACGAGGGGAAGTTCAATGCCATCACAGGTTTATGGTGGATGAGGAAGTGATCCGCGATGATGCAAAATTGGCTGTGGTTGAACTGGAACAAGAACGAAAACAAGTTCGGTTCGACTTGAACACTGCAACAAGGAACATCGTCAGTGCGGACGGCTACTACAACCTCGCTGTTCTCATCAACTCCGTGGAGACGCCCTACCAGACTGTGACAGACACGAGAATTCAACAATGGTATACGGTGAATCAGGACTACTACCACAAGTTGCCAATGTAGGGTAGAGCACCTGACCAATCAGACCTGTTGGCGGAGCCTACGTTATGTAGGGTGTGCAAGCTGATGTACATGTTCGCAAAACACACTGGGTATGGACTACGGACCTACAACCAAGAATGTGCAGCGAGCAACGATGGCGCTACGCCACTCAACGTTCACCAGCTGGCTTTGATGATGCGCACAATGCCTCAAGGCATGGGACATCCGCTCGCCTTTGCGATTAACTCGCTCCAGGCGTTCAGTGTCTGTCTCCACGTGCTTCATTCCTACGTATCATGGGTTGATCCAGATACTGGACACCCGCATTACAGATGGTCCAACGATGTGCTCCCTGATTCCGACTACACTACGTATTCTTTCCTCAAGCACCATGTGGATGCTGTATGTGCAGATCAAGACAGGAACGGTTTCCAATTGCCGGATGCGTTCCGTAGCTACACCTGGAATCAGTGCGGAGTTGAATCTGGGTATGTGGTTGACTGCTCTACCAAACGCGCCACGTTGAGCATATGGGAAGCAGAATTCCAACAGATGGGGGCACCAAGTCCGCTTATGCAAGCTGATGGCCTATTTCCGCCCAACCTTCAACGGCATCCTAGCTGGGTGTACTCAACGGGGAGGGTGGCGATGCCTACGGCAAGCAACCTCGAACCGGAAGGAATCGTGCACCCTGAGCATGGAAGAACGCCGGGACAACAGCAAGGATCCGCTACCGAGCCTCGAGCCACCCCTAGCTACGGACCAAAGAGGGCAAGGACGGACGAGGCAACGGCATCGGCGTCATCATCTTCTGCGGCACCTCCTCCACAACCATCGACTTCGCAACCGGAAGAAGAACCATCGCAACCGACATGGGAGGAAGCTCCAATCCCCGCTGGCGCTCAGGAAAGTTGGTACCATTATGTCAACATCGATGAAAAGGGCTGTCGCTCGAGCTTGCTGGCGACGACCCGTGATCAAGACGAGTACCCACCTACCATTGATGAGACGCAAAAGTTCGTGGCCAACCACGACGTGGGGACCACACCGATTCAGCATTACGTCAGAAGACTGGTGACCTACTTGGCAAGGATTCGTTCCGTCTCTCAAAGTGACGACAAGGGTCTCAACCTGAAGGTCTACGTGAAGCTGAGCACGAAGATGTGGTTACGGATGTATTCGCGGCTGTACCATGCATTGGCCTTGGTGTCGTGCGTGCATCTTCCTTCTCCTCCAATGCTTACCTCGGCAGTGATGATCGAGGCAGACAGCGATCTTGTCGACAACGATGAAATTCCGGCAGAAGCAAGGATCAATACCATGAACACGCTGAACGGAGTTCGCAATAGTTTGGGTATGGGTGGCAAGCCTGATGCCGCGACTATGCGCTCTCAATGCACAATCCTCGTCCAAGACTTTGACATGGTTGCAAGGACCAGAGGATCATCGCATACAGTGAGAGAAAATCTCGTCATGCATGGATGGAGTGAGATCTACATTGTGAGCCCGTCGATCACCGCAGGTGCCAACTACAACTTCCAAGTTACGAAGGGATCGTTGGAATCTGTGAATGAGACATTGGATGGCGTGACTGAAGAGCAGATTGCAACCGTCACGTTGCATTACCATCTGTCTCTCCAGGCGATCCTCATCGAGAACATATCATTTCCGATGAGTGAGGTCGGAGACGGGGCAGCGATTCGTGCTGATTTGCAGCGACAGCTCAAGGTTACGTACGTTGACCCTATCATTGCGGCAGGGAAGCGTACCACGCGCCCTCCAATTGTCAACATCAATCACGACTTACGGTTCGTAGGAGCAGCCAGCAATTACCTTCGACAGAAAGCTTCTATGTTCAACGGTTTCCACGCGCTGGGAATGTATATTGAACTGGAGTTGCGGGCCCGAGCATGCGTGGTGATTCATGGATCTTCGTTTTGGTCAAGAATGTACAGTCAGGCGAAACATGCGTCGTCAGGCGTGCATACACTGTCAGTCGAAAAGGTGCCACCACCGGACAATCGGGTCAGGTTCAAATTGGGCCTAGCTATCTACGAGAAGCAGCTGTTCTGCGAGAAGATGGTATCCACGTGCTTTGTTGAGGAATCGAAAGTTCGCTCATGGGACGAAACAGTCCGAACCGACTCAGTCGCTCACCCGTCGCTTGTCGAGATTTGGGAGGACAAGAGTGAAGTCAAGACGTCCACCAAGATTTCGCAGACATGGTTTACGGGGGAACAGCAGCAACAGATCAGATCGGGTGCCCAGGGTGACACGGTCGCTGAATCGTCCACAGTCACCTGGCAGGATTTTGACATCGCCATGACCGTTCCCGAGGCCTACTACGACAACAGGCACTACTGGTTCAGGATCGACACCTATGCGCCCCCGAACACTGGTTATGTCAAAGGGAGAACGTTCTATTGCTCTGGATGTGAAGCAATGAAGTTGGCTGAGTGCTACGCACAAGCCTTCTTCAAGCCGACCGGAAACGGGTATCCTGGACACTGCATTGGGTGCGCGCATACTTCAGCTCTGAAGATGCAGCATCAAATCAGCTCCTTCAATGACTTGATCACGTCCCAGAAGTACACCTTGGCTTGCGCAAAGCACCTTTATGACCTGAGGCTTCAATTCGTGGATCCTCGCGTGGACATCAAGGAGTTCCTCAAAGTTTGGGCGGAGATGGTCTATGAAGACATCGGCAAGACGGTTTCTCACTACGGTGGTCTCCGAATCACAGCCTGTCAGGCCATCGAGTACGCGGCATGGGGAAAGGCCAAACAGTTGGCGTGGGACAGAGGGTACGACTCCGAAGGCAAGACATGCTACATCTGCTACTACGATGCCGGGAACTGCGCTTATGCTGGTTTCATGAGGATGCTTTTGACTCCAGAAGAGCGCCAAGAATGTTACAGAGGGTCAGTCTTGCCCAAGGAAGAGCTCCTGGGTGACACAGTGGAGCTGGCGCTCGGGCTTCTGACAATTGCAATGAGACACCCAAGTCATTTTATGAATTGGGGTGGCCTTGAGGGAGCAAATGCGTGCGCGAGAGGAATCGAAAGGTCATTCTTCCGCTACGCGTCGGCCGAAGCCATCGAGCTGATCACGGTTGACTCCCCGCGCAAAAGGACACCGCCCAAGAAGAATGAAGCAGTCGCTGAGATCGTCAACAAAATGTCCGCTGACCTCGTGATTGATTTCACAGTGATCGTCGATGGTGATATCTACCCCGTAGAGATTGCGAGAACCGACGAGACACAGGCCGCTGACAACGTCACGGACGATCCAGGGTTCTCAGTTGCTCCACCAATACCTGCACAGGATGTAGATGGGGATGCGCAACCCGAAGAAGAACAAGGTGCAGAAGGCCCTGATCCCAGGCATGCAATTCGTGAAGGATTTGTCGCGCAGCTTCAGGACTATGTGGGAGTACTCGCTCAGGGCGAAATGTCGGTCGGAAGCGACCGCATCACGTTCTGTGTCGCTTGTGGCAGTGATCTACACACTCTGTCCAATTGCACAGAAAATGCTGCGACCCGGGATCTGGTACTTCGAGGCGTCCAGATTATCAAGGAAAGCCTTCTTCGATATCCACGTCGAGTATCTCCACAAGAGGCTGAGCCAATGGACGTTGACACCACAGATCATGTGAGTGTTGCATCCTCGGACCGACGACCCAAGGCCAAAGCCCGACCGCGACGCGGAGGCGAAGCCGTTCGGGGTGATGTGGTCTTGATCCGTTATGAGAACAAACACAATCTCTGCACGGATGTGGAGAATCGTCGGGGCCTAAATGATGCTTGTGGCGTACCACTGCAGGAATCGGGACCAGAGAATAGCCAGCGAGTGGTGGACATCATTGAGCAACTTTCGGACCATCGCGACCGACGCCTACCTCAACGAGGAGACCGTCCTAGCTTTGCTTACGATGAAAACACTCATAGCTACACCAATGCAGTCTATGAATCCATCGGCGGCGGAAGGCCAATCCGGTGCGGGATTCTCGACCTGATCCCAACCAAGGGTGCAAGCTTCATCAACAATCGGTGGGACATCGTGAACGAAGTTGTCCTTCGCAACATCACCCGTCAGCGCAGATTGAACGCGGATTGGGCGCTATCATGCATCCAGTCTGACTTGCGCCACAGAATCGCCAGGCGCCCAGGCTCGGAATGGCTTGACAACAGGTGCCAGGTGGAATTCAACAGTGTCATCAAATGTGATGAAGGAGGATGGGTGATGATCGAAGACTTGGTGAGGCATGAGCCACTATGGACCCATGAAAGCAGACGCATCACCGAAGGGGTCTCAAGGACCGATGATCAACAGAAGAAGAGAGTGTACAATGAAAGGCTTCAGCTATTGTTCCAGGGGAACATGATTGCAGCCA
>CAJNDT010003635.1:481240-702127 GCA_905221615.1 Symbiodinium sp. CCMP2592
TTCTAAGGTGTCACTATAAGAGCTGTGAGCAAGACCGTGTAAAGTGCAAGAGAAGGGGGCACGCTAAGCGTCCCTCGACTCTAAGGGGGCATGCTACGCATCCCTCATCTTTACCTTTCTATGTGACCGCCAACGCAACGTTTGGCTCAAGTCAATGCCCATAGCTAAGTACTATATGTGTCTTCTATCCTGAGCAATCAGAGCTATCCCGTTGCACAGACGAACCGCCGCCGGCAGTGAGTGCAAAAGGAACGGCCGCCGGTTCTGCCTGCATAGGATCGCACGTGTGGAAGTAAGAGGGAGAGACGGGGTCCAGTCTGTGGAGAGTGCTAGCCAGCCACACCTACATTCATTACAGCTCTGGTGGGGAGAGCAGCAACCAAGTCGAGATCAATCCCCCACGCAGGTTATCAGCCGTACGCGGCTCTGCCTTTCTACAGCAACGACTACTTGATCTACTGCGACCACAATGAACTCAGGATCAAGCCAAGATACGACAATGACTTTCGGTGCCGATGTGGCAGCGCCAGCCGTTGGTGAGTCAACAGCTGACGACACAGTGGTGCAATCCGTTGATAGCTCCACGGAAGATGACAAAGGTCAATCTTCTGCGCTTGCCATTGCAAAGGCAGTTCCCAAGGGAAAAGCAAAGAGTCTACCAAGAGCATCTACGCCTTCGCGTCCGACATCCACAGGTTCGAGGACGGGCAAGGCTTCAGAACGACGGGCCGAAGCGTCTGGTTTTCAGGCACCTCGGACTACGTCCAGGGCCAAGAACAAAGGAGTCAAGACCTTGGAAAAGAAGTCAAGACCATCATCTTCGAGAAGCTCTTCAGCACGATCGAGGACTTCGGCTACTCGTGGGCGTGACAAGTCCATGACTTGGAACCGAATGGTTACCAATCAACCACGCGATGCTGACGATCTGGACATGACTCTGGATACGATTCCTGCGCGTGGTGATGCGTCATCCGTGGCCACGCCTGCAATAGCTGATGGTCCGAATGCCTACCAGGAACTGACGATTTCGCAACAGTTCGAAGCATCGAACCTTGCACAGCAGATGTACTATCGCAGTCAGGTGCAAGAATACGAAGGAATCGTCCAGACCATGATGGACAAGATCAAGGAGATGCAACAAGAAGATGAAGGATCTGGAATTCGCATTGAGGAATTGGAACGACAACGTGATCATGCATGCTTAGCCATGAGGCACATCAACAATGTCAATCAGGAGATGAAGCGAGACTATGAAACAGCTTTGTTTCGCATGGATGAACAGAACTCTGCTCAACAACGTCAAGCACATGCCGTTGCCGAGGAGTTAGCTCAACAGCTACACGTGTTCCGCACGGAGGCAGCCACTAACTTTGTGCAGTTGGAGGCAAGAGCGCAAGGCGATGGTGAGCTTATGGCACGTGAGTATGAGCGTCTGACTCATGAACTTCATGAACACGCCAGAGAGAACTTGGTCCTCCGGTCAAACACAGCAAGTTCGGAACAAGCCTTACAAGCAATGCAGGAACGATTCCACTTGGTCAAGAACCAGGAGTTGCGGGCTGTGAACGAGATCCAAGGGCTAGCTGGAAACAGCGCAGCCATTGAACAAGAACGATTTCGGCTTCGCGAACGTCTTGGTGAAGAGGAAGAGTACCGCAAAATGGCTGTGAAGAGGATGCAAGAAGCAGAGGACGACTTCATCAGAATGAAGATCATGCAAGGCGATCATTGCCTACCTTGCACGACGAGCTGAGTGAACTCAGGAAAACGCTCAAAGCACAAGAAGATCTTCAAGCGAGGACACGCAGCGAATTGGAGGCAGCGCGAAACTCCAATCAAGGAGGAGCGACGCGACCTTCGAGCATGCCCATGTCTTCGAGGACTACTGAGTCTGGCTGGGAGCACGTAGGAAAGGAAGTAATGCCTGCATTTTCCGTAGGAGATGAGGTACGATCCCCTGAAATACGGTCCCCAAGTCAAGTTAGTCCAGTCGCCAAAGAGAAGTTCGCATTCTCGGAATCGGACAAGGACAAGAACCTTGTGATGGATGGAATTCCATTCACCGGTGGAAACTTCTTCACTGGCCGCAGTTCAATGCCAATCGTGGCGGATGCAATGCCCGAGCACTACGTGCCAGGTATTAGCAGCCCAGCACTTGCGCGTTCCACGCCTAGTGCAGCCACTTTGTTCGGCATACCAAGCGGATTTCATGGGAAAAGTGATGCGGCAGCCGTGCGTGATCGACAGCTACGCGAACTCTTGGGGGATCGCGGGATGTTGGGATCGAAGTCCACAGCATCGGCCAGCTCCTCAAGACCTGTTGGCATCGACGGTGTCACCGCATCTACGAAGGGCAACGACCTCGTTGGTCCCCCTGTCGCCTATGACGATTCTATCCATGAGGCAAGGAGGCGTCAGATCGAGAAAGAGATCGCGGAACAGTACGAGGAGAAGATTGCTGATCTGCGAAGTGAAGTACTCAAGGCTCAGAAAGCCGAACAACGTCTCAGAGCTGATCGTGATGAGTGGAGATTATTCGCTGAAACGATTCAGGAAAACCATGGAGACGATGACGGTGATGAAGCTGGCGACGAGAACGGAGAGGACGAGCATGATGAAGGAACCGGCACGGGGTATGATCCTCCAGATCCGCCTGATGATGATGATGACAAGAAGAAAGGCGGAGGGGGCAAACCTGAATCGGATCCTGGTTCGCATGCACGTGATCCTGACGGAGATGCGGATCCTGAAGTCACAGAGGTGAGAATTTCCAGGAGGGAAGCCGACAAAGTGACCGTTCCTCCATGGCCTACTCTCACTCATCTCAACAACTGGCGATCCGTGTGCACGGCCAATGTCTTAGGAGCATCAGCCGACCCACATCATGAGGACTGGATGTTATGGCTGGCACCAGCGTTCAACCCATTCCCTGATGTCGAAGCATTGAATGATTCAGGACACAAGAAGTTCAAGAGCATAGACGTCAAATTGGGGATCGCCATGGTCGCAATGCTACGTGCCGGTGGTGACAAATCAGCTGACCTGTACCTCGAGGTGAACCGGAAGGCCAACGATTACATCAGCAGGCCTGACGTGAAGATCATCAAAGGACGACAAGTCATCGCGATGATGTATGAAAGTTTTCGAACGCATGATCGTCTTGACATGATCATCACTCTTGAGTATTTGGTGAAGCTCCAGTACCAAGGCGACAACAAGCTTCATACGTTCAAGCAGACGTGGTTGGAAGTTCTGGGACGGATGAGACCAGAGGACATTCCATCCAAAACAGCTCTCCGTGATTGCTTGTACAGCAAGATCAAGGACTCGCCCGCAATGAAGATGGACTTGGGCATGCATTACGAACACTTGCCCTACAATCATGAAGACCGATCGTACGACAACCTGATGAAGATCATTGATCGTACCATCATGCGGAGACGAGAACAGTCAAATCTCACTCAGACCCAAATTGGCTTGCGCCAGATGCTTGAGGGCAAGGATTTGCTTGCTGCACCGGCCAAGGTACCTGAGAAACCTACGCCTAACGCAGCTCCATCCGCAAAGGTCAAGGCTTCGCCGACCAAGCCGGATAAAGCAACACCTGTACTACCTCAAAGCAAAGCGAAGAGTCATGCGAAGACCAAGCCAAAGCCTAAGAAGAAGACGAGGAGTGAGTCAGCGGACAACAGAGGTGACAAAAGCAAGAAGCAAATCCGCTGCAAGTTCCATTTCACAGATGCAGGGTGTCGAAATGGCGATAAGTGTCCATTCAGTCACTCGAAGAAGACTCCAGAGCGACCCTTCACGCCGAGGACGAGAACTCCAAGTCCATCTGGAGGAGGAGGAAACAGGATATGCTACTCGTTCAAGAACACAGGCTCGTGCTCAAGAGAGAATTGTCCTTTCAAGCATGAGGCAGCGGCTACCCCAGCTCCGGAACCAAAGGCAAAAGCTAAAGCTAAATCCGAAGCGAAGGCAGCTCCAGCGAAGCCGAATGCCAAGGCCAAGGCACTCCCTGCGGCACCCGCCATCAGATTGTGTCGAAGGTGGAATCCATCAGCTCCGGCTATATGGAAGCGATCTTCAAGACAAGATGAGGAGGAGTCAGATTGTCCATCCGTTGACAGCGACGCTGATTCGGATTGTTCAACAGATGACGAATCCTCGGGAACGACTACGTCGACCCGAAAAGTGATAAAGCGCAATGTGACATTTGCCAACGACGTGAAGTTCATTTCTTCGTGTCCTAGAAGATCGAAGAAAGACAAAGAGCGGAAGGTGAAGTACGTCGACATGGAAGCGTTTATCAATGATGAGGATCGCGCCGTGAGCTTGGAATTCGCCAAGCACAAAGCGAGATTGAGGGCACAGATCATGAGAGACATGGTTGACGACGATGATGATCAATGCGGAGATCGAGTTTCATTCGTACGAATCCCAGGAACGTCTCGAGTGGAAGAAGTTTCGTTCTACGACGGTGAGGATTCCATCGTTGAGCGCGAACTCGATGCTGCACACAGCAAACGGATCATCAATCAAGGCTTATTCAAATGCATGGTTCAACCAGTCATCCTTAAGAAGAAGATCAAGTTTCTCATGGACACTGGGTGTGGTCATGACCTCATATCTCAGAAGAAGATCGAGAAGCACAGTCTCGAAACACTCGTGACTCCAGAGCCCATATCATTTCAGACAGCCAATGGAATCACCGATACCGATCTCGTGTCGAATTTCCAGACTGAGTCGTTCGAGGAACCGATCAACGCTTATGTGTTGGACGACACACCGTCGGTGCTTTCCATAGGCAAGAGATGTATGAACTTCAACTACGGGTTTGTGTGGCCTCCCGGAAGGGAACCATTCATGATCAACCCGCAGGGCAAGAGAATATCTCTGTTCGTGAACGGTGACATCCCGTACGTTCGTGCCGGGAGTTCCAAGTCATTGGTTCATGATGATCCGGAGGCCAAAGCTATCACCGAAATCTTCAAGGGTGCGTTGACAGCGGGCAATGTTGACGTCAGCGTCGCAGCTGCCGCTGAAGCTGCACCGGGCGAGATTGAAGCAGAAGAAGAAGGTGATGATCACGAACGACCTCCTGATCCTGAACCCCAAGAACCTCCTATAGAAGAAGTACCAGAGTCCGAGGCCGGACGCCCTCCGGACGACGACGAAGGAAAAGGAGTGGGTGAAATTCCATTGGATGGTGACGATGAGGTGATCATTGATGTGGAAGGCGACGGTGCGCCGAGCCGCAAGGCCAGAGTCGGAACACTGAAAGCCGAAGCGAAGACATTGGCACATCTGTGTACTCATCGCTACCGCAATCCATATTGCGAATCGTGCATACGCGCGAAGATGAAGCACTTGCGAACACAACGAGGTGCATTTCAACGTGTGATCAAACACTGGGGAGATCTTGTGACGTTCGACTTCCTTGACATGCGCAAGGCCGCCGAAGCAGGCATTGGACTCGATGACGGAGCACGTGAAGTTCTAGTCATCAGGGACATCGCCACCAAAATGATCGCAGCGATTCCCACGGCTTCAAGGAGCACTGACGAAGTCGTCATGGCCATCAGACGCCTTATGGGAAGACGCAAGATTCATATGGCGTATAGTGATGAAGCACCAGAGTTCGATTCAGCTATGGCGCAGTTGAAGATCGTGATAGATCATTCCCTTCCAGGGAAACCCAGTAACAATTCACTCGCTGAACGATCAAATCAAGAAGTGATCAACACAGTCGCAGCATCCATGCTACACGCCGGATTGCCCGCTCAATACTGGTCCTTTGCGCTTAATTGCGTGATGCAGAACCTCAACGTTGAAGACGTGGAGGGCGATGGTGATTCAGCATGGAAGCGAATGACTGGAAAGGACTTCGAGGGAAAAGCCATACCCTTTGGTGCCAAAGTCTTCTTCAAGCCGACGGACACAAGGCCGAAGACATATGGCAACAAATTCGATCCAAAGGGGATTCCAGGCATTTTTGCCGGATACATCATCACTGCTGGTCAAGGGTGGTCCAAGAAGTATCGCGTTTGGGATATGAAGGAATTTGCCAACGCGAACTTGTCGATGGACGCATCTGTTCCCAGGAAGTTGATGAGACCGTACGAGACAGAAGTTATCTACTTCCCAGAGGAGATAACGTTTCCCCTGAAAGCCGAGTACGAAAGGATGAATTCAACCATTGAGGGACTCAGGGACAACGTTGACCTCGCTGGCAAGGAGATAAAAGACGTCGATGACGGTGATGACGGTCCGCCCGGAGGAAATGGTGGCGACGGGGATGACGATGATCCAAATGGACTTCTTCCTCCACCGGATCCCGGAGAAGATCCTGACTTACAGGACATAGATCCATCTGACATAGAGACGGAGCCGCTCGGCGAAGTCTTCAAGTCAGCAGAACATGAAGCTATTGATGCCATAGGAGACAAAAGACTCGAAGAACTAGACGAAGAGCTGGGTCTACGTGCAGCACCGCCTCCTTCTGAACCAAAGGTCACTGGGAAAGATCGACGATCGCCCCGCGAAGTCGGTCCAACCGGTAGACTCATCCCCGAAGGAGACATCGAAGAACCTGGAGAGATTATCAAGATCTTGAAAGAAAAGAAGTTGGCTCCCGAGGAGATTGAACATTGGAGTACGGGGAAGAAAGGGGACGGCATTGTATATCTCACCGATGACGGTGAAGCCTGCAAGATCGACAAAAGGGGAGTTCCGTATAAGATCCGAAGTGACGGTCGACGAACTCTTCCTACACGGCGACCTATCCATTCTTATTCTCCGGAAGCATGGAAGAAGATGAGCGAAACGGAGAAGAAGGCAGCATACAAGAAAGAAAAGCGAGACAAAGCTCGAGTTGCCAAGAAAGACCGGAAGAAGGCTGTGATAGGAAAGAAGATAGTCACCAAGATTTTAGACAACATGATCTTTCCCAAGATTGTCCCATGTGAAGAAATTGATCTGCAACTCAACGTGTCCGTTGATGACGACGATGGTTGGTCATGGGCACAGTCCTATGTGGATCAATATACACAGGAACAATTCTTGGCAGATGTCGTGCCGGCCGTTCCGGCGCATATGGTCATGGATGATAACTGGATTCCTTCTATGCCGTGTACGACTTCTCACAGAAACGTACATCGGGAAAAGAATCATGCAGGAGGATCGTGCTTCAATGCCATGGTCACTCGACCCGTCACACGCAAGGAGATGATCAACAATCCCAAGGCCATGGAAGCTTTCATGAAAGAATGGAAGGGATTGTGGGACCAAGAGGTGTTTGACTTCTCAACTACGCGTGAATATGACGACGTCGTCGCTGAGGCAAAGAAGAAAGGTGAGAAAGTACACATGGCGCGAGTACATGGACTGATATACGAGAAGAACTATCAGCTCAAAGAGGACGATCCTGCCAGGAAGTTCAAGGGGCGAGGTGTACTACTCGGTGATCAGGTCAAAGACCAGAATATGGAAGCCGCATTGTTTCAGGATTTGGGGAATTCCCCGGCTACGTTTGACGCCTCACGATGGGCAGATTACTACGGATGCCTTCCTGGCAACGATGTCCAGATGGCGGATGCTATCCAAGCATACATTCAGGCGAGATTATCGGGCACTCCATGTTGGGTTGAACTGCCTGATGAAGCCTGGCATCCATCTGCGAAACGGCACAAATTCCGTAGGCCGGTATGTCGCCTGATCAAAGCTCTATATGGACATCCTGACGCAGGAACCATGTGGGAACAACATTGCCACACCGCGGTACAGAAAGTAGGGTTCAAGCCGATTGGCGATGAATGGCCATCATTGTATTTCCACCCGCAAATGAAGCTCTTACTTGTCATCTACGTGGATGATCTCAAGATGGCAGGACCCAAAGAGAATCTACCCAAGGGTTGGGACATGCTGCGCCAAGAACTTCGATTGGAAGAAGAAACGCCGCTGGGCTTGTATCTGGGTTGTCGCATCTCCAAGGGCGAGGCAACGTTGCATGACAAAACGAAGGTGCAGACCGTTACCTACGACATGGAGACGTACCTGGACATGACAGTCAAGAAGTACTGCGACGTGACTGGGTTCGATCCGACAAAATTCAAGACGGTACCATCGCCGAGTCCGGCTGAGGAGACTAAGAATCACCCAGCTCGCGCTCCGGCACAGTCAGGTAAAAGCCATCGATGCACGTGGTGTGGACACACCATGCCTGTTGATAAGGATGGTCGGCTCGTTCCGCCTCCACCTATTCCCAAGGCGCCCGAGGAAGAGGAAATCAACGAGGCCAATCGCGGCGCACTTGCTCCGCAGGCAGCCAGCATTCTCATGAAATTGCTTTATGCCGCGCGCATTTGCCGCTTTGATCTTCTGCGCAGTATCAACAATCTCGCACGCAAGATCACGAAATGGACCAAGAAGGAGGATGCTCTTCTTCATCATCTCATGGCCTATGTGCACCAGTCCAAACATCACATGATGATTGGATGGGTCGGGAACTCCTTGGAGGACTCGTCCATCGGGCTGTTTGCAGATGCGGACTATGCAGGTTGTGGAGAAAGTTTGAAATCTACCTCCGGTGCTCATTTGCACATTCAAGGTTCTCACACAAGATTTCCCTTGGCGGGACTTAGCAAAAGGCAGGGATGCTTGAGTCATTCCACACCTGAGGCCGAGATTGTCGCGGCCGACTTTGCCATGTCACGTCTTGGATTGCCTGCTATCACGTTGTGGCAGCAGCTTGGGGGGCAAGACCCCAACTTCGTCTTCTACGACGACAACCAGACCATGATCGGGGTGATTCGCACGGGCAAGAATCCGACTATGCGTCACTTGGAACGTACCCACGGTATCTGCATTGGATGGATGCATTCTATCTTTCAGGAAGGTTACGTTTCTCTTGCCTATGAGGTCACTGCCAAGATGTCCGCGGACATACACACCAAGTCGTTCAAGGATTCCGTGTCCTGGACACATGCGTGTCAGCTCATCAACATCTTTCCGCCGGATCTCATCGGCTCCCAAGAGATTATGGATCTGATGCGGCCTACTCATACCCAAAGCACGGATGAGAAGGGTCAGCAGCACTACTCGTTCAAGAGCGAGGTGCCTTGTTTTCCTTACACGCAGACGCCGATCCTCCCTCAGGTGTTGTATCGCGCTGGATTGTCGAGTAAGGAAGGCTTGCAAGAACATGACAGTGTGGACCCCATCCTGGTTGTCAAGTTCCCGCGCATGTTGCGGGGGCCGCCTTCTGCGTTGCCGCCTGGTCGTTACCTTCGGTCGACTTGGATTCTTCGTGAAGGGCAGTGGCACCAGATGGAGGATCGTGCTGCTATCCTTGACACACCGGGCAAGTTCGACCGCTATGTGGAGCGTGCTGTGTTTCAGTACCATCCGGTACGGGGGCATTTGCGCCCCGCCGCCATTGCGGACGTCCTTGCGCCGCCGTTTTTGCCTCCTCCTGAACCGCCTCTAGGCCAGTCTTATGTGCGCGCCCTGCCCGCCAAATGGCGAGCGGTGGTTGTCACACTGGCGCGTGCCATCCATGGGGGGTACCAGGGCTTTACATTGCACCAGGGATTTTGTTTCAACGGCCAATCCAAAAGTCAAGCCTCTCAATTTGGTTATGACCAATGGTCGTCGGTGTACGAAGATGTATGGCATGATGCGGCGGAACAGAAAAGGGAATATCAAGGATATGATGGAGCAATTGTGCCTCACGTGGTCAATTTCGCCGAAAACAAGCCCAAGGAGGGTCTGGTGATCCAATTCCTCGACCACGATGGAAGGTTGGTCCATGCTTACAAGAACCCTTACAGCCGGTGGAAGTACCGTATCACTATCAAAGATGCTCCAAAGGCAGTGACGGTATGGACATTGATAGGAGTCGATGAGGAGAACTGGTGGAACGAGTATGCTCCAGGCAAGGATTGCATCGCCCAGCATGCTCCCGATTCTCACTACGACCCTGGGCTGCAAGTAAATGTTCTGAGTATGGGGCGAGAAGTTGACGACGCCATGTGCGCCTACATCTTTGATGTGGTGGAAGCAAGGAAGGACAACCCTAACTCCGTAATCTTCATTGGTGCAGGGGTGTTGGGCAAGAATTCGTGGCTGAGTCGGAAAATCGCTGACAACCCTGAAAGGGCCAAATTGCGGACAGACTACCCATGGGGGGAGGTCGTCCAAAGAATTGCGCGCAGAGCGGCATCATGGGGGTTCCAAATCATCATCGAAGTGCCTCCTCGAGTACCAGTCCAGGAAACCAAGCAGTACAAGGGACTTCAGGAAGATGCCATGTGGAAGAGCATCAAGATCCAAGGATGCACTCACGGGCAACGTTATACCTTTCGGGATCCTGTATCTCCTGGAACCGCCGTTGAGCTCGGCTACTGCAAGGATGAATGGGAGTACATTGCCGCAAACGTCGCGCTGCATCCTAAGTCGTCTGATGTGTGCTCGTCCAAACATTTGCACATGACTGATTCGGACGCTAAGGATCGATCTGATAAATGCGAGTTGACTAGCCAAATCTCCAGAAGATTGCTTAAAGCCTTGAAATTTCAGGCAACTGGCGATGGGAGATTGGTAGCCATGCCGTCGAAGGCTGGTGGACGAAAGCCAGACCGCATGATTGTTGACCTCTGTGGCTTGGGTAATGGCTACGCCGTACCTAAGTCCACTAAGGGTTGCTCTCGCATAACTTGCAAGGAGCTGATCAGCTCCAAAGCCGATGAGGACAACCTTATCGGTACGATGAAGGATGCGTGCCGGAACGACCTGCGCACACCTGTGCTATTCGTGGCATCGCTTTTGCGATCAGGTGCTGGTCCTGGAAGTAGTGAAGGGGCTTGCGTGGGGGGTGAGAAACGTTCTGGTGGGAAGTACAAGGTTTTCAGAAGTGTCTTGAAATCTCTCAAACGCCTGCTGAAGAAGTGTGCGGAATTTTCCGACGTCTATTTTTCGCTTGACATGCCTTCTTCATGTTCATGTTGGTCTTGGCCAGAGTTGCATGCTCTTGTTTCAAGTGGCAAGGTGACGAAGGTTAAGGTTGATGATCATGTTGGTGCTGATGGCGATGGTGGTGGACGCAGGATCATGTTCTCTAACATGCCTGAAGCGGACCGTTTGGTGATGAGACCGGATGATTGCTTGGACCATGATTCGAAGAACAGTTTGTCGCAGCGCATTGATGTCTCATGGCGGTCAATTGCGAGGAATGTTCGCAGCCTTGTTCGAGCTCATGTCAGTGTCAGTCATGTTGCACATGAATCTGAGGACATTGCATGGCAGCAACATCAGTGTGTAGACGCTGATGAAGGGGCTATTAGACAGCCCCAACTAAGGAACAACTAAGGTCTGACCAGACGGATCGGGGAAGGGTGCCTCTTACGGAGAACCCGGAACCGTGAAGTCGAGTAGGGTGTAGGGACTTCCCTCCTACGGAGGAAGGACCGAAACCCGAGCCATGGCTGAAAGCTACAATGCCTACGAGCTGGCCTTCGAAGGAGTGGACCACGAAGAAGTTTTCCCGTCTGGTGGGATGATGCGAACGTTTCTGAAGTTCCACAAGTTCCTGGAGATGTATTCTGGGGATCCGTCGCAGAGCGTCTCGCTCCCGCCGAAGATTACGAAAGACAAAGTGGTCGACAATGATCTCATTCGCACATGGGCAGCGTTCAAAGCACCTCCGTTGGTCTTGCTGTTCACGTGTGCAAATCTGTCGCCAGGAGGGGATCTTTCCATTCGAGTCCGAGAAATCCTCAAAGCTTGCTTATTTGCTGCCCTGAGGAGTACATGGACAAACCCTATGGGGAGATACTCGCCATGGTCATCAAGTTTGGTGGAGGTCTCAAACACATTGTTGCTGACTACGAGGGGAAGTTCAATGCCATCACCAGGTTTCATGGTGGATGAGGAAGTGATCCGCGATGATGCAAAATTGGCTGTGGTTGAACTGGAACAAGAACGAAAGCAAGTTCGGTTCGACTTGAACACTGCAACAAGGAACATCGTCAGTGCGGACGGGTACTACAACCTCGCCGTTCTCATCAACTCCGTGGAGACGCCCTACCAGACTGTGACAGACACGAGAATTCAACAATGGTATACGGTGAATCAGGACTACTACCACAAGTTGCCTATGTCGGGTAGAGCACCTGACCAATCAGACCTGTTGGCGGAGCCTACGTTATGTAGGGTGTGCAAGCTGATGTACATGTTCGCAAAACACACTGGGTATGGACTACGGACCTACAACCAAGAATGTGCAGCGAACAACGATGGCGCTACGCCACTCAACGTTCACCAGCTGGCTTTGATGATGCGCACAATGCCTCAAGGCATGGGACATCCGCTCGCCTTTGCGATGAACTCGCTCCAGGCGTTCAGTGTCTGTCTCCACGTGCTTCATTCCTACGTATCATGGGTTGATCCAGATACTGGACACCCGCATTACAGATGGTCCAACGATGTGCTCCCTGATTCCGACTACACCACGTATTCTTTCCTCAAGCACCATGTGGATGCTGTATGTGCAGATCAAGACAGGAACGGTTTCCAATTGCCGGATGCGTTCCGTAGCTACACCTGGAATCAGTGCGGAGTTGAATCTGGGTATGTGGTCGACTGCTCTACCAAACGCGCCACGTTGAGCATATGGGAAGCAGAATTCCAACAGATGGGGGCACCAAGTCCGCTTATGCAAGATGATGGCCTATTTCCGCCCAACCTTCAACGGCATCCTAGCTGGGTGTACTCAACGGGGAGGGTGGCGATGCCAACGGCAAGCAACCTCGAACCGGAAGGAATCGTGCACCCTGAGCATGGAAGAACGCCGGGACAACACAAGGATCCGCTACCGAGCCTCGAGCCACCCCTAGCCACGGACCAAAGAGGGCAAGGACGGACGAGGCAACGGCATCGGCGTCATCATCTTCTGCGGCACCTCCTCCACAACCATCGACTTCGCAACCGGAAGAAGAACCATCGCAACCGACATGGGAGGAAGCTCCAATCCCCGCTGGCGCTCAGGAAAGTTGGTACCATTATGTCAACATCGATGAAAAGGGCTGTCGCTCGAGCTTGCTGGCGACGACCCGTGATCAAGACGAGTACCCACCTACCATTGATGAGACGCCAAAGTTCGTGGCCAACCACGACGTGGGGACCACACCGATTCAGCATTACGTCAGAAGACTGGTGACCTACTTGGCAAGGATTCGTTCCGTCTCTCAAAGTGACGACAAGGGTCTCAACCTGAAGGTCTACGTGAAGCTGAGCACGAAGATGTGGTTACGGATGTATTCGCGGCTGTACCATGCATTGGCATTGGTGTCGTGCGTGCATCTTCCTTCTCCTCCAATGCTTACCTCGGCAGTGATGATCGAGGCAGACAGCGATCTTGTCGACAACGATGAAATTCCGGCAGAAGCAAGGATCAATACCATGAACACGCTGAACGGATTTCGCAATAGTTTGGGTATGGGTGGCAAGCCTGATGCCGCGACTATGCGCTCTCAATGCACAATCCTCGTCCAAGACTTTGACATGGTCGCAAGGACCAGAGGGTCATCGCATACAGTGAGAGAGAATCTCGTCATGCATGGATGGAGTGAGATCTACATTGTGAGCCCGTCGATCACCGCAGGTGCCAACTACAACTTCCAAGTCACAAAGGGATCGTTGGAATCTGTGAATGAGACATTGGATGGCTTGACTGAAGAGCAGCTTGCAACCGTCACGTTGCATTACCATCTGTCTCTCCAGGCGATCCTCATCGAGAACATATCATTTCCGATGAGTGAGGTCGGAGACGGAGCAGCGATTCGTGCTGACTTGCAGCGACAGCTCAAGGTCACGTACGTTGACCCTATCATTGCGGCAGGGAAGCGTACCACGCGCCCTCCAATTGTCAACATCAATCATGACTTACGGTTCGTAGGAGCAGCCAGCAATTACCTTCGACAGAAAGCTTCTATGTTCAACGGCTTCCACGCGCTGGGAATGTATATTGAACTGGAGTTGCGGGCCCGAGCATGCGTGGTGATTCATGGATCTTCGTTTTGGTCAAGAATGTATAGCCAGGCGAAACATGCGTCGTCAGGCGTGCATACACTGTCAGTCGAAAAGGTGCCACCACCGGACAATCGGGTCAGGTTCAAATTGGGCCTAGCTATCTACGAGAAGCAGCTGTTCTGCGAGAAGATGGTATCCACGTGCTTTGTTGAGGCATCGAAAGTTCGCTCATGGGACGAAACAGTCCGAACCGACTCAGTCGCTCACCCGTCGCTTGTCGAGATTTGGGAGGACAAGAGTGAAGTCAAGACGTCCACCAAGATTTCGCAGACATGGTTTACGGGGGAACAGCAGCAACAGATCAGGTCGGGTGCCCAGGGTGACACGGTCGCTGAATCGTCCACAGTCACCTGGCAGGATTTTGACATCGCCATGACCGTTCCCGAAGCCTACTACGACAACAGGCACTACTGGTTCAGGATCGACACCTATGCGACCCTGAACACTGGTTATGTCAAAGGGAGAACGTTCTATTGCCCTGGATGTGAAGCAATGAAGTTGGCTGAGTGCTACGCACAAGCCTTCTTCAAGCCGACCGGAAACGGGTATCCTGGACACTGCATTGGGTGCGCGCATACTTCAGCCTTGAAGATGCAGCATCAAATCAGCTCCTTCAATGACTTGATCACGTCCCAGAAGTACACCTTGGCTTGCGCAAAGCACCTTTATGACCTGAGGCTTCAATTCGTGGATCCTCGCGTGGACATCAAGGAGTTCCTCAAAGTTTGTGCAGAGATGGTCTATGAAGACATCGGCAAGACGGTTTCTCACTACGGTGGTCTCCGAATCACAGCCAGTCAGGCCATCGAGTACGCGGCATGGGGAAAGGCCAAACAGTTGGCGTGGGACAGAGGGTACGACTCCGAAGGCAAGACATGCTACATCTGCTACTACGATGCCGGGAACTGCGCTTATGCTGGTTTCATGAGGATGCTTTTGACTCCAGAAGAGCGCCAAGAATGCTACAGAGGGTCAGTCTTGCCCAAGGAAGAGCTCCTGGGTGACACAGTGGAGCTGGCGCTCGGGCTTCTTACAATTGCAATGAGACACCCAAGTCATTTTATGAATTGGGGTGGCCTTGAGGGAGCAAATGCGTGCGCGAGAGGAATCGAAAGGTCATTCTTCCGCTACGCGTCGGCCGAAGCCATCGAGCTGATCACGGTTGACTCCCCGCGCAAAAGGACACCGCCCAAGAAGAATGAAGCAGTCGCTGAGATCGTCAACAACATGTCCGCTGACCTCGTGATTGATTTCACAGTGATCGTCGATGGTGATATCTACCCTGTAGAGATTGCGAGAACCGACGAGACACAGGCCGCTGACAACGTCACGGACGATCCAGGGTTCTCAGTTGCTCCACCAATACCTGCACAGGATGTGGATGTGGATGCGCAACCCGAAGAAGAGCAAGGTGCAGAAGGCCCTGATCCCAGGCATGCAATTCGTGAAGGATTTGTCGCGCAGCTTCAGGACTATGTTGGCGTACTCGCTCAGGGCGAAATGTCAGTCGGAAGCGACCGCATCACGTTCTGTGTCGCTTGTGGCAGTGATCTACACACTCTGTCCAATTGCACAGAAAATGCTGCAACCCGGGATCTGGTACTTCGAGGCGTCCAGATTATCAAGGAAAGTCTTCTTCGATATCCACGTCGAGTACCTACACAAGAGGCTGAGCCAATGGACGTTGACACCACAGATCATGTGAGTGTTGCATCCTCGGACCGACGACCCAAGGCCAAAGCCCGACCGCGACGCGGAGGCGAAGCCGTACGGGGTGATGTGGTCTTGATCCGTTATGAGAACAAACACAATCTCTGCACGGATGTGGAGAACCGTCGGGGCCTAAATGATGCTTGTGGCGTACCACTGCAGGAATCGGGACCAGAGAATAGCCAGCGAGTGGTGGACATCATTGAGCAGCTTTCGGACCATCGCGACCGACGCCTACCTCAACGAGGAGACCGTCCTAGCTTTGCTTACGATGAAAACACTCATAGCTACACCAATCCAGGCTATGAATCCATCGGCGGCGGAAGGCCAATCCGGTGCGGGATTCTCGACCTGATCCCAACCAAGGGTGCAAGCTTCATCAACAATCGGTGGGACATCGTGAACGAAGTTGTCCTTCGCAACATCACCCGTC
Organism: Symbiodinium sp. CCMP2592; assembly: GCA_905221615.1. Lineage (NCBI taxonomy): Eukaryota > Dinophyceae > Suessiales > Symbiodiniaceae > Symbiodinium > Symbiodinium sp. CCMP2592. Next base: position 497,472 of record CAJNDT010003635.1, read on the forward strand.
AGCGCAGATTGAACGCGGATTGGGCGCTATCATGCATCCAGTCTGACTTGCGCCACAGAATCGCCAGGCGCCCAGGCTCGGAATGGCTTGACAACAGGTGCCAGGTGGCATTCAACAGTGTCATCAAATGTGATGAAGGAGGATGGGTGATGATCGAAGACTTGGTGAGGCATGAGCCACTATGGACCCATGAAAGCAGACGCATCACCGAAGGGGTCTCAAGGACCGATGATCAACAGAAGAAGAGAGTGTACAATGAAAGACTTCAGCTATTGTTCCAGGGGAACATGATTGCAGCCACGAAACGCAACAAGGCCAAGATTCGGTTGCAGTTCCTGGGTGTGAGAGTGAAGGACCCCGGCACGGAAGTTCTTGGATCAGCAGGTTCGAACAGGTTGGTATCGGTTCAGGACCAGATCACGGAGATCCAGAACAACGATCATTGCCGGCATGGCCAGAGGTACCTGAACCTATGCAACGGCTGGGTGAAGCCATGGGCAGTTCGGGCTACGAGTGGTCACTCTGCGCACTCAGATCCCCAGAACAATTTGCTTCAGTTGGACAAGAACAGGTTCGCAATATCTCCATCTATGACCCTCTTGCAACGTCTTGGAGGTGCGTTCCACGCTACGGCATGCCGCAACTTGGATTCCATTGTCACGCAAGGCATCATGCCTGGTTCGGAGGACCCCGACGGGGACTTCGACCATAGGCGCCAATTCCGAGGCAACCAAGGCGGCAGACTCCACAGCTATTGGGGGGTGTTTGCGCCGTTCGATCACCGGAACGCAACGACCAAGATGCGAGTACATGGACGAGACGCCAAGCACATGCCATTGGCGGTCCTTCATGTCCCATCGCAAGATCTTGCACGAGAGGATGGACGTATCACAGACAGCGGCATCATGATCGTTGGTCGAACGATACCTTTCCATTTCGTCAAGGAGGTATGGTTTTGCGTCCCTGATCCTCGAGATACACACTCTTTCGCTCTGGTGGAAAAGATCTACGATGAAAGGTTGGAGAAAGAGCTGGTGTTGGACTACAATGCATCACCGTTGCTTCCTGAGTTCGAGAGATACCGAACGCCAAGCAAGATCATGGAATTGCTTTGCGAGATGCCTCCTGGACCCCACGACACAAGCAAGGAGCAGATCATTCGAGACCTCACGACTGTCCTGGAGTCCCACAGGGAGAACACGGTTCGGCATCACTACATGGACAAAGGAATCAAGTTTGTCATCAAGAATTGGCGACCCGAAGACCTACGCAGAGACGAGGATGGACGGAGAATGAGGGTATGCCCGGCATGCTACAACATCGTTCCAGCATGTTTCTCCCGATGCACGTCTTGCTGGTCACAGTTCATTTCGAGCGGATATTACCAAGGTTCTCCACAACGGGAGACTCCTACGGAGATCCCCAGTGACTTCATTGCTCAGACAATGGAAGCCGCAGCAGCCGCAGTGCCTGAGGCGCCCGAAGAGGAGCAGGAAGCCATGGAGGTAGAGACCGTTGCGGAACCTGAAGAAATCCCAGAACCATCTGTCATCGCGGAAGACGATCCAGAACAGGAACCTGATGAAGAAATGGACATAGAGCCTGGAGAGGACTTTGATGACGCAGTTCCAGAAGCAATCGCACAGGAACGTCGTCCCGTCTTCATTACCGGCCAGTCTTTGAACATCGATCCTGAGCTACAACTTGCACGTACCGCCATGCAGCCATCTTACTATTCTGGAAAGCGAAATGCCCATTGCATTGACGCGAACATGACCGCTCTGTCGTACATGGCATACGTGGTATGCAGATCCATCTACAAGGCTTGGTCAGGATTCGCAAAGTGGGCGACTATGCCGTTGTTTCAGATGAGGGAAAGTTTCGCACTTGGCCAACGCTATGATGTGCTTGGAAAGTGGGGATCTTTGGCGGCAGTGGATAGGGAAACGGGTGTGAGCAAGGATGTGACTGATGAGGAGATCATTCGCTTTGCCAAGGAACCTGAGAACCTCAAACAGTATGATCCCAACGGGACTTACACCTTGAAGCGCTTCCGGACGAACCAGATGCTTTCTTTACTTACACGGGGAGCCAACATGATGGGAATTGGCAGGGACAACTTCAACCCTACTACTTACTTGAAGAGCGACAGGGATGAAGATGTGAAGGCTATGCACTTTTGTTGCCTAAACGTCCTGTGCGAGGTGATTCCAATGGTGACGGGACACCAACAATTCTCAGTGCTACGACCAACGCCAACTGGACCAGTGGACTTCTTGTACATCGACCCCGTCGGTATTCTGCTGACTCATTCTGATCAGTCAGTCCAGACCATCGGCTTGCTGGTGGACCACAGTGTGCAAATGCCTGCGCATTTCATGGACAGATTGAACAGATCCAAGGCTGAGAGACAGCAAAACCCGACGACCAAGCGTACGGAAGCCCTACACCACATTTCGGCCGCTGACTATCTTCCTCCAGGTGGTACATCCATCCTGGACACGCCTGTCACTACGGAGGAACGTGAAAGCGCTTCTTCATCCAAGGGACCTTCCAAAGGGCGTGGAAGAACCGGAGGTGAGCAACATGGTGGCTGGAACACCAATTCCTACCACGACTACATCGCCGGCAAAGGCCGAAACAAAGGCAAAGACAAAGGAAAGCCGAGGAACCAGTATCCAGAGGAGAACCTCCGGCCCTGGGAACGCGATCCTACGTCAACGCGAAGATGGTGGCGAGACAACGCCTGATCTTCCTCGCCTATCAGTTCGTGACCTCTGAGCTTCGCCCATGGAATGCCATCGCGAATGCTTCTTTCTTCGGTGACGCCTGATTCGTTTGTCATTTCAGGGGATCGTTACTGACGTAGATGAGTGTCACAACGTTTCTAATTGGGATGCAAAGCTCTGATTTTCAATGTCAACGTTGCGGCGGAACATTTTCTGTTGTCCTATCGTGCCATCTTCCGGGTGAGCAGCGTCGGAGACGCAACTCATGGGGGGTGCGAACGGACTGCGATGCCTTGTCAAGTTCTAAGGTGTCACTATAAGAGCTGTGAGCAAGACCGTGTAAAGTGCAAGAGAAGGGGGCACGCTACGCGTCCCTCGACTCTAGGGGGCATGCTACGCATCCCTCATCTTTACCTTTCTATGTGACCGCCAACGCAACGTTTGGCTCAAGTCAATGCCCATAGCTAAGTGCTATATGTGTCTTCTATCCTGAGCAATCAGAGCTATCCCGTTGCACAGACGAACCGCCGCCGGCAGTGAGTGCAAAAGGAACGGCCACCGGTTCTGCCTGCATAGGATTGCACGTGTGGAAGTAAGAGGGAGAGACAGGGTCCAATCTGTGGAGAGTGCTAGCCAGCCACACCTACATTCAATACAGCTCTGGTGGGGAGAGCAGCAACCAAGTCGAGATCAATCCCCCACGCACTGGAAGGCAAGACCTAAAACCCCTAACGCCAACACCGGGGCAGCTCACGCACCACCCCGCTTACAAGCCCCAACCCCAAGAACAAGAACCAAGCATCATCAACCCTAAACCCTTCAGCCCACCCGAAGCCCTAGTTACAACGATCTCGAACATTTGAACCAGGGTACACCCAACATCAGGGAATCACCCTTGTGGTAACTTTAGAGACCGAGCCCTCGTTTTGAGGCAGGGCCAGGCTTTAGCCTCCAAAAAGATGGCGATGGCAAAGCAAGAGGCTCCGGTTAGCAAATTATAGGGCCATCATAGGGCGTAGATTGACGTTTGAGATTTATTCTTTCCGCTTGTGTCGTGGTTCGGCTGTCCGCTTCAGGTCTAGACGGTTCTGGCTTCCTGTTTTGAGAGTTTGTGCTTATGTCGCATAGGATCGAGAAGTGCAGAGTGGTGGATTTTGAGACGTGGGCTTGAGTATACAGTATACATGCATGCATGCACACACATACACACCAACAAACACACGAACCCCAGGCCAGAACTTGTTTGGAGCCGCCCCCCCTGCCCCCTCCATTTGCAAAGGAGGAGGATGGCATAGGCGGCGTGAAGGAGCCTCCTGCGGCGAAATCCTCAGCATGGTTTCGAGCAGGAGGTAGCGGCGGTAGCGGGTAGGAGTCTATAGATGTTTGTTTCCGGGGTTTCCATCGGGTCTGAGGAAGGATTTAGGAGCACAAGGGTTCAGGATTCCGGGTTTGAAGTTTAAAGTTGTCAGCTGAGTGGGTGTATTCATTTGCGGTTATTCTTCCTTCGATATGCCAGACCTACTGCCTTTCAGAGGCTAGGAGTGACTAGCTGCAATTTGCAAGTTCTCAATACTCTTAGTCGCCGCTGCTGTCGATTATGACTGATGAAGTAACTAGTACTGTATAACCCGAGGGGTTGGATGATAGTCTGAGGGTTCGATCAGTGGGTCTTTCTGACTTGCGGCTTTGACACAAAGAAATCCTTGTTCGCAAATCCGAAGCCAGGAACCTCCGAACTCCTATCAGAGAATGGCAGAGCAAGACTCGGCTTCTGAGGGATTCTCCACGCACCATCCAGCTCATGCGCATTATGAAGCGCAAGACTACCACCCCCCAGAAGACTCATAGAAGTACTTGTTGTGCGTTCAACAGCTCGAAGCCCCCGAGCTGAGCTCGATGACATCACCAACTCTGGCCGAGATCGCAGACCTCCGGCAACGCATCGAGCGGAAGACACGGAAACAAACCAAACTGAAGGCCCGTCGATCCAGAAAGCTTCGAGGTTGGTTCATTTGTTTGGTGTGATCTTCAGTCTTCAGGTTCACGGGTTTCGGGTCTGTGAGGTTTGGTGTTTGGCTGAAGCCTTAGGGTTCAGGCTGGCCTTCACGGTGGCTTGATCGAGCCTGCCAGGCTTCGAGTTCATAGGCCAGGCGTACAGGAGAGCAAAGACCCCGGACACCAAAGACCCCTGAACTTCAGACGCGGAGCAGCCCGTTCTGGCTGCCGTTCTGCCGTTTCATGGACAGGTAGGTAGGTTGATATCCGGCGCCGGCATTTCGTTTTGATATGCAGAACATTACCCTGGAGCCATGCACAGGTGGAGCATGACCAGGTGCAAGTTCGACTAAAATCGCTGGAGCAGGTCGCTGGTTTCGCTCTGGGTTCAGGGTGCTGCGTACCTCGCAGAGTCTTGGGCTTTGAGGCTGTTTGGGTTAAAGAACTAAGGTAGTTCCGGATCATGGCAGGCAATCTACCGCTCGGCTCGGTCCATGATCTGAAGATCCCTAACCACTGACTCCCAAACTCCGAACCCTAGTGCCGAAGCCCGTAATCCCGAAGCCTTGAACTGCATTCCTCACAACCTAACTTGATCGTTTGTACTGGTTTGAAGCCATTCACACGGCGCCTTCCCTTCAAACTTCAAAGTTCAGCATGGGAGCCTCAGTGTTGGAACTATAGAACAGACCCGCCGACCGTTCCAATTACCAAGGCCAACGCCCTATGAGGGCTTCTCTGGGCTTGAGAGTTCAGGGTGTTTGCTGCAGGTCTTCGTTCTTGTTTGGTCTGAATGTTCTTCTACGTTGCTTGATTTGAAGGGTACTAGTTTACTAGTGCATGACTCATTGAAGGTTTTCTGGTTTGGGGCATGTGCGCTCAATATCGGTCAGTAGCCAGGTAGAAAGCCCTAAACCTTACAGTCCTCAGCCGTAAACCCGAGAGGCTTAAACCTGAGGCCCGAAGCCCCATTTCAGCTCAAACACCGAAGCAGGCTTCAGGAGCTGTGCAGGAATCGTTTCACCCGTTTTCAATTCCGAACTTGAGCAATGCCTTCTGGGCATCGCCTTCGGAGTCCGCTTTCTTTCGATGAAGTCGAAGGAGCCGCCTTTGCCTTGCCTTGCTCGGTTCAGGCTTCGTGGCTTAAAGGCTTTCGAGGGCCCACGCGGGTTTCTTCTGGTTTGCTAGGGCATGTTTATTAGGGTTCAGCCATCTTAAAGCAGTGCCAGGGCTTCATTCATGATCCTTTCAGACAAAACGGTGGCCAAGTGATGTTGGAGTGTCTGGGTTTGTGGCACAAGGTTTCAGCTCTGAGCAGACGGGCCGCGGGCTGGGATCTTGGCGGTTAGGGATGGTTGGATGCCGAGCCCTAATCCGAAACTTCCTGCATCATTGACTTGGAATGTAAGGCCGCGCAGGTTCTCCGAGATTTTCGGGGCTGTGCAAACGGAGAGGTTCTATACCGGAACCCCCCCAACCCGAAGACCCCAAACTGCTAAACCTGTCACCCAAAGAAACTAAATCCGAGATTCGAAACCTAAACCCGATTGCGGGTTCTTATATTCAGCTTGAATCCAATCGGCTACGGTTGTCAGCTTTCTTGTCAGCTTTCTGATTGCAGGGCATTTCATGTGAACTTCTCAGTCATAAACCCTGAGATGCAAAGCCCTTCGCATCGAAACGCGCAGACGTAAGCAGGAGCAGCTAGTTCGCTGCGCGGCACGACAACTCGGCAGTTGCTGACTGGTTTCTTGGCTTGGTGCTTCGGGTTTCTTTCGTTTGGACTGCAGGTCTCTGTGCTCGTGCCCGAATGGGTTTGGGTTTGCAAGAGGCCCGGCAGCTTGGTTAGGTGACCTGCGATTCCAAGCCGTGATGATGATGATGATGGTGATGATGATGATGATGATGATGATGGCATTGGTGCTAGCGAGTGCAATCCTGATGTTCTCGAGTGCCGACGATGGTGCAGCACCGATGCTCATCGACCTCCCAAAGGAATATGGCTCTGGGTTCGGGTGTCTGGTCTTGGGGTTTCAGGGTTTAGAGTTCAGATCTTGTGAGGTTGCAATCCCAGGTTTTGCAGTTCAGGCTTTGTGAGCTTGTAGTCCCAGTAGTCGTCTTGGGGACATGCGCTTCGAGGCCGTGCGGCTCAAATGCCCAAGGCTTGTTCCTCTGCGTTCTGACGGTACGTACTCTTTATTCACCTAGAGTTTTTGTCACTCTGCAGACATGAACCCTGGACTTCATGTTAGCTGGTAACATGGGCACACAAGCTAGCCGGCATAAAGAATCACTGAATGGTGCCCCGTGCTTCGATTGGTTGAACTTGCGAAATCGACTTTCAATCTTTGAACGGCTTCAGGTTTTGGACATGTTGGTATGCGCAAGCGGGCGGGCGTGAACAAAAATCATCCAACAAAAACTGTCGAACTTGCAAGCATTCAATATCATGCAATCTTTCCAGCTCCAGTGGCTGCTTGGAGCTCATTCTGCAAACTGCAGCGGTGTCCGAGGTTGATCGGCGCGAAAAGTTGGGAACAAAAGCATCGAGTTAAAGGATTTTGAGACGTCATGAAGTTCCCAAAGCTTGAGAATTCGATTGTTGTTGAGTTCGAAAGCTTCCAAATTTTAAATGTAGACAACATAGCGAGCCTCGACATTTCTCAAGCTTCGAGTTACTCTCGCGGCTCGCTGAGAGAGGCTGGAGTTTCGAACGGTTGAAATTTCAAAGCGTGAGCCTGAAAGTTTGACTGGCATGAGAGTTCGCGAGCTCGAAGGTTTGGAAGATTGAAGGTTCGAAGCGCGATGAGTTCGACAGTGTGACGGTCCGCCGAGATCCGAGTTTGAAGTTTGGGAGTTACAGCTCAATTTCTTGAATAGTTCAAATTCTCAGACAGTTCGTGGATTTAAATCCAAATGATCAAACGTTGAAGTGCTCGATCGTTCAAGCTCCCTGCTACTAAACTTATCTCCAGGTATCCGAAACTCTCAACTGATCGGACTTTCAGGCTTCAAACTCCGCTCTGCCCTTCAAGTGCGAACCCCGCGGACGTCGCGTAGACCTACCCGAGTCCCTCGCTATCACGGCTCTTTCAGGCAGTCAAAGTGAACTTCCTATCAAGACACGGTTTTCTAATGTGAATATATATATATATATATATATATATATCGAATATTTCTGCATCGGCTTCAAAATAGGATACTTGACTGGACCCTGCACTGCGCATCATAAGTCTATCGAATTCACGGCACCACAGCTCCAAAATCTAGCTTTATGAAGCCTTAATTAAGCCCTCAAATGGCTTCAACTGATTGAATTTCCTATCCTCTTGAGCCGTAAACTCTGAAAAGCCTGTTCTCGAAGGATGGAAACTCGCTGAGAACCGTGAAGCCCGCATCATTTCAAAGCCCCGAAACCTGCAACTTCAGACTCTATAAGGCACTGTCCACTTTAGTATTATGTTTAGTGTTTATGTTAAGTGCTTATTGTTCCACAATATGTTTAGAACTTCTCAATGTCAGTGCACCCATGTACACCGCAGACAACTTTAGCTAAAGATCGCTGTCAACCAAACCCCAAACCCTTAGCAGCTCGTCCTTCTTGCAAGACACCTAAACGCCTAAGCCTCGAGAGTCCAAGTGCTTAAAGCATGAGCATTACGCAGCGGAGCCCCAAGCCCAAGTCACTGTGTTCAAACCCGGCCTTCCTGTCCCAGGCTTTGGGATGATCTTCAACCAGGACCTTCAAACGCTTCTGGTGGCCGGCGGACTTCACGGCATCCGATTTCCGACGAGGGAGCAGATGCAGAAAGCAGGTGATGCTCTGTTCCTTGACTGAGGTCAGAAAGACTGTGGTCATCATTCGTAGTCGGCACCGTGATTTGTGATTTCCTTTGAGCTGCGCTAGTCGTGTTGCTATTGATGGTGATGATATGAATTTCGAAGATGAAAAGACTTGGAACACCGTTTATGAAAGCAATACAAGAAACACACGGGCAAATATGCAAACTACGAAATAGATATAGAAAGAAGCCCACTGCCCGTCCCAAATCGAACAACTTGTGAAACAAGTCGTGAGGAGTCATGATCAACAAAGCAGACAAAACCGGTTGTGTGATAATTGTATAAGGACTGTACGGAGTAAAAATGCCCCCGCCAACTGCCCGAGGTGTGAATTCAATATGAAGGAACATGATTGCAGTGCGATTTCGACATGACCTCTTTGCACGGCTGGCCAGAGTGAGACCAAGAACCCAGGTCCAGAACCAGACCATTTCAAGTGGTTTTGAATACCTTTCTGATTGTTCAAATCCCGTAGGGAACAAATTAATGAAAGCAATATGAATCCACCGAGGGCTATCCCGAGCCATGCTTTTCCATGTTGTTTCTTCCGAGGTTCATATTTCACCAAAGCTGCTGAAGGAATCGGAGGTTTAAGTGACTTCTCCCAACATTGCTGCTTGGTCCTTGTCAAACAGTCGCAAACTGCGACTGTGTTGTTTTAAGGATCCCCCTTTGACCTCTATTAAGCAAGCTAATTGGTTACAGTTGACTTGGTTCGCCTGTCTGAGGTTCGTCCAACCCAAGACAGCACAACGATATCAAAGCAAAGCGAAGCCTCAATCCTGAAGCTTCTGCGCCAAAATCGGAGCAAGGGTACAATGAGTTGTTTATTGATCCCAAGTGTCGTTCGACCAGTTTTCCAGAACCTTACAGGGCACATTTCAAGCTATATCGAAGCCTCACAGCTTTCGAAGCCAATGAAGCAGTAGAGCATGTGGAAAGCATTGCAAGTCAAGTCGCAGCATCCCCAGGTTTGATGCTTCCGTGGAGACAAACAGCGTGGACCTCTTCATAAGCCATTCTTGGAGCGCAGGTGCTTTTTGAGCTTAGAGCTGCGGGTATTATACAAGCCTGGGCACTGGAAGTTTCGAACCCTAACTTTTGAGGTGCCTGTACAGTTTACACCCAAACTGTTTGGGTGTTGTTGTAGAATTCATCAGAAGAGCTTCCCGTTGAAGTGGCGGCTTTGCGCGTAGTGTTTAACGTAGGTTTCTGATGCAGACACTCCAGGTTCTACATTCCTTTGGAAACCCGGCCGGTTGTAAGTGAGGGTTCCTGCCTTCGGGTAGTTTCTGGGCAGGGTTTTTGCAGCCTAAGGCCCAGGGTTTGAAACTTCGAGTCCGTAATTCCACTCCCCTGCAAGGTTTGGGATGAGGGGACCGGGTAGCCCCAATAATCCCCTCAGATGTCAAAAGCCAAGACACCAGCCTTTAGCAACAGGTCGCTGCGAGAAGTTTCTAGCCCTTTGCTTGTCACCTGGCATTTGTCAGCAGGGTATTCGGCATTGGCAGTTTACGGCGGAAGGTACGTTCACATGCTGTATACCCGGTACAGGTATTTATCGGTATATCACGATTCTTCGTAAGAAGACCAGAACTGAGGCATAAAGGTTTTGGGGTCAAGGGTGAATTTAGTGTTCTAGGATTTCGGATTTAAGATATGGGTTTTCGGACAGGTAAGGTTGTGTTTCGATAGACTCTTTGCACGCATTGGTCTTCAAGCATAACACGGGTTGTCGCTTCGGAAGCCGTAGAGTTCAGCTCCGAAACGTGCGTCACAGTTGACAGGCATTCAGTGCTATGTGGGTCCCTCCGATTGATAGCTCGATCCATGCTGATTGTGGACAATAGGGATATTGTGATTCTGCGACTGATCTGGATTTTAAGGCTTGGGATTTCGGTTTGAGGGTTCAGGGCTTTAGGGCGGACTGAGGTATCTGAACCTTCGGATGGCCGTCGCATGTTGCCTGATCTCTTGGATCTTGGTCGTGACGCTCATGATCTTATTGCATGGTGCGTCTGGCCTTGGGGGCAGTCGCCTTCTCCTGCCTTCCTTTGTGTACCTGCCGATGACCGTGTTTTTCATCGTCTTTTTCTTTGGACAAGAGCTTTCTCTTGGGCAATGGTCTCCATCGATTTGGATAGACAGGTTGTGCATCCATCAGACAGATCTGGAGCTGAAGGCCGAGCAAATCCATTTCGTGCCCACTTTCGTCGTGCGCTCTTCCCGCATGCTCATCCTCTGTGATGGGTCTTACTTTGAAAGGCTGCTAGGCTCTGGAGTACTTCTGTTATCTTCGCTCACATCATGTCAATCCTTGACATGCAGTGGTACAGAACAGTAAACTTACATGAGAATCCAACGTTGTGGTGCAATCTAGAGCTTGCCACTTTTGCTCGACATGGAGGTGTGGAGAAAGTTGACGTGTTGCCACTTTGGCTTGCTCCCTGGCTGCTGTGCAGTATGTTACTGGAATTACTTATAGTGCCTCGATGTGGGACGTTTTGGAGCTTGTGTTTCCCAACTGGAGCGCAGCTTGGGAGACAAAAATCATGGAGCTCGTGGCACCGCTTCTGGGAGACAGCCCAATGATGCCGAAAACGAAGCTTGGCTCCCGCTTCACACAGTGTTTTGTGTATTCCTTATAGGAATCACTATTACATTTTGCCCCCCCCCCCCCCCCCCCCGCAGATCCTCGAGAATCTAGGAATCTAGTTTCTATGTTGAGTCTTTAGAGTCTTTAGCCGCTGGGTTTCAGAGATCATCGAATAACCGGTTCTTGAAAGCAGTTTGGCTTCCCCCTCCGGGCACGCCAGACCGATCTAAGGAAATTTGTCGCCTTTTTTCTCATTTGGATGATATCATCACTGACAACACTCCCGGCACTGATACCCAGCACCTGGGCTGGCTTATCAGAAGCCCGGAGCACTAAACCCAACCCCAAGCCTTTACCAAAACTGCAACGCCGAACCCTGAACCTGAAAATTGAGCACGGCTTGCGATGTAGACATCTGAGCTCGAAAGTGTGCGACCAATATGCCAGGGTAGTCCGGACACCCCGAGTTAACATTGCCCTCGATCATGCTAGCTACTGCTATTTCGTACCAAAGCTCGAGACCTAAAGCCTGGAACCCCAAACCCACATCGCTAAACCCGAATATCGACAGTTACACCCCAAGCCCCATAATTTGTCTTCGTGTAAGTTTAAACTGCAGTGCAGACTGCAAGTTGTGGAAGTTTGCCAGTTTAACGCGCTTGTTGTTACCTGTTTTCCTTCCAACACAGAATCTAAGTTTCGTCTAACCCCGATTCACCAGGTTTCTTCTCCTTCCGCATGAAGATTCGACATCACCAGCTAATCCTGGACTGAAGGGGGAGGGTCCGGGTTTCAGGGATGGAGCAGACCTCGAAGAAGGAGGTGCCGTGACGGTACTGGCCTCCTCGGAAAGAGAGATTTGCAATCGAAACCTTTACCTGGGAGGCTGAGGACTTGAGGGATTTCCTTGGTAGCAGCGGCAGGTGTCATCGGGAAGCGATGCCTAAGGCCCACTTAAGACCTCGTTGTTGCGCGAATAGGTTAATACTTTCCGTCGATGTGGCTAGGATCAAATGGCAAACTTCGACGTCCGGGCGGGCCAAGTGTTCTGAGCCCTCGGATCGCGATGCCATCGAGAAGCAACTGCAGGACGAGCCCGCAAGTCAAGCATCTAGTTTCTCGAACCTCAACGTCTTGCAGTTCAGGAATGGCTTCGGGGTGGTGCCCTTTGGTTTTTGTCTGGCTGTTGGCCTTGGCCTCGCAAACCCGCACAGGCAGGTTCATGGGGCTCAGCATCCCAATCTTCAAAACTCAATCGAAATAGCTGCACCTGACTCCGAAAATGGGATCCGAGAGGCTGAGTGAGATTTGGCGAACTTCATAAGTTTGGCGTCTCGGTTGTTTCCCAGGAGGTTCGGTGTCGGATAGTCCGTTCCAGGGCTTGGAGTTTACATTGCGAGCAGGGTGATGCAACAGCAATGCGAACCCATGGCAGGTTGTAACGATCTGTGCGAAGCGCCAGGTTTTTCGTTTAGCAGGCCGTCCATGTCCAGTTTGAGGAGTTCGGGTTCGGTTTTGTTTCAGGGTCTAGGCTTCTGTATTAGTTAAGTCCTGGGCTTGCCCTTGACTTCGATGTGTTACGGACAGGAATGAGAGCGGTTCCGCGAGTACCAACCACAAACTCTGAATCCTCCGGGAATGTTTCTCTGACGTTCGTCATCTCAGGCATGGGGTGAATATGACACGCTTCTAGGTCCTGGGTGAAGTAAACCATTCAAGCTAACCCCAGGAGATTTTTTGCAACCACGACCTGCCAACTCTCAATTCGGACACCGTGGATGCGGGGGAGGCACGAATCAAGACGCAGTGCAGCAACCTGAAGACTGTCGAGTACGTAGTCGAAGAGTGCTGGCACGGCCCATGTGACTCCGAGCCCTAAAGCCCTGAAGTTCAAAACCAGTACAATGTCAGCGGCTCGTCAGCACTCGAATCTTCGTGCAGGTTAAGGTTGAGCAGCTTGCGGGCTACCAGGCCGCTGGTAATCCGTTGGACCGCTTCAATGTGTACGTTCGAGGCAGAGGGCTCTTCCGCGAATACTGTGGACGAAGCTATTTCTTCTCCAGAAATACTCAGCACACCACTGAACATTATAACTAATCATTTATCAGACAAAACCAATAGTTAGGGGCCACGCTTGCAAAGTTGCGGCTATTCAATGCTGCTTTCTAACCCCTGCAGTTTACAGTCCGCAGATGCAGGCTGACGCTCCCCTGGTTGCTTGCAGCCTACACAATCCCCCTTGCAGTCTTTGCAGTCCTACATTCCTGCGGTTCTTTGCTGCCCAACGTCCCCAAGGGTTCTTGCAGTCCGACAGTCCAGCGTTCCTGCGGGCCCTGCTCCATGCAGTTCGTGCAGCCCTGACAGCTTCTGAGAAGACATTGCGTGGGAAAGGATATGAATGAAGGCTTTCCAGTACGTTGAACTCGCAGGGTTGCAGACGCCGTCAATGTCCCAAAAAAGCCCACTCCCAGGTAGACCGGTACATGCAAAGGGCATGTCGGCAAGGATGTCGCAAGGATGAACGAAAAGGAGATAGACGGGCCTGACGAGTGGGCCAATGTTCGGGGGCTTAATTCGCCCCTCTGAGCTTGGGACAAGGAGACAGAGCGAGAGAGAGAGAGAGAGAGAGACAGAGAGAGACAGGGAGAGGGAGAGGGAGAGGGAGAGGGAGAGAGAGAGAGAGAGAGAGAGAGGGAGAGCGGGAGAGAGAGGAGAGAGTCTGAGAGAGTGAAATATCGTCGACACAGGTAAAGCGCTTGATCGTAGATGAGCTTTCCCGTTCCTCAGTCTTTTAGGCGACTCCTCGAAAGTACCCCCCCCACCCCAAATAAGCCATAGTTCTGCCGTAACTAGCAGCGGAGTATGATTTGATGATCAAATCTGCAGGGGTAGAGAATAGGGGCCTGCAGGGTTCGCAGGTTTGGGTTGATGCTTGTTCCGAGTTCCAGGGGAGTTTAGTCTTGAGGGATTCAGTGTCTAATTTTGGCCAGCCCATTGAATAGCAAACCGAACAACAGGTGTCCTTCGTGAAATTGTCATGATGCAGATGGGCGATGAAATCTACGTACCGTGGCCGTTGTGTCTGACGACTTGCCTGCCGATGATCTTGTACTCCTCTGTGAACGTGCTCGGCTGCGACAACGGCTCTTGCCAGGAATCTGCGCAGCTGGTAGGGTTTTATTCGACACTCCAGTACATCCTGGCCGACGCAGTGGGCTGGGGACTCAACATCTTGCTGACATTCCCACTTACCTATCCAGTCATGCTCCGGATCCTGAAATGTCTTCTGGCCTTCGGCGATGGTCCAGTACGGCACTGCACAGGTCCTGGCATATCAATACACCTATATGTGTGGCGGCTTGATCTGGGGCTCTTGGATTCCTGCTGTGGAGGACTCCTCCCCAATGCAGCTTACATTTTTCCTCCTGGTCATACTTTGCTTGGTCATCCAATGCATCTGCCTGTTTAACAGATGGGAAAGGCAAGGCCACGAAAACCTGGCATCGTGTCGCTGTGTCAGAAGACAAGTCGCGACATATGAGGCTGCTTGGCAGTGCAGTGAGCGGTGCTGGGTTGAGGCACAAGGGTAATAAGTCTTTCCCCTGCTAGAAGTTAGACAAGTAAGGCAATGGGCACGGAAGGTGGATTGCCCTGGGGCTCTGTCGTGGAATCTCCTGACTGAGCCAGCGGCGGGCTAGGCGACCATGAAAAGAGTGCTTGGGATTTGCCGCTGATGTGAAGCCGAAGATGTTGGAGTGGAGGTCATAGCTGTCCCGGAGCCCTGAAAAGGTATCCAATAGGTTTCTTACTAAACCTCGCATGACCCCCCTCAGTCCTGATTGTTATGGACTGTGAAGGGGTACCGTAGTTCCTTTGCCGTTATCCTTGCCGGAGTCGTCGACAACATGTTCCGAGAAGTGCAAGCATCATGGTGCAGGGACGGATGCTGGGCTGTGCCGAAGTGAGAACAGCAGATCGAGTAAAGGGCCTCCCTCGACCGGAACAGATTCTGAAACAAGCCAACAAAGGACCCAAAATCCTGAAGCCCTGACACTCCAAGGCCGTAAAAATGTAAGGTCCTGAACCCTGAAACCCTGAACCACCGCCAGGTCTTGGAAGTGGTCGAGCGAGGTCAACGTCCAGACAAGGCTCTTGGCTTCTTGGGCCGGATGTTCTTAGGCTTAGGTCTGGGTGCCATGCAGGCGTTGCCGTCGTAAATGCAGGTTTACGCATAGAGATTTCTGTTTTGATCTCCCCGGAGTCGAGTTTTAGGTTAAGTTGCTGTTTGTTCTTGTCTGAGTCTGGAGCTATGACTGCATTTGGGCCGTTCGGCAGAGCTCCAGGTTGCCCGCAGATGAGGGGCAGCCGACGTCGCAGCTAAACATCCGTCAATGTCGCTTCGGCATTTGAGTCATTTCTAGAAGCCTGAAGGTGAGGCCTCTACATTACCCCAAGCTCCGAGCCCTGAACCCACGGCACAGAGCTCATAGCATCCTCGGTCCTCTTCAAATTACAGCGGAGGTGCAGGCCCTTGACCCGCTGGCTATGGAGATGCTCGAGGAGGCTTGTTCTGTGGTGGGCGCGGGGGAAGGGTGCGGGGGCGTTACGAGTTTTCGAGGGTTTAGGGTTTAGGGCCGTTTAGGGTGTCTGGGGCTTTAGGAGGTGTGCTTGAAGGATCAGTGTTTGTTCCCTCGGGGTTTAGGGCTTCAGGTCTGTGCGGCCAACTTTCAGACATTTCGTTTTTTCTGGCGCTTTAGGAGCTAGCGCAATTAGGGTGCAGGGCGCAGGGTTTGGATGCGTGTTTTCTGGTGGGGGGCTTTCGGCGGGTTGACGATTCGTGCCGCTGGAAGGTTGGCTTCGTGAACGTAATTTGTGTTTGTTCTCAGGGTTCAGGGATGATCCGAACTCTCTTCCACAAGAGGCTGCAAACTTGAAGCTCCCATTGCTCTCACGGCCAAACCCGAAGAATCTCTGCCAACAAAGGGCTGCCCAACAAATTTTGTCCGAACCCTGGATCATTGCTGTACTTTGTAATTCCCAAAATCAAATTTCAAGCTCCGTCGTCTGCAGCTTCGCAAGTCATCTCCGAAGACGCGACTTTCAAGACCTAGGAGCCCTCAGACCCCAACATTGACCACCTGCACTTCAAAGCGTCATCTGCACCTTCATCCTAGATTCGGAACCCTGATCCTTCCCAAGCTTCAGCCTCACAAGCAAAAACTTGACCAGGCTTGCAGTAGGGTTCGGTTTCAATAATAACCAGAGGCCAAGGGGCATGGGCGCGAGAACGTGATCGCGGCCGGCTTAGAATACCGACGGTTGTGGGTAGCGACTGGTGGATGCTGGGGGGCTCGGTTTAGGGGGTGGGGGTTTTGAGGGTTTCTGGCTGTTGTCCCCAGGCTTGATGGCGAAAGGTTGAATAGTCTGTCCGTTGAGCTACTTTGGGATTATGTTTTGTTCCTAAACTGTGAAGACCAGTTCAACCGGTGCTCCGGCTTGGGCCTCAACTCACTAGCCTTTTGCTCACAGATAAAAACTTCTTGCCGGATCATCTCGACCTTCAGCCGGGTTTCGAGCCCACATGCCTACACCCCGGGTTCGAAAGCCTGGAGCTCGGGAATTATTGTTGCAACGCCCACGGCCCAGGCTCCGTACCTGGAGGAATTGAAGCGTGAGCATGGGCCCATCACTCAGGGCCCTGCTACTTCCTTGCCTCTGGGTGCTAGCTTGCTGCTGGTTTTCATTCAGGCTCTCGGTTTGTTAAATTAAATCAGACGGCAACTCACGATTGCAAGACCCTCCCTTCCAGTATTGTGATCATCTGTCAGAACTCATTACAGAGTTACACAAGCCATTTCAGAACACATTGCCTTCATAAACTTGGAAATTCCAGAACGTTCGTTGCATTGGCATTAGGATTGTGGGTAGATCTCACACAACGAGCCTGATAAGGCGACAAGCAGATGCAGCCAGTGTCTCTAGATCTTGGCGATGAACACGCGATTGTTCGAAGGTTTTTCGTACAGCTCTGAGGGAATCCACCTCCTAAGTCCCATGGACTTTGCATAAGTAAAAGCGTGTCTGCTTCCTTGCATGGTGAATTCGACTGTTGGGAGTTGGGTGTATCGAGTTGGGCAGCTTCCGGTTTCGAAGCTGTGAGTTCAGCCCCTGCTGTTTTGACGCGATCGTGATGAAGTAGCTAGCTGTGCACTGGATTAGGGCGTAGGGTCCTCGAGCTTCCTCGAGCTCTGATACCTAAACTCACTACAGCTAGCACCTGCGACCTAGACCTCCCTGATACCGGACTTCCTGTGAAAGCAATAAAAAAAAGGACCACCCCCAAGCCCACAAGCCACCACCCGGGCAAAGCATCCGTAAACCTGGCTGTTCACCTTGAGGCTCTCCACTCCCAAGCCTGTGGAAATGCCCGACGAGCTCATAGCCATCGCCCGAGAGAGACGGTCTTGGGGGTCTGGGTGTTGATAGCCTTAGGGATCAGGTCGTAGGATTCCGCGGTTGCTTCGTGTCAGGATGCCGAGTTCAGGAATTAGGGTATGTAGGGTTTAGCCTAGGCTTGGGCTTACGGCAAAGGAGGATGGCGTAGGTTTGCCGGTGAATGCCTTAGCTGCCTTAGCTTCGAAGTACAGAGCTGTGAGCCTTCAACCCCAGAACCCTCGAACTTACGGTGTACAATTCTAGAGCCAACTCAAGATTCACATTGACTATCCTGTATGCTTGACCCCGGAATCACTTTGAAACTAAACTAAAAGCCTAAACCTCTGTGGCACCAGACTGGCATTCCAACCGCCTGCAATCCGAAGCCTTCAACCCTAGTCGCAGGAAATGCAATCCGCCAAAAGATGAAGAAGTGTATGACTTGTAGTGTTGGCAGTGCTCACGATCGTGAGTCGCATTTTGGGGAAACCAGGATTCCGAATGCACGTCGTGCAGGCCGAGCGAGACTGGCTGGAGCAGCAGATTGCAGAGGCTTTCATGTTTGGGGTTTAGGGTTTAGGGTTTTTAGGGGGTAGGGTCTAGGGTTTTTAGGGTTTTTAGGGTTTTTAGGGTTTGGGGTTTCAGAGTGTTCGGCTGTGTGTTGATCCTAAGCTCCAAACTCTGAAACCTCGGTTCCCTGGGTGCTAAGCTCTGGCTCTTGGGAGTTTAGGGTTTAGGGCTTAGGGTTCCGGCTTTGGAAAGGAAGATAGGCTAGGTCGTCTTCGGTCACGACAGAGCAGGGGCTGCAGATCAAGACTCATTTGTCGCTGCTGTTTCCTGCCGAAATATTGCCGGACTGCAGAAATCCAAGCCAGACATGAACAATTCGGTACAACTTAAATTAAATGGCCTTCACCGCAACGAGGGAATCGCAGCTAGCAGAAAGCCGTAGCTACAGGTCGAGGCCGAAATCGCCAAGATCGAGGATTTCCGGCAGGAGCAAGAGGTGGAAACCGGACTTGCACTTTGGATTCGGCGCGCTTTTGGTTGAGGGTGCTGCGGGCTGCAGGCGGCGTTTTTGTATTTTTTTCCGAGCTCCGTGCTGCTGTTCTCGGCTGCCTCCTTGCATGGGCTCTGGTCGAAACTTCAAATCTGGCGCACTACAAGTAACACAAGGGTCTCTATATCATGAGAACAGGGGTTGTTCTTTTCTAGCTGCGGCGTAGGGGAGACGGTGAGCTTCCAACTTTCTTTCTCCGAACTGTGGTCTAAGCCTGACGCAGGATTGGATGTCAGTCGTACTGGCAGCGGTTTGAGGGTGTCAGCGCTGGCGGGTGTTCATGTATAACATCGGGTGCGCATAGCTCCTCAGAGAATGTGTTCCTTCTGAAGCAGTTGTTCTGTTCCTTTCCGATCTTTGTATGCTCATTTTGCGCCGAGGCACGTTCCAGGTCGCTCCACTCTATCACCTTAGCTAAACCTACACCCAGACTCGAAGGCCAAAACTAAGAGGTGATAGGGAGGTGTATCGTTCTGGGCTTCCGAGATGAAAAGTTGTTAAGATGGTGCATTGGCCAAAGTTGGGGAACTCTAGGGGGTGGGGTGTCCATTCAGAGAGTGTTCAGGCCACTCTTCTCGTGGTGGTAGCCTCTCGGCATCTAATCCGACCCTGAAGAACTGTGCTTTCTCCTGGGGATCTCCATCAAAGTTTACTGTGACGAGGGGCAGCGCAAAGCGGCGGCAAACACATTGAGTGCCATCGAGTTCGATGACGAACGAAGCACTTCCGCCATGTTTCCGTGCCAGCGAGACTGTGGCCACAAGGGTTTCGTGCGTGCTTAACAGCGAAGTAAAGGAGTTCCGCGGCTATCATCTGTGACTTGATTGATCTGATGAGTTTGCATACACCTACTGGTGCAGACAGCTTGTTCAGGCTGTCTTCCGCAATTGTTGCTACGGGCTTGTTTCGTGCACATGCACTATACTGCCATGACAGCCGTTGCTCCTACTACCCTCCTGCTTCGACAACGGGGTGCGACTACCTTTGCACGTTGCTCTCAGTATACTATCCCGCTTCTCCAAGGATGCTTAATTCTATTGCCCTCACGCCGAAGATCCCTCTCACTGCTACGACGATGACGGCCACTGCAACACTTCTGTTTCCACTGCAGCCTCTCCCTGCCAAAAGCTACTGCCACTGCTGCCCCGCCACTGCTGCTGCCGCCGTTGTTTCCGCTGCTACAACTACGACGTGTCAGTGCTGTTTACCTTGACGACTGCTTTCGTAACGAGCTGTTCTTAAAAGCTGTTCTAAAAGCTGTGCTGGACAAGACGACTGTGTTCAATCGCTTCCCGTGCAGTAAGCGCACGGCTGTGCATCAGCCCACCACTGCCACCACTGCCGGTGCCCCCGGCACTGCCGCCACCAACCACCACCCAAAACAAGCCACTGTGTTTGATGCGTCTTTCATTGCAAGCTGATCAGTTCTCAGTTCTCCCAGCCAATTCGCATGTTTGCAACATGATCGGCTTTAGGTTGCCTTAGTCTATCGGTGTATCCAGGATTGGCGAGCTTTTGCGCAAAGAGGAGACGGTCCTACCTGGGCGTCATGCAGGCTTCTGGCCTGACAGGTTTGCTGCGTTTGAGGGTTTAGGGTTTTCCTGCTGATGTAGTGACTACAGCAGCTCTCGGAGTGTCGAAGCAGTTGCGGAGTCTCGAAGCAGTTGTTGAAGACGAGTTGCCTCCGCAGTGTCAGCAAAGTCCGTGGAGCCAAACGCCGAAACGTTGACCCCTCAATGAAACCTCTCTACACAGAGACTCAACTTCGATTCATGGCAAACTTCAGCAAGTCAACACAAGTACAGCGTGTCGCCGCAGGCTGGATTGAAGGCTTTGGTGTTGTTTTGATGGGCTTTCGTGCAAGATGTGCACGTGACACGGTTGGGGGGGTTGGTAAGAGGCTTTGGGACCCTTTCTTGTCGAAGGGTGGTGCGGCTCCGTGCTTCGCGGCCGCAGTCTTATCATGGTAGTCCTCCCGGCTTGTGGCACCTAAGGTGGAGCCTCCGATTGCCGGCAACATGCCTGACTTCGATGTCGAGCGGGTCGCACCACTTTGGGGTTCAGATTTTCGGATTCAGATGGAGAGCTTTAAATGCGTGCAGATGGTGGCACTGGCAGTGCTGCTGGTCCGTGGAAGGATTTCTTAAAGGGTGTCGACTCTTTCCCTGATAAAGCGTGTAACGTTTACCGGTTTAGCCTTCAGGGTGTCGGGTTTTGCGGTGGGGCTTACGGTTGGCTGGCATGATCTGGAGCGCGGGTTTAGGCTTAAGCCTCGCATTGCTAACTGCTCCACGCGCCCAAACCTAAACCCTCAGAACTGAAGCCTTCTAGTCTCAGGGAAGCGCCGATAACGACGCCATGGCCGATTGCATGCGTCCGAAGGTACCATGAACTGCATGAACCAGAACTTGATCGTCCAGCAGCCTGCAGAGGTTGGTCCTGGCAGGACCGTCA
Organism: Symbiodinium sp. CCMP2592; assembly: GCA_905221615.1. NCBI lineage: Eukaryota > Dinophyceae > Suessiales > Symbiodiniaceae > Symbiodinium > Symbiodinium sp. CCMP2592. The sequence continues at coordinate 518,584 of CAJNDT010003635.1, forward strand.
ATGTTCGCAATAGCATCGCAGGTTCCAGCTTTGAGCTGGACGTCAACTCTGCCGAAACGGGGCAAGAAGTAGCGAAACGCATCGCAGCCAAAGTTGGCCACAAAGGTCTACTCGGGCTGACATCCGTTCATTGTCCCATCGATCAGTGCCAGCTGCTGCTGCCTCAAGTCCAGCACGACGAGATCTCGTACCTGGCGTGGAAGCTTGGAGCGGGTGGTGTCGCGATGCTTTGGGAGCGGCTACTCGAGGGGAAGACTCTGTCTGATGTAGATGTAGCTGCCCTGAACGAGACGATGTCCCTCACATTATATTCCAACCAAGAGCTCACCCAGGGCATCCAACTTGCCAGCAGCCTGCAGAGTTTGGAGTTTGGCTCCCAGTTCAACCAGAGCTTGGATGGCATCCAACTACCCAGCAGCCTGCAGAGTTTGACGTTTGGCTTCCAGTTCAACCAGAGCTTGGATGGCATCCAGCTACCCAGCAGCCTGCAGAGTTTGACGTTTGGCCACGAGTTCAACCAGAGCTTGGATGGCATCCAGCTACCCAGCAGCCTGCAGAGTTTGGAGTTTGGCTCCCAGTTCAACCAGAGCTTGGATGGCATCCAACTACCCAGCAGCCTGCAGAGTTTGACGTTTGGCTTCCAGTTCAACCAGAGCTTGGATGGCATCCAGCTACCCAGCAGCCTGCAGAGTTTGGAGTTTGGCAGGGAGTTCAACCAGAGCTTGGATGGCATCCAACTACCCAGCAGCCTGCAGAGTTTGACGTTTGGCTACGAGTTCAACCAGAGCTTGGATGGCATCCAACTACCCAGCAGCCTGCAGAGTTTGACGTTTGGCTTCCAGTTCAACCAGAGCTTGGATGGCATCCAACTACCCAGCAGCCTGCAGAGTTTGGAGTTTGGCTACAAGTTCAACCAGAGCTTGGTTGGCATCCAACTACCCAGCAGCCTGCAGAGTGTGAAGCTTGGCGGGGAGTTCAACCAGAGCTTGGATGGCATCCAACTACCCAGCAGCCTGCAGAGTTTGACGTTACGCTCCGAGTTCAACCAGAGCTTGGATGGCATCCAACTACCCAGCAGCCTGCAGAGTTTGACGTTTGGCTACGAGTTCAACCAGAGCTTGGATGGCATCCAACTACCCAGCAGCCTGCAGAGTTTGACGTTTGGCGACGAGTTCAACCAGAGCTTGCATGGCATCCAACTACCCAGCAGCCTGCAGAGTTTGGAGTTTGGCGACGAGTTCAACCAGAGCTTGGATGGCATCCAACTACCCAGCAGCCTGCAGAGTTTGACGTTTGGCTTCGAGTTCAACCAGAGCTTGGATGGCATCCAACTACCCAGCAGCCTGCAGAGTTTGAAGCTTGGCGGGGAGTTCAACCAGAGCTTGGATGGCATCCAACTACCCAGCAGCCTGCAGAGTTTGACGTTTGGCTACGAGTTCAACCAGAGCTTGCATGGCATCCAACTACCCAGCAGCCTGCAGAGTTTGGAGTTTGGCAAGGAGTTCAACCAAGGCTTGGAGGGCATCCAACTACCCAGCAGCCTGCAGAGTTTGGAGTTTGGCTTCGAGTTCAACCAGAGCTTGGATGGCATCCAACTACCCAGCAGCCTGCAGAGTTTGACGTTTGGCTTCCAGTTCAACCAGAGCTTGGATGGCATCCAGCTACCCAGCAGCCTGCAGAGTTTGGAGTTTGGCAGGGAGTTCAACCAGAGCTTGGATGGCATCCAACTACCCAGCAGCCTGCAGAGTTTGACGTTTGGCTACGAGTTCAACCAGAGCTTGGAGGGCATCCAACTACCCAGCAGCCTGCAGAGTTTGGAGTTTGGCTTCGAGTTCAACCAGACCTTGGATGGCATCCAGCTACCCAGCAGCCTGCAGAGTTTGACGCTTGGTTCCAATTTCAACCAGAGCTTGGATGGCATCCAACTACCCAGCAGCCTGCAGAGTTTGACGTTTGGCGTCCACAACCAGAGCTTGGAGGGCATTAAACTACCCAGCAGTCTGCGAAGTGTCGCTGCACGGGAGTTTTGTGTAGCCACGTTCTAAGCAATGATGCTCTAGGTTGGCTCCTTCAACATCGACTGGGTCGAATGTTTTCGTCGCCAGGGCGGCTCGTCTCGCCGATACCACGTTGTCGCTCCTTGATGACTTTGCTGGATCCCGAACCCAGCCCGACTGTTCCAGCAGAGGTTGAGCGAATCAGGAAACCCACGTCCCGATGCCGCGCAGAAAAAATCGCTGAGTTTTGCAAACTGTTGGCCTACGCAGAGCCTGATTATCCTGATTCTGATAGGGTTTCCGGTTTTCCAGCCTATCCCTGCAGTCCCCAAGCCTTCTGGTGCCGCCAGAGCGAGTACATCAAGTCCGGGCTGCGACGGAAGTGCAGGCCTGGAGCGGCGAAACTTTGTTTTTTTTAAGCTTTAAAGAGTCACTGTTCCATGTCAGAGTCAGAGCATCGATTCACAGCTGGAAACCTGCTGAAGTTTTCTGAGGGAATCCTATTGCAGGAAAGCTAGTTTCGAGCTGTCGCACCTCCCATTGTACTGCTTGGCTCGTACGATGTAGCGGAGTGTATAAGGACCTCAAAGCTTCCTTGAGGTTGTAAGGCTTCGACTTTAGCGCTGCAGCGTTAGGGGACAGGGTGCAGGTCTCGGGATCTTAGATGCTGCCGCTTGTTCTATCGGGTAGGGTGGGAGGGGTTGTGGGTCGCAGGCATTGGAGCTAGGGACTACAAATCCAGCCTTGAATGCACCGTTTCGGGCTATTCTGTTGATGAGTGAGCGCTTTAGGAGTATTGCTCCGGTGGATTCATGCTTCACGATCTTCAAAAGTGCTTCCTCCCTCCCAATAAATGACCCTGCCCAAGTTCCGAACAATCCATTGTAGGGAGTCGGGTATTTGTACGATGTAGAACCGTTAGCGTAGTAGTAGTAGCAGCAGTAGTAAACTGATTGCCCAGACAGAGAGAGAAAGAGAGAAAGAGAGAGGGAACAGAGAGAACGAGAAAGAGATGGAGGCAGAGAGAGAAAGAGCAAGAAAAGGAGAGAGCGAGAGAGACAGAGACAGAGAGAGAGAGAGAGACATTTTGGCTCAAGAGCTTGGATCAACATCCTGAGCCATTCCTCGCGCTGGGCATGCATGCTGCGGATTCGGAGCATGTCTGGCGAAGATCTCGTGATCTCGTTGCGATTGATGTGGCGAGCTCTCTGGAGACACTCTCTTCAGAGCTTAAATCCCAAATCTAAAAAGTTCCTAAACCCCGACCACACCCCCACATCTTAAACTCCGCATTTTGAGCCCCCTGCGCCGCCATGGTCGCACCACTGACAGACGAGAAGAGTGTGCGAGAGCTGTCGACGGGCCTGCACAACTGGTTTTCCGAGGGGCTGCAGATCCCGATCCGGAAGCGGGACGAAAAGGTATGAAAAGGTGTTCGCAGCTTTCCTCGGTGTGCTGCGCAGCTCCAACCCGCTCTTCAGCCAGAGAGCCGCCAAAACAGACCTGCGCAAGCCCTATACCTGTTGACACAGCGCTTCCCAACCGTCCACACTGGACGACGGCTGCATTACCCGGATGTCTACGTGGCCAAGCAAGAAGTCCTGGACGTAGACAAGCTTTCGTGCGTGCTCTGGCGATTACTGCTGTGGCTTTTTCTGGGCATTGGCAGATGTCAGCACAGAGCTTGGCATGCAATCAAAGGTATGCCTTGTGCCAAGTCGTACACAGGGCAAAAGACTCAACCGCGGGAGGTGCTGCGCTTTGTTTGCACAACTGTAGCTGCCGCGGCTCGCTCATGAGCATGATCGTCTCGCACGGGCTGGACAAGAAATCTCGCCTCGCCACCAAGAGGTTTTTCTGCTTGTACGTGCGGCACGCACAATTCCCGCCTTGGTCCGCGCGTTTCAAGATGGCCCGGAGCAGTTCCACGCCATGGTGGCCAAGATGCCAGGGCTCCGCGGTGAGCTGTCCAGTACAGGAGCTCCTACCTAATCATGGTTGTGGCAGAGAGCTAGGGTGGGGCGATTTTCGTTGCCTTTTGGGGCGCCAAGAACTGCGCCAAAACATACCTGACGGTGCCACTCAAAACTGGCAGGGCATCCGCCGCGTACTATATATCACTTGGCCAAGCTCTGTCCCAAGCTGGAGAAGACCATCGGAAACTGCACAACTTCCTGCCAAGCTGAAGAAGAAAGTTGACATCTTCGACGTCGAGCCAGCCCGGTGTGGTGCGTTTATCCATGCGAAGCAGGCTCAGGCCCTGCGTGCCATGGGCAGCACTGACTGGATGCGGTGAGGCGGCTGCCCGTTCCCGCAGGTTTCATCGCTTACACGGCGGCTGCGGGCGTGCCTGATCCGGAGAACGTGCAGCATTTGTTGAAACAAGTTGCGGGGGCGAAGTTGCTTAGCTCTCAAGGACATGTCCTACAAAGACATCAAGATCACCATGCTGCCGAAAGCACCGATGACCAACAGAAGCTCGTGCTGTCCGGGCACTGAAGCACACCACGCTGAGGTGACGCATCAAGATGAAGTGGCACGACTGCACGTTGCGTCCTGGAACCTGGGCGGCATGAGCCCGGACAAAGTCCTTGATCTGCTGGTCGGCTTCCAGGGTTGCCCTGCACTTTCAGTACTTTAGGTGATTGTTCTTCAAGAGATTGTCACCTCAGGGGATGAACCCCATTTCGATCACAACGACACATGGACTCTCGCACATAGCAAACAGCCCTCTGAATGGCGTTCTCGGGACACATTTCCCACAGATTTACGATTGAGCAAATTGCATCTGCTCTGCAAGACTGGGAATGAGCGCCCGCCTTCAAATGCACTCGCCTGCTCGTCGGCCTAGATGCCAATGAGACCTACCTGCAACCGGGGGGCGTCCTCGGTAACACCACGCTCTCGTGCACAGGCCGGGGGGAGCAGATTCTCCAGTGGTTCTTAGACCGTGACGTCTACACTTGCCTTTGCAGCAGATGCATGCTCCCTCGCATCCCTTACATTCCATTGCAGGGAGTCGGGTATTTGTACGATGTAGAACCATTACTGCGGTAGTAGTAGTAGTAGTAGCAGTAGTAGCAGTAGTAGTAGTAGGAGGAGTATAGCAGTAGTCGACTGATTGCCCAGACAGAGAGAAAGGGAGAAAGAGAGAGGGAACAGAGAGAGAGAACGAGAAAGAGATAGAGGGCAGAGAGAGAGAGAGAGAGAGCAAGGAAAAGAGAGAGCGAGAGAGAGAGAGAGAGAGATTTTGGCTCAAGAGCTTGGATCAACATCCTGAGCCATTCCTAGCGATGGGCATGCTGTGGATTCGTAGCGTGTCTGGCGAAGATCTCGTGATCTCGTGGCGATTAGTGTGGCGATTGATGTGGCGAGCTCTCTGGAGACACTCTCTTCAGAGCTTAAATCCCAAATTTAAAAACTTCCTAAACCCCGACCACACCCCCAAATCTTAAACTCCGCATTTTGAGCCCCCTGCGCCGCCACGGTCGCACCACTGACAGACGAGAAGAGTGTGCGAGAGCTGTCGAAGGGCCTGCACAGCTGGTTTTCCGAGGGGCTGCAGATCCCGATCCGGAAGCGGGACGAAAAGGTGTTCGCAGCTTTCCTCGGTGTGCTGCGCAGCTCCAACCCGCTCTTCAGCCAGAGAGCCGCCAAAACAGACCTGCGCAAGCCCTATACCTGTTGACACAGCGCTTCCCAACCGTCCACACTGGACGACGGCTGCATTACCCGGATGTCTACGTGGCCAAGCAAGAAGTCCTGGACGTAGACAAGCTTTCGTGCGTGCTCTGGCGATTACTGCTGTGGCTTTTTCTGGGCATTGGCAGATGTCAGCACAGAGCTTGGCATGCAATCAAAGGTATGCCTTGTGCCAAGTCGTACACAGGGCAAAAGACTCAACCGCGGGAGGTGCTGCGCTTTGTTTGCCCAACTGTAGCTGCCGCGGCTCGCTCATGAGCATGATCGTCTCGCACGGGCTGGACAAGAAATCTCGCCTCGCCACCAAGAGGTTTTTCTGCTTGTACGTGCGGCACGCACAATTCCCGCCTTGGTCCGCGCGTTTCAAGATGGCCCGGAGCAGTTCCACGCCATGGTGGCCAAGATGCCAGGGCTCCGCGGTGAGCTGTCCAGTACAGGAGCTCCTACGTAATCATGGCTGTGGCAAGGAGCTAGGGTGGGGCGATTTTCGTTGCCTTTTGGGGCGCCAAGAACTGCGCCAAAACATACCTGACGGTGCCACTCAAAACTGGCAGGGCAACCGCCGCGTACTATATATCACTTGGCCAAGCTCTGTCCCAAGCTGGAGAAGACCATCGGAAACTGCACAACTTCCTGCCAAGCTGAAGAAGAAAGTTGACATCTTCGACGTCGAGCCAGCCCGGTGTGGTGCGTTTATCCATGCGAAGCAAGTTCAGGCCCTGCGTGCCATGGGCAGCACTGACTGGAAGCGGTGAGGCGGCTGCCCGTTCCCGCAGGTTTCATCGCTTACACGGCGGCTGCGGGCGTGCCTGATCCGGAGAACGTGCAGCATTTGTTGAAACAAGTTGCGGGGGCGAAGTTGCTTAGCTCTCAAGGACATGTCCTACAAAGACATCAAGATCACCATGCTGCCGAAAGCACCGATGACCAACAGAAGCTCGTGCTGTCCGGGCACTGAAGCACACCACACTGAGGTGACGCATCAAGATGAAGTGGCACGACTGCACTTTGCGTCCTGGAACCTGGGCGGCATGAGCCCGGACAAAGTCCTTGATCTGTTCGTCGGCTTCCAGGGTTGCCCTGCACTTTCAGTATTTTAGGTGATTGTTTTTCAAGAGATTGTCACCTCAGGGGATGAACCCCATTTCGATCACAACGACACATGGACTCTCGCACATAGCAAACAGCCCTCTGAATGGCGTTCTCGGGACACATTTCCCACAGATTTACGATTGAGCAAATTGCATCTGCTCTGCAAGACTGGGAATGAGCGCCCGCCTTCAAATGCACTCGCCTGCTCGTCGGCCTAGATGCCAATGAGACCTACCTGCAACCGGGGGGCGTCCTCGGTAACACCACGCTCTCGTGCACAGGCCGGGGGGAGCAGATTCTCCAGTGGTTCTTAGACCGTGACGTCTACACTTGCCTTTGCAGCAGATGCATGCTCCCTCGCATCCCTTACATTCCATTGCAGGGAGTCGGGTATTTGTACGATGTAGAACCATTACTGCGGTAGTAGTAGTAGTAGTAGTAGTAGTAGTAGTAGTAGTAGTAGTAGCAGTAGTAGAAGAAGAAGAGCTTCAGTCGACTGATTGCCCAGACAGCGAGAAAGAGAGAAAGAGAGAGGGAACAGAGAGAGAGAACGAGAAAGAGATAGAGGGCAGAGAGAGAGAGAGAGAGAGAGAGAGAGCAAGGAAAAGAGAGAGCGAGAGAGAGAGAGAGAGATTTTGGCTCAAGAGCTTGGACCAACATCCTGAGCCATTCCTAGCGATAGGCATGCTGCGGATTCGGAGCGTGTCTGGCGAAGATCTCGTGATCTCGTGGCGATTGATGTGGCGAGCTTTCTGGAGACACTCTCTTCAGAGCTTAAATCCCAAATCTGAAAAGTTCCTAAACCCCGACCACACCCCCAAATCTTAAACTCCGCATTTTGAGCCCCCTGCGCCGCCATGGTCGCACCAGTGACAGACGAGAAGAGTGTGCGAGAGCTGTCGAAGGGCCTGCACAGCTGGTTTTCCGAGGGGCTGCAGATCCCGATCCGGAAGCGGGACGAAAAGGTGTTCGCAGCTTTCCTCGGTGTGCTGCGCAGCTCCAACCCGCTCTTCAGCCAGAGAGCCGCCAAAACAGACCTGCGCAAGCCCTATACCTTTTGATATATTCCTGGACGCAGACAACAAAGCCACGCACGAAAGCAAGCTCTGGCGATTACTGTTGTGGCTTTTTCTGGGCATTGGCAGATGTCAGCACAGAGCTTGGCATGCAATCAAAGGTATGCCTTGTGCCAAGTCGCACACAGGGCAAAAGACTCAACCGCGGGAGGTGCTGCGCTTTGTTTGCCCAACTGTAGCTGCCGCGGCTCGCTCATGAGCATGATCGTCTCGCACGGGCTGGACAAGAAATCTCGCCTCGCCACCAAGAGGTTTTTCTGCTTGTACGTGCGGCACGCACAATTCCCGCCTTGGTCCGCGCGTTTCAAGATGGCCCGGAGCAGTTCCACGCCATGGTGGCCAAGATGCCAGGGCTCCGCGGTGAGCTGTCCAGTACAGGAGCTCCTACGTAATCATGGCTGTGGCAGAGAGCTAGGGTGGGGCGATTTTCGTTGCCTTTTGGGGCGCCAAGAACTGTGCCAAAACATACCTGACGGTGCCACTCAAAACTGGCAGGGCAACCGCCGCGTACTGTATATCACTTGGCCAAGCTCTGTCCCAAGCTGGAGAAGACCATCGGAAACTGCACAACTTCCTGCCAAGCTGAAGAAGAAAGTTGACATCTTCGACGTCGAGCCAGCCCGGTGTGGTGCGTTTATCCATGCGAAGCAGGTTCAGGCCTTGCGTGCCATGGGCAGCACTGACTGGAAGCGGTGAGGCGTCTGCCCGTTCCCGCAGGTTTCATCGCTTACACGGCGGCTGCGGGCGTGCCTGATCCGGAGAACGTGCAGCATTTGTTGAAACAAGTTGCGGGGGCAAGTTGCTTAGCTCTCAAGGACATGTCCTACAAAGACATCAAGATCACCATGCTGCCGAAAGCACCGATGACCAACAGAAGCTCGTGCTGTCCGGGCGCTGAAGCACACCACACTAAGGTGACGCATCAAGATGAAGTGGCACGACTGCACTTTGCGTCCTGGAACCTGGGCGGCATGAGCCCGGACAAAGTCCTTGATCTGTTGGTCGGCTTCCAGGGTTGCCCTGCACTTTCAGTACTTTAGGTGATTGTTCTTCAAGAGATTGTCACCTCAGGGGATGAACCCCATTTCGATCACAACGACACATGGACTCTCGCGCATAGCAAACAGCCCTCTGAGTGGCCTTCTCGGGACACATTTCCCACAGATTTACGATTGGGCAAACTGCATCTGCTCTGCAAGACTGGGAATGAGCGCCCGCCTTCAAATGCACTCGCCTGCTCGTCGGCCTAGATGCCAATGAGACCTACCTGCAACCGGGGGGCGTCCTCGGTAACACCACGCTCTCGTGCACAGGCCGGGGGGAGCAGATTCTCCAGTGGTTCTTAGACCATGACGTCTATACTTGCCTTTGCAGCAGATGAATGCTCCCTCGCATCCCTTACAATCCATTGCAGGGAGTCGGGTGTTTGTACGATGTAGAACCATTAATGCGGTAGTAGTAGTAGTAGTAGTAGTAGTAGTAGTAGTAGTAGCAGTAGTAGCAGAAGAAGTAGTAGTAGTAGTAGTAGTAGTAGTAGTAGTAGTAGTAGTAGCAGTAGCAGTAGTAGTAGTAGTAGTAGTAGTAGTAGTAGTAGTAGTAGTAGTAGTAGTAGTAGTAGTAGTAGTAGTAGTAGTAGTAGTAGTAGTAGCAGGAGTAGAGTAGTAGTAGAAGAAGAAGAAGAGCAGCAGTCGACTGATTGCCCAGACAGCGAGAAAGAGAGAAAGAGAGAGGGAACAGAGAGAGAGAACGAGAACGAGAAAGAGATAGAGGGCAGAGAGAGAGAGAGAGAGAGAGAGAGAGAGAGAGAGAGAGAGAGAGAGAGAGAGAGAGAGAGAGAGAGAGAGAGAGAGAGAGAGAGAGAGAGAGAGAGAGAGAGAGAGAGAGCAAGGAAAAGAGAGAGCGAGAGAGAGAGAGAGAGAGAGAGATTTTGGCTCGAGAGCTTGGATCAACATCCTGAGCCATTCCTAGCGATGGGCATGCTGCGGATTCGGAGCGTGTCTGGCGAAGATCTCGTGATCTCGTGGCGATTGATGTGGCGAGCTTTCTGGAGACACTCTCTTCAGAGCTTAAATCCCAAATCTGAAAAGTTCCTAAACCCCGACCACACCCCCAAATCTTAAACTCCGCATTTTGAGCCCCCTGCGCCGCCATGGTCGCACCACTGACAGACGAGAAGAGTGTGCGAGAGCTGTCGAAGGGCCTGCGCAGCTGGTTTTCCGAGGGGCTGCAGATCCCGATCCGGAAGCGGGACGAAAAGGTGCTCGCAGCTTTCCTCGGTGTGCTGCGCAGCTCCAACCCGCTCTTCAGCCAGAGAGCCGCCAAAACAGACCTGCGCAAGCCCTATACCTTTTGATATAGTCCTGGACGCAGACAACAAAGCCACGCACGAAAGCAAGCTCTGGCGATTACTGCTGTGGCTTTTTCTGGGCATTGGCAGATGTCAGCACAGAGCTTGGCATGCAATCAAAGGTATGCCAGGTATGCCTTGTGCCAAGTCGCACACAGGGCAAAAGACTCAACCGCGGGAGGTGCTGCGCTTTGTTTGCCCAACTGTAGCTGCCGCGGCTCGCTCATGAGCATGATCGGCTCGCACGGGCTGGACAAGAAATCTCGCCTCGCCACCAAGAGGTTTTTCTGCTTGTACGTGCGGCACGCACAATTCCCGCCTTGCGGAGCAGTTCCATGCCATGGTGGCCAAGATGCCAGGGCTCCGCGGTGAGCTGTCCAGTACAGGAGCTCCTACGTAATCATGGCTGTGGCAGAGAGCTAGGGTGGGGCGATTTTCGTTGCCTTTTGGGGCGCCAAGAACTGCGCCAAAACATACCTGACGGTGCCACTCAAAACTGGCAGGGCAACCGCCGCGCACTATATCACTTGGCCACAAGCTCTGTCCCAAGCTGGAGAAGACCGTCGGAAACTGCGCAACTTCCTGCCAAGCTGAAGAAGAAAGTTGACATCTTCGACGTCCAGCCAGCCCGGTGTGGTGCGTTGATTATGCATGCGAAGCAGGCTCAGGCCCTGCGTGCCATGGGCAGCACTGACTGGAAGCGGTGAGGCGGCTGCCCGTTCCCGCAGGTTTCATCGCTTACACGGCGGCTGCGGGCGTGCCTGATCCGGAGAACGTGCAGCACTTGTTGAAACAAGTTGCGGGGGCGAAGTTGCTTAGCTCTCAAGGACATGTCCTACAAAGTCATCAAGATCACCATGCTGCCGAAAGCACCGATGAACAACACAAGCTCGTGCTGTCCGGGCACTGAAGCACACCACACAGAGGTGCCGCATCAAGATGAAGTGGCACGACTGCACTTTGCATCCACTGAATGGCGTGGATGCGGTTGCCTACCGCAACACCTTGGGGTCCCATGAATCTTCAAATACCTGCCTGGCTGCCGCCTGCGCAGGAGTCCTGCGCCAACATGATAAAAAGACCATCGGTCTGATCTCGGGACACAGTTCCCACAGATTTACGATTGAGCAAACTGCAGCTGCTCTGCAAAACCTGGGAAAGAGCGCCCGCCTTCAAATGCACTCGCCTGCTCGTCGGCCTAGATGCCAATGAGACCTACCTGCAACCGGGGGGCGTCCTCGGTAACACCACGCTCTCGTGCACAGGACGGGGGGGAGCAGACTTTCCAGTGGTTCTTAGACCATGACGTCTACTTGCCTTTGCAGCAGATGCATGTTCCCTCGCACTTCCTGTACAATCCAGAGCTCTCAGCCCGTCGCATTGACTACGCGGCAGCAAAAGGGATCCATGTGCATCAGGTTGAGGTAGGCAGCGCTAGGGACCGTGCGTCATCCGATCACGAGCCTATCATAGCCAGTGCACTTGCATCCTCCCCGCCAGGCCCTAGGACTGGAGTCATTTGGTGTGCCCGTCAGCTTAAATCCGAATGCCGCCATTTGCTTGAGCATTTCCAATCTTTCAGGGTGATCCCCACCATGCAATTGCCGAAGTAGCTGCCTGCATCAATGAACCTGCACAGCGATCCTTGAAATTCCTTGAGAGCAAAGGCCTCAAAGCCCGGAGACGAGATGCAAGGTCCTTGCCGCCGGGACCTTGCCGACAATGCCTCCCGCAAAGGGGCGGGAACGAACGCAAGTGGAGGACAGCGACGCCCTCGAGTACAAGACCCACCTGCACTACCCCAACTACCTGCGCCACCTGCCCTACCAGTACCACCAGAACTATACCTCAAGGGTGTGGCAGCGGGCAGCGGAGTTGCAGGCCAGAAGAGGAGGACGCTACCACCTGCAAAATCTTGCGTGCTCAACAACAACTAGAAAGAGTTCTATACCTTTTCTAGAACAAGAAGTAGCGGCGACGGTGGCCGAAGCACATGGACTTTTGTTCACCTGGACATCATCCATATGGGGCTCTCCCATCTTCCTTGTCAATGACAACGACAATGGAGCGATGAACAACGTGCTCCCACTCGGACATTCAGGTCGGGAGCCACCCGCCAACAATCATGCGCCCCCGGATTCTCCCTCGGACGCTCCTACACAGGCCTTCCGATCCAGAAGTCCAAGGCCGAGAAGCGATCAGCGATTCGACTCGCACAAGCCTCCTCACATGGAGAAGGGGATGCATGCCATTTTCTATGGCAGCCCGGACCAGGACGACGGCCTCGAAGAGGCAGAGTCACGGTCTAGTGAGTGCGCAGCACCCCAGAAGGAGCGAACTCCGTCACAACCAAAAGCTGACAATGCTGATCAGGGGAAACTCCCCCTTGGGCGTACTAACGACTTTACTGTGCCGTTTGGTTCTGAGTTCGTTGTTTGCTTTTGTTGCTGCCCTCGTAAAAGCCCGAGATCACGGAGCTCAGGTAGCTAGATACACTGAGAGATTCAAATGTCCTACACTCCTACACCTTGTACTTTATACTTGCGCATACTGGTTCGGCTGACCACAAAAAGAAAATGACGCGGTGTAGCTGGTGGATGGTCGAGTGGTGCTATCACATTGACCAACTGACTGTAGTCCCCACCAATTGCTGCCCTGAAACCTTGCGGGCCTTGCAACTTTCATCTTTCATACCTGTCTTGTTTGCCTAGGTATTGTTCCTTAGCCCCTTTTTGTTTTCCAAGAATCATCGCCAAGGCCATGCTAGGGATACCATGTAAGTTTCGCCCGCTTTTCCTTTCAAACAAAGGGGGACGCCCCTAGCTGCAATAGTCCCTCCAAAATGGGCGCGGCTCTCCGGGACTAAGCCACAACCTTCCGCTCGCTCTCCCTAGTTACTTGTTGATGTACTTGCCATTCTTTTGTAGGCCAGTCCCAGGTGATCACGATCCTATATGAACATAGCCCAACTCGTGGCACAGTATTTCGCTGCATCCGTTGGTTTTGTTTATAGTGCCATTCCTTCTTGCTGCCCTTGTGAAACTACGCCCCGGTAGACTAGACTACCAGGTCAATGCATAGTTCGCCTCGTAGTCGAAGCCCTGTCACGAGCAAAAGCTGACCGATGAGTCGGCTTTTTATTTTGGGTGTAAGTACTTTACCTCTAGGCCGACTCGATCCGGCTAGTTTCTCGAGTGACTGCACAGGATGCACCGGGGAGAATCCTTGTGAAATTTCCCCAAAGGGACACGTCCCCAAAAAGCAGGTCGTACTATTTAGATACGCTCTTGTTTCACCGAATTCTTCCTTGACCATTTACTTATGTATGCTTAACAACAACCTGAACAATCGCAGTTCGTATTTCTTTTCGCGCAAACCACTCGGGGACTATCCCTGATCCAGCTGGCTAGGAAATCCGGCGAAAGTAGTTTCTCCACCCATTGATGCTTTTGTGTACTGTTTTTCTACTTTTCTCGGCCGGATTCCAGTGCCCGAGGGCAGCTTTTCGTCCTTTTTGGACGGCCGAAAGCCGTGGTCTGCAATTTGCCTTCACTCACCACCGCAACAGTCGGGGGCGCTTGAGCGCGCGGTGTAGGGGGTAAAACCCCTACGCCATAGCCCTGGCGAAAGAAAGAGAGAAAGAGAGAGAGAGAGGGAGAGGGAGAGGGAGAGGGAGAGGGAGAGGGAGAGGGAGAGGGAGAGGGAGAGAGAGAGAGAGAGAGATATATATATATATGTACTTCGGGGGCCACAGCACTTAAGATGAAGGATTCTGTCAAGTTTTCTCATTACAAACACGAGAGCCTTTTTGCCGCACCGACCGGCGTTTGGGGAGCTGCAGCGTGTTCCTTGGTTTGTGTTACTTGTCACGTGACATGCATGGGATAAGTGACTGCAGTGGGATGACGCGACATGCCCTGTTTGGCTTCGACCTTGATGCCAATACGCCTATAAGCCCTACTTCAACGCCCTGCAAGCTTCAGTATCCCTTCCCAATCCGGAACCCGCAGCACTCCGATCAGGGAGGCGCATGCGGAGATGGCTGGTTTGCCGCTTGCCTTTGCAGTTCTTTGTGACGACTGCCTGTCCAGGAATCAGGTTGGTCCAAGATGCATTTTCTAGTCCTCCGGCATGAGCAATAAGGCCGTTATCACATGTATGCTCTCCCCTATCCTTTACACATTCCTGAACTATAGGACCTTGCTGTCGGCTAAAGTTTCACGCTTTGGCATACGATCCCGCACAGTCCGAGGCTCTGGAGGGCTTAGATTGCGCTTTGGGATGCGAACATGGACCCCGATCCTAAGCCTAAGCTCTTGTGTCGTCAGGAATTGCGAGCATTTGTCTAGCGCGTTTACAGCGAGTGCTGGGTTTGAAACCTAGCATGTCGGCAGCCCAGAGTTCACCAGAGTCGTCGACAACCTTCCGAGGCCCTTCTCTAAGTCCTCAAAACTTAAAACCCGGCCGGGGAAACCCTGACTCTCCATGAACCCACAGGCAGTCCCCACAGGCCACCAAAACCGCCCAAACCCACCAACACGTGGCGCCGAGGGTCGACCGGCTGCCGAAATACTTGGCATTCGGCCCAGCCCGGCAGTGTCGGTGGAGACTGAGACTTCCCCACCTCTTCTCTCTGTCGAGGCCTTCTTTACGCCGTTGAAAACCTAATGGTTCTTCGCGCACCCCAAACAGCCATTGAATTGGGATTTCGAGACCTTAGACACTGAAGAACTGCATTCTCCATCAGCACAGACTTGATCCTTCAACACACTCCGAAGCATAAGAGTTTCGGACCCGAGAGCGAAAGCTGTAAACTAGTCTGCTGTGCCTGCTTATGCCTGCTTGCTGATTACCAGTGCACCGAACGTGTTTATTGTGCCTTCTAGTCTAGTCATTCTAGTCTATGGTTTGGTATTGTTGTTGTTGATGGTGATGTTGGTTGTGTTGCCCTTTTCTCTTGTCAGGTCCTTGTGCGCCATGGCGTCAGCTTCAACATTCCCAGGATCCGAATGCGAGACAGTACTATTCCATCATGCCGCCTCAAGCGCGGCTTCCCATTTATAGATTGGAGTGTCTAGTGCGGAAATGGCTTGACATGCTGATAGACTTGATCCTCCGGGTTTAGCAGTCTGCAACAGATTTAGGGCTTCGGTTTTTCAACTCAACCCACAGCCCTGAACCCGAAGCCCCGGAAGCCCTGAACCTAAACTGCTGTGCTTAGGCCTTGACCCGAAACGCTCGAGAATCAGCGGCTGCCATGAGCCAACAGCGGCAGAAGTTCATCGACCACATCAAGCCCGGGACTAGGAACAAGGGTGCTATGCAGACCGCTTGATATCCCCTGATAAATGATCCCCTTTCGAAGGAAGGACGGTAATGATGCTGTATATCCGAATCAGGGGAAGGGTTTTTGCAGTCAGGGAAAGCTTCAGAAGCTAGCCCTGTCGTTGGGGTTCAGGGCTCCGCGCCCAGAGATTCGGGTTCAGCGCTGGGTTCTGGCAGCCGGCTACCCGCACACTCGCCCCGCCCACCCCTGCCGAATAAAAGGCCCAGTCCAGTTTGATGGTTCATTGTGCGAGACTGTCAATGATCAGACCTTAGCCCAAGCTGAAGTGTCCAGGTGTCCATGGTCTATCGGTTTCCAGGTTCACACACTACAGACATTGCCGAGTTCAGGCTTCGCGCCTGGTGCAGGTAAGAGCCTTGAGGAAGTACTGTAAGGCTAAAGTCATGAGCCCGGAGCCCGATTATTAAGCCCTTTAGTGCGACCTTACTCTTCGAAGCACCAACCCAAGGGCGAACATCTCCACAACAAGCCACAAGTAGTCTTTCGACAAAAGCCCGAAGCACTGTCTAAACTCAGAGACGTGAAGCAAGGGTTGCTCTGAAACAGGCAAGTCAACCAAGAATGCAGCAAGACTCTTGCCTATACCCACCGTGGAGTTTGGATCCATGCAGGGTTTTGTTCCAGAGTTTCGAGCCCCCAAAAACCTGAAACAAAATCCTCGAAGACACAAGGTCCTTGAAGCCGAAGTTCCTACGGGATCTAAGGCGGACATCAGCGACTGTGTGTGCAGGGCTTTGCGATTCAGAATTTTGCTGGAGGTGTAGGACTTTGTAAGATAAGAGTTCGTGCAGGTTTCAGGCTTAGATTAAAAGTTCGTGCAGGTTGGGGGGCTAGGGTTCAGGGTGTCGAGCTTGGGCTCAGTGGGAGAAGATGTTCGATGTGCGGCTAAGGGAAGGGATTCAGAAGAGACAAACAGCGGGATGACCGTCATTTTTGGTTGAGCATCCCTGAGCCGCCCAGGCAACTCGAATCATTGACTCTTCATTTCCCGAAGTCCCAACATCAGGGTATGTGGTTTATCTCTATGCTAGTGGTGTGTCCAGTCTTGCCGGGGAGCACGAGTGCCCGGGAGCCTGGAACCGAATAACTGCCTCACAGAACTGTTGCATTTAAATTTGTCAGGCAGCGCTTTTTAGACATGGTGATTCGGTCGGGCAATGTTTCTCAACATCGGTCTTTTGTAGGATGCGGGAAACTCGGCAATTCTGAGTGAGCCTTAGCTTGAGAGTTTGCGGTTCTCCACAGCCTTAAGCCTTCAAGGGTTTAATGCCTGGGATTCCAGCTTAGGCATGGCCGGGGACGGCGGAGCACAGTCGTGAAGCCGCCATCAGACTTGTACGACGGGACCGTAAACAAACAAATAAGTAAGCAAACAAGAACGCAGAGTAAGGGCGCTCAGAACTGATCCATGATCGCTCGCTCTGGGTACGGCTTTTTGCCTCGGGTCGGAGCCTACTATCATCGCCTAAATCACGACTCACCACCCGGCTGCAGGCAAGGGGGAGCCAAGAAGCTCAAGCAGGCCGAAGGGTCCGATATGTGGAGGAATATATTGCCTCTGACTACGAGCCCTAGAAATCACACGAGCTTGGAGAGCAACATGCCATTGATTTTGTTCCTTTTTTTTTGTCTCCCTCTCTCTCTCTCTCTCTCTGTCCCTCCCTCCCGCGGTTGGGATTTGGCGGCCGGGACAACGATCTAGGAACTTTGCTTGGCTTGCATTGGCCCCGGCCCTGTACCCCCAACCTCACCGTTGCTAGGCCCTCACCCTACTGGTAGCAAAAGTGCCTCCATGGTTGGCACTATCCCTTTTTTTGACCCGCTCGATGATGAGTATTGTTCGTCGCACTATTCTGCATGTTGGAACCCCTGTTAGCCCTTGCATAGTAGTTACTCA
This sequence comes from Symbiodinium sp. CCMP2592, assembly GCA_905221615.1. Taxonomy (NCBI): domain Eukaryota; class Dinophyceae; order Suessiales; family Symbiodiniaceae; genus Symbiodinium; species Symbiodinium sp. CCMP2592. The sequence goes on from CAJNDT010003635.1 coordinate 536,042, forward strand.
ACACAGCCTGTAAAGACTAACTATGAAACCATGACAGTTTCACTTTCCAAGTGTCAACATACTTCAAGCTCATCGCATCTCATCGCCATCTTGAAAACTACAGTACTCAGAGCCAACTCCAGGAACGAAACACCGCAAACAGTACACACCGTGTTATACATCAATGCCAGGAAGCCTGTACCCGAAACTCAAACCTCAGACGTTAACGCTGGCACCTTACCACCCCCAACCTTCAGCCGGGCCATAACCCCAAACCTGCAGGATATCGAGACGAAGCTGGACGAGGAGACCCTGATGAAGCAGGCACGGTTGCTCGAAACCGCAGCTGCATGTTCGGGCTGGAGCCGTCGTGGCGGCAAGGGTCGCAATAACCTTCGTCGCGAAACTGTAGCAGCAATCGTCGTCGTTGTCGCAACGGTAGTAGCAGTAGCAGCAGCGGTAGCCGTAGCACTGGCAGTGTCAGTAGCAGTAGCAGTCGTGGCTTTCGCAGTAGTTGGCTTTGCACCCGCGACTAGATGGCGAATGTTTGAGTTTTTGTCGAGACTTCAATGCAATAGGATTTTAAGAAGTTCGCAAATGGATAATTGTGATATATATATTCTGATTTCTTAGATTCAATATGATTTCTCGAGGGCGGTGCACGACACCTCTAAATTGCAATAAAGCTTTCAATAAGGTTCACGTTCTAGTGTTACTAAGATTTTGTCAGGCCCGGCTTGACAAACATATGTTATGCATGTCCTTATGTGCCTTGAGGCTTGAAATTTCAAGACCTGCGAGGATTACGACCAATAAAATAAGGATTGATCAAGACAGCTACACTAGTGTCATAAAGGGAAATGACGACACATGGTGAGAAATAGGCAAATTATAAGTGTCAACGATAGCGTGGTTGGAGAAGATTTACAACGACTTGGTAACGATACCAGTGCTCGTACTCGTACCTCGTACTAGTACTAGTAACTTACGACGACGACTACTACTACTACTACTACTACTACAACAACTACTACTACTACTACTACTCCTACTGCTACTACCACTTCCTCTTCTACTACCACCACCACTACTACTACTACTACCACCACCACCACCACTACTACCACTCCTACGTCTACTTCTACTTCGCCTTACTGTACTTCTTCCACTTATTCTATTTATCATCCTACTTCTACTTCTCCTTACTGTACTTCTTCTACTTATTGTAGTTATCATCCTACTTCTACTTCTCGTTACTTCTTCTACTGATTCTACCTCTTCTTCTGCTTCTTATTCTACTTCTGCATCTACTTCTACTTTCTAGTTCTACTCCTGTTTCTACTTTCATCACTGCGACGATACTACGACGACGATGCCGTCGCCGACTGCTACGGTGGATGGAGGAAATCTTGCACCACCTACACATCTTGTTTCGAATACACATCCAAGCAACAACCCCGCGCCCCCTTCTTAACATTGACGACAGACCTCTTGGGGCGGTGCAAGATTTATGTCATTGGAACGATTTTGTAAATCCCCGTGTTCATAGCAATGTTAAGAAGGAGGCGCGGGGTGAAGCTAACTAACATATCTTAAAAGTGGTGCAAGATTTCCTCCATCCACAGTCCCCAGAGCGGGGTCTAGCTTTGGCCTGCTCGTGGCTTTCCTACATGGCTTGCAGATACTTCCAGTCAGGGCAACGTTGCATAGAAGTCACAGTTAACGTTCAGTCAACGTTACAGTCAACGTTCCAGTTAACGTTGCGAAAATGCTGGCAGGGGCAGCATTTTGGAGTTTTCAAGCATAAAAAGCAAGAAATACATGTATTTCTTGCTTTTTATGCTTGAAAACTCCAAAATGCTGCCCCTGCCAGCATTTTCGCAACGTTAACTGGAACGTTGACTGTAACGTTGACTGAACGTTAACTGAACGTTGACTGTACGTTAACTGCAAATTCCTACCAAATGTAGCAAAGTTGTGGAATTCTTGCGATTTTAGAATGACCTGGCTGCTGCGCAAGATGCACTGTCAGGGCTGCATGGCTCCATTAGCGAAGACAGCGACATGGACGCTGCTATACGGCGATTCAGATTTTGCTGCAATGGCATTTCATGGCAAGCCACACAAGTACGTCACGCACCATGTCACGACCCTCTAGAAACGTCATATCACGAGCCTCTAGAAACGTCATTACTCGAGTCGGTGGATGGAGGAAATCTTGCACCACCTACACATCTTGTTTCGAATACACATCCAAGCAACAACCCCGCGCCCCCTTCTTAACATTGACGACAGACCTCTTGGGGCGGTGCAAGATTTATGTCATTGGAACGATTTTGTAAATCCCCGTGTTCATAGCAATGTTAAGAAGGAGGCGCGGGGTGAAGCTAACTAACATATCTTAAAAGTGGTGCAAGATTTCCTCCATCCACAGTCCCCAGAGCGGGGTCTAGCTTTGGCCTGCTCGTGGCTTTCCTACATGGCTTGCAGATACTTCCAGTCAGGGCAACGTTGCATAGAAGTCACAGTCAACGTTCAGTTAACGTTCAGTCAACGTTACAGTCAACGTTCCAGTTAACGTTGCGAAAATGCTGGCAGGGGCAGCATTTTGGAGTTTTCAAGCATAAAAAGCAAGAAATACATGTATTTCTTGCTTTTTATGCTTGAAAACTCCAAAATGCTGCCCCTGCCAGCATTTTCGCAACGTTAACTGGAACGTTGACTGTAACGTTGACTGAACGTTAACTGAACGTTGACTGTACGTTAACTGCAAATTCCTACCAAATGTAGCAAAGTTGTGGAATTCTTGCGATTTTAGAATGACCTGGCTGCTGCGCAAGATGCACTGTCAGGGCTGCATGGCTCCATTAGCGAAGACAGGGACATGGACGCTGCTATACGGCGATTCAGATTTTGCTGCAATGGCATTTCATGGCAAGCCACACAAGTACGTCACGCACCATGTCACGACCCTCTAGAAACGTCATATCACGAGCCTCTAGAAACGTCATTACTCGAGTCGGTGGATGGAGGAAATCTTGCACCACCTACACATCTTGTTTCGAATACACATCCAAGCAACAACCCCGCGCCCCCTTCTTAACATTGACGACAGACCTCTTGGGGCGGTGCAAGATTTATGTCATTGGAACGATTTTGTAAATCCCCGTGTTCATAGCAATGTTAAGAAGGAGGCGCGGGGTGAAGCTAACTAACATATCTTAAAAGTGGTGCAAGATTTCCTCCATCCACAGTCCCCAGAGCGGGGTCTAGCTTTGGCCTGCTCGTGGCTTTCCTACATGGCTTTCAGATACTTCCAGTCAGGGCAACGTTGCATAGAAGTCACAGTCAACGTTCAGTTAACGTTCAGTCAACGTTACAGTCAACGTTCCAGTTAACGTTGCGAAAATGCTGGCAGGGGCAGCATTTTGGAGTTTTCAAGCATAAAAAGCAAGAAATACATGTATTTCTTGCTTTTTATGCTTGAAAACTCCAAAATGCTGCCCCTGCCAGCATTTTCACAACGTTAACTGGAACGTTGACTGTAACGTTGACTGAACGCTAACTGAACGTTGACTGTACGTCAACTGCAAATTCCTACCAAATGTAGCAAAGTTGTGGAATTCTTGCGATTTTAGAATGACCTGGCTGCTGCGCAAGATGCACTGTCAGGGCTGCATGGCTCCATTAGCGAAGACAGGGACATGGACGCTGCTATACGGCGATTCAGATTTTGCTGCAATGGCATTTCATGGCAAGCCACACAAGTACGTCACGCACCATGTCACGACCCTCTAGAAACGTCATATCACGAGCCTCTAGAAACGTCATTACTCGAGTCGGTGGATGGAGGAAATCTTGCACCACCTACACATCTTGTTTCGAATACACATCCAAGCAACAACCCCGCGCCCCCTTCTTAACATTGACGACAGACCTCTTGGGGCGGTGCAAGATTTATGTCATTGGAACGATTTTGTAAATCCCCGTGTTCATAGCAATGTTAAGAAGGAGGCGCGGGGTGAAGCTAACTAACATATCTTAAAAGTGGTGCAAGATTTCCTCCATCCACAGTCCCCAGAGCGGGGTCTAGCTTTGGCCTGCTCGTGGCTTTCCTACATGGCTTGCAGATACTTCCAGTCAGGGCAACGTTGCATAGAAGTCACAGTCAACGTTCAGTCAACGTTCAGTCAACGTTACAGTCAACGTTCCAGTTAACGTTGCGAAAATGCTGGCAGGGGCAGCATTTTGGAGTTTTCAAGCATAAAAAGCAAGAAATACATGTATTTCTTGCTTTTTATGCTTGAAAACTCCAACATTGATGCCCAGTGCCAGCATTTTCACAACCCCTGTGAACTTCACCGGTTCCCTGCCCCCCCGCCTGTACCTGGTTTCTTCATGCCCCTTGTCCCTTGGCCTTCCCTGCCCCCGCCTTCTCCCCCTCCCGGGCGGCGCATTCGCCCCCAGCGTAGCCTGCCTCCCCCACTCCGGCCTTTCAGGTCCGCACGTTGTCGTAGGTCGTGGTCCCTGCCTTCTTTGCGATTTTAGAATGACCTGGCTGCTGCGCAAGATGCACTGTCAGGGCTGCATGGCTCCATTCGCGAAGACAGGGACATGGACGCTGCTATACGGCGATTCAGATTTTGCTGCAATGGCATTTCATGGCAAGCCACACAAGTACGTCACGCACCATGTCACGACCCTCTAGAAACGTCATATCACTAGCCTCTAGAAACGTCATTACTCGAGTCGGTGGATGGAGGAAATCTTGCACCACCTACACATCTTGTTTCGAATACACATCCAAGCAACAACCCCGCGCCCCCTTCTTAACATTGACGACAGACCTCTTGGGGCGGTGCAAGATTTATGTCATTCGAACGATTTTGTAAATCCCCGTGTTCATAGCAATGTTAAGAAGGAGGCGCGGGGTGAAGCTAACTAACATATCTTAAAAGTGGTGCAAGATTTCCTCCATCCACAGTCCCCAGAGCGGGGTCTAGCTTTGGCCTGCTCGTGGCTTTCCTACATGGCTTGCAGATACTTCCAGTCAGGGCAACGTTGCATAGAAGTCACAGTCAACGTTCAGTCAACGTTCAGTCAACGTTACAGTCAACGTTCCAGTTAACGTTGCGAAAATGCTGGCAGGGGCAGCATTTTGGAGTTTTCAAGCATAAAAAGCAAGAAATACATGTATTTCTTGCTTTTTATGCTTGAAAACTCCAAAATGCTGCCCCTGCCAGCATTTTCGCAACGTTAACTGGAACGTTGACTGTAACGTTGACTGAACGTTAACTGAACGTTGACTGTACGTTAACTGCAAATTCCTACCAAATGTAGCAAAGTTGTGGAATTCTTGCGATTTTAGAATGACCTGGCTGCTGCGCAAGATGCACTGTCAGGGCTGCATGGCTCCATTAGCGAAGACAGGGACATGGACGCTGCTATACGGCGATTCAGATTTTGCTGCAATGGCATTTCATGGCAAGCCACACAAGTACGTCACGCACCATGTCACGACCCTCTAGAAACGTCATATCACGAGCCTCTAGAAACGTCATTACTCGAGTCGGTGGATGGAGGGAATCTTGCACCACCTACACATCTTGTTTCGAATACACATCCAAGCAACAACCCCGCGCCCCCTTCTTAACATTGACGACAGACCTCTTGGGGCGGTGCAAGATTTATGTCATTGGAACGATTTTGTAAATCCCCGTGTTCATAGCAATGTTAAGAAGGAGGGGCGGGGTGAAGCTAACTAACATATCTTAAAAGTGGTGCAAGATTTCCTCCATCCACAGTCCCCAGAGCGGGGTCTAGCTTTGGCCTGCTCGTGGCTTTCCTACCTGGCTTGCAGATACTTCCAGTCAGGGCAACGTTGCATAGAAGTCACAGTCAACGTTCAGTCAACGTTCAGTCAACGTTACAGTCAACGTTCCAGTTAACGTTGAGAAAATGCTGGCAGGGGCAGCATTTTGGAGTTTTCAAGCATAAAAAGCAAGAAATACATGTATTTCTTGCTTTTTATGCTTGAAAACTCCAAAATGCTGCCCCTGCCAGCATTTTCGCAACGTTAACTGGAACGTTGACTGTAACGTTGACTGAACGTTAACTGAACGTTGACTGTACGTCAACTGCAAATTCCTACCAACTGTAGCAAAGTTGTGGAATTCTTGCGATTTTAGAATGACCTGGCTGCTGCGCAAGATGCACTGTCAGGGCTGCATGGCTCCATTAGCGAAGACAGCGACATGGACGCTGCTATACTATACGGCGATTCAGATTTTGCTGCAATGGCATTTCATGGCAAGCCACACAAGTACGTCACGCACCATGTCACGACCCTCTAGAAACGTCATATCACGAGCCTCTAGAAACGTCATTACTCGAGTCGGTGGATGGAGGAAATCTTGCACCACCTACACATCTTGTTTCGAATACACATCCAAGCAACAACCCCGCGCCCCCTTCTTAACATTGACGACAGACCTCTTGGGGCGGTGCAAGATTTATGTCATTGGAACGATTTTGTAAATCCCCGTGTTCATAGCAATGTGGTGCAAGATTTCCTCCATCCACAGTCCCCAGAGCGGGGTCTAGCTTTGGCCTGCTCGTGGCTTTCCTACATGGCTTGCAGATACTTACAGTCAGGGCAACGTTGCATAGAAGTCACAGTCAACGTTCAGTTAACGTTCAGTCAACGTTACAGTCAACGTTCCAGTTAACGTTGCGAAAATGCTGGCAGGGGCAGCATTTTGGAGTTTTCAAGCATAAAAAGCAAGAAAGACATGTATTTCTTGCTTTTTATGCTTGAAAACTTCAAAATGCTGCCCCTGCCAGCATTTTCGCAACGTTAACTGGAACGTTGACTGTAACGTTGACTGAACGTTGACTGAACGTTGACTGTACGTTAACTGCAAATTCCTACCAAATGTAGCAAAGTTGTGGAACTCTTGCGATTTTAGAATGACCTGCTGCGCAAGATGCACTGTCAGGGCTGCATGGCTGGGGGGGGGGTGGGGCAGGGGTGGGGTAGGGGTAGGGGGTGGGGTAGGGGAAGGGGAAGGGGGTAGGGGTAGGTAGCAGTGTAGTGGTAGTGGTCGTGGTCGTGGTGGTGGTAGTGGTAGTGGTAGTGGTAGTGGTAGTGGTCGTGGTCGTGGTCGTGGTCGTGGTCGTGGTCGTGGTAGTGGTAGTGGTAGTGGTAGTGGTAGTGGTAGTGGTAGTGGTAGTGGTAGTGGTAGTGGTAGTGGTAGTGGTAGTGGTAGTGGTAGTGGTACTTTTCACTTCAATTCGCAGCGGAGAGGTCTCGTCCGCCTAGCGATGGCACGCATGTTTTGCGTGGCAGCTCTGCTGCATGATCATTTTGATCACCCCCTAAGCTCAGCAACTGTTTGCAGAACTGAGCACCTAAACTGGAAAAGAAAGCTCTTGCAGGCTTTCAAACTACCGACTGGGATCTAATGTGATGGACGAAAGAAAAGAACATACGTGTTTCTCACTATCAGACCAGCATCTCTAACAGAAGGCTGAACCGCAGGTTGGTTATCGTCCGTCCACCACATTCGTCCTGAAGGTTCAACTAGCAGGGCTCTGTAATGGCCCGAGTGGGGAGTATTCCCGAGGTGGACTAGGGCTGCACTAAGCGTGTACTCAGTGTGGTTTAGCTGACCTTCGACCCAGGTGGGGAGGCTGAGTTTTAGCGGCAGTGTGACGGGGACTAAGGATTTCTTGATTGTCCTATCTACCGTCCTGAACCGGTTCAGCTGAAGAGCAATGCATCGAGTGCCTGCCACGAAGACTGGACTGGGATTTGTTGAGTGCCAGTAGTTGACGATGCTTTGCAGCGGACACATATTCCGAACCTGTGTGATCTCCTCAAGGTCGCAGGTGAGCACGGTTGGGCATACACTCCCCTGATCCCTTAAACAGCCCTCTGAAAGAACCGCCCATGAGCCCTCTAAGTGTGTGAATCCGGCGGCCTGCTGCACGTGTGTGAGAAAATCAGCAGCATCCTGCTGACGTCCGCAGTGTGGCCAATGCCTGAGACATCGTTGCCATCTGGGGCGGCTCCAGATATGAACTGGATAGAGCTGGTGCTGATTCAGACAGGCCTGAAGATCAGCGTAGAGATGGGCATTCATGCCGACCTCTGATGGCTGATATTGCTGGGAGGTCCAGAGGTAGGAGAGTAAGGTTGCATTTGCATAGCAATCGTTTGAGTGGTTTGCAAGGACGATACGAGTACAGTTAAGCCTAGGGACAGGCGGCGTAGGTCTTGCGCCACAGCTTGAGCGAGCTGCGATCTCGCCCGGCGTTCCCTTCTCAATGTTGTCGCTACCAACATCAACGCACCACTTCCCGAGAGAGTCTCTATCACCGTCCATAGGCGATAGGCTCGAGGGTCTCGGAGTCCTACGACTAGCGAGAACGTTACTGTCGGCCCTGGCATTTCTGGGAGCAACTGCTTCGTCGGATTGTAGTTGATCAAGATGTCTTCCAGAGTGCTGAGCACGATCGCTTCGTTGATCAAGCTCAGTACCTCTTCTGCCTTCAAGGGGACTCTGTCTGTAACGTTCTCGAGAGCCTTCTGGCTGCTGTTCCACTTCTTGTAGTAGAACTCGTTGGTTTCCGAGAGCGCTTGAAGCCGAATGGCCTCTTGACGCCTGGTGGGGTCCGTGCTGAGCTCCTCCACACGCTGCTTCAGCTCTGTCAACCACGTTTGAAACAGGACTGTCCTCAAGGGGTGTTTCAGGGCAGCTGGTGACTCTTGTTTTGTCAGTTGCCATTGCTCTCCGATTCGCATCTGTGCTGGGATGGGAGTCAAGGGAGGGGCCGTCCCCTGAAACATGATCCATGTTGTGTTTTGCGCTAACCCCGTCAAAATGTCTTCGTGCCTCAACAGCAGACGTGCCACACTGGTCACCAGGCTGGACGAAGAGTTCCCGGAGGGTGCACTGCCGTTGTGTGGCAGCTGTGGTGAGCCGGACGGGTAGGGCCTTCGCTGGCCCCTCTGGGGAGGCGTCTGACTGCTTTGGGCTGGGGGAAAGAGGGGTCGCCTGCCGGTTCCCCTGGTGGAAGTGGATGGACCCTTCCCAACATCCATGCCTTTGCCATTTGGGCGATTGTACTTCTGTTGAGGCTGTTCCTCGGTCTCGCTCATGAGTGGGAAAACCTCCGGAGTCGGAGTGTGACGGGTGGAATCCATCCGTTGCTGGGGCCGAGTGGACTGCCTGCTGATTGCAAAGTCCTCGCCTTGCAAAGCCATAGTTTGTAAGTGCTGGAGCTCTGCTGCTGCTTGCATCAAGTCGTCCCTCGAGACTCCTTCCAAGTCCATCCTGAGTGACCTGCAAATGATGCAGTAGCAACACAAGCTTGGCATGAAGGATCATGGCACATGTGGCTGCATGCTGAGTGTGATGACACTTATAGGCCTTGGAGCAAAGGCGACAGGGAGAGGTCAGCGCTAAACTCTTGCAATGAGCCCTGCTGTGCTCCCGAGCAGTAGTCAAAGCTGGCAGTGCCCAAGCATGAAAGGCTTGCAGATGCTGTGTGATGCCTTTAGATTTGACTAGGCCTTGGTTACAGAGCGGGCAGTACTGATGCGCGTCCTTTTTGGTTCGGCACAGGTAAGTTGCCAGCTCCTCCCAAGTGCAGTCGATGTGCCCGCTGAGCTTTACTTCCCAGTATGTCCCTAGTGCATTTGCCGAGGGTGAAACCTCTGCTCGATCCAGGCCGTTGGGAAACAAGATGGGGCAAGCTTTAGTGAACACATGAACCTTAAGATCATCCCATGTGTTGCATTCACGGGTGCAATGCCTGCAAATGCACATGCCCGACCTCGAGTGCAGCCACACAAATCTGGTCTGAGGATCAGCCCCAGCTAGACTCGAGTGGATTCCCACAGTGAGCAGTGGATCTGTCTCGTGCACCTGTACATTGCGGCGGGATTGCATGTAGTGCAGACCTTCTGTAAGTATTTGTGTGACTGGGGCTTGGTGCTTGACCTGCGAGCTCGAAGTGCCGACTGAGGAGGTCTGTTCCACTGCCTTTGGCTGATCCTGTTGTTTGGCTTCTTGCTTGTGTGCATGTGCCGCATGACGACGAAGAGCCCCTAGAGAGTCGAAGGACTGCCCACAAACCTGACACTTAAGCTTGCGGTATGAGTGGAGGCGACGATCCTCCATTGAGACCTGAGTCGCGGTATGATGGGGCGAAGTGGTAGAGGAGGATGCAATATGCAGTGTGGGTCCTGGGTCCGAGGCTGACTCCACAGATAGTTGAAACATGCCTTGTACCCGCACTAGCCAGGTCTGGACTGCTTTGTTCTTGCAGAGGAGGGCTGGCCTCATGGCAGCTGTCGGAAGCTGTCGACAGAGTGTGCACCAGGGATCCTCCACCCTCAACCTGGCCAATATGTCTTCTGAGGGGACATGCCAGAGATGTGCAGGAGATCTGGCGATAAGGCGAAGTTGTCTGTTGACTGCTTGCTTGATCATGGTGCTGCCTTGGGTTGGTAGGCCCACGCTGTGAAGAGAGTATCGCAGTACACTGAAGACACATACCTGCCAAAGCCTTACCCTCGTGCGTAAACTAAGCTTGCGATTGATAAGAATGTGATGTAGCCTCCAAAAGCTGCCCCATGCAACCTGCAGTCGGTGTTTGAGGTTGAGCAGCTCAAAACCTTGGTACGAGATGTGGGCTCCTAAGTACTTATGGGAGGCGACAATGCGAAAAGCAAGTTTAGTTCTACCGACCGGAATCTTAAGGTGAACCACTTTGTCAATTGTAGCCTTGTACCGGGAGAGGACCGATGGGGCACTAGTACCCGTTGCTGCAAGCAGTATGACCGTCTTCTCTTTGCTTAGTTCCAGTCCAATCTGCTGGAGTGTGTGCACTAGGATGCCTAAAGCCCGCACAGAGAGCTTGAAGTCTTCGGGGCTATGAAACTTCCAACTGCCAAATACATCATCTGCAAACAAGTTGATGGTACCTGCTGGCATCTGGTTTGCACGGAGGGATTGCATGAATAGGCGGTAGAACCTTCCTGTGGCGAGTGCCCATAGAATCGGTGATAGCGAACATCCTTGTCTGATTCCTGTCTGGAGAAAGACCGATACTTCATGTTCAGGGCATCCAACTCGGAGACACGCTTGACTGTGCAGAAAGAGTACTGTCTGAATTTCAGAGTCCGTGAATTCTGCCTCCCTCATTGCCTCGGCTAGAAAGTCATGTCTTAGGCTATCAAAGGCCTTTTTTACATCTAAGCTGATGGATAGGCCCCCTACCATGCTGGGCTGTGCAGCCCCCTGGAACCGATGAGGATGCGACTTGCTAGCAGCCGCCAGCATTTCCCGTACCTGATGAAGATGCGAGCAGACGGCAGTGAGTGCATCGGCAGTGGATCGGGAGGTCAGGTATGCCCATTGTGGAACCTCTTGTAGATACAAGGCGACTTTATCCTTCAATTTAGTGGCCAGCATGGCAGCCCAGAGCTTGTTGCCAGGATGCAGCAAAGCTATGGGTCGGAGGTGTTTGGGTTCTTTCACAATCTGCACTTTTGGGATGAGGTAGAGCTGGACCTCATGCCAGCTGGCATGCATGGTGGAGGACGACGCCTGATTAATTACCGGAAGAAGGGCCTGAGTGACCTGATCTGGGGCTAGTTTCCATAGGCTGGCTGGAGCATAGGACGAGGGGAGTGCTTTTGTGTTGCCTAGATGCAACAAGGCCCGAAGCAGATCGGAGTCAGTAAATTGTACAGGCTGAAATGCGGGATGGTGGGGGGCCTCGCGGATATGCTGACTGCCAAAGACCTGCCGGAGAAAAGTCGCAATTTGTTCTGATTCTTCAGGTCCTGCCAAGAGTCTACCATCCTTATCCCTTAGTTGAATCCGCATAGTCCGAACTTTTGGGGCAAGCTTTCGGGTCACACTGAAAATTGCTGATGGCTGCTTGGAGTTTTCAGCTTCTGTGAGCAGTGAGTCGACTCTTGCACGTTTCTTGGCTACACAAGCCTTGCGGAGTAGGCGCTGGACTCGTTGCAGTCTGGCTGCTTGGAACCAGCCTCGCAGGACTGAGTGGTTGCCTGGAGGCTTGGCTTGTGCCCTGCGAAGATCCCACAGCTGCCGTATAAGGCCACGCGTGTCTGATGTGTCTGTGACAACGGGACGAGCGGCTTTGGGTCGAACATTCTGCCAGGCTTGGTGCAGTACTCTGTTTAACACCATAGCTGAGTCTCCCACAATTGTGGGTGGCATGAGAGCATCCACCTGTTGCTTAAAGCGCTCAGCTAGAGTGGGGTCGTGGTGCAGAGAGTTATTTACCTCCGCTGCAGTCAGAGGAGGGGCTCTTTTGGAACCCGCACATGAGAGCTTGGGGAGTGGCATGGTCACCATGATCGGAAGATGCCTCATACCTTTCCTAGGGACAAAGGGCGCATCGACTGTCCTAGCAGCCTTGGCCAGCATGTCCACATCACGGGAGCGACTCAGGAAATAGTCTATCTGCGTTCTCTGAACAATCTTACTGGTCTCAAAGAGGTAAGTAAAGCTGTGTTTTTGTCTGCCCCAAGAATTGAGAACTGTCAAGTTAAATTGCTCAATGAGATTTTGTAGCCTGGGCTGGTCCGTCTGTCTGGGAGGGCTTTGGAGTGCTGGAACTCCTGGACCAACCCATGGCATTTTGGGAAGGACCGGTGTATTAAGATCGCCGGTTACCACAAGTTGTGCCCTCCACGGTACGCCCCGGATGGTGGAGGCGAGTGCTTGCCAGAATTCTTCGCGGGATTCAAGACACGATTCGAGGCCTTTGGCATCATTCCAGACATGTTGGTATGTGCAAATCACATAAGTCGCGGGGTTGGATTCCAGCCTGAGTTGCAGGAGGCGTCCCGGCAGAGGTTCGGAGAAGCGTATCGCTGTTCCTGGCATGTATTGCTTGTGGATGAGGGCTAAAATTCCAGCACGCCGGTTGCTCAATCCAGAGTGCACAACATGATAAGAGGCTAGGGCCCACTCAGAGGTGAACGACCAATGCGACTCGGTCAAGACGCATACATGAATTGTTGATCCTCTAGAATGACAGCTCTCCAACCAGGCTTCTACCTCAGCCAGTTTTGCTACTGTAAGCCCGCTAGTGTTCCATGTTACGAAACGACATCTATGGGTGCCAGTAGGCTTGATGGTACCTCCGTCTGGATTAGTCGGAGGAGGACTAGCAGCAGCCGTTATCCTGGATGGGTCGGCTCCGAGTGAACTCAAGGTGTGCAGACGGCCTCGATACCTTGTGGTGCCCTGTTGGGCTGCACGGCGTATCGCCCTGTGGAAGGACCGTTTTCCAGTTTTTGTGAGGTGCTCATACTTCTGTGGATAGGGGACCCCTTGTTGTGAGTTGTTCTTGAGTTCACGATGCTTTGCTTCTTGTTTTGGGCTTCTAGTGCATGTTGCATAGCAAGCTCCAGCAGGTCTCGTGACTGTACCTGCAACCCTCGCGTCTGTGGGTATAGCTGTGCTGGCTGAAATGCTTTGCATGATCAGAGTATGCAACAGTATCCCACCCCGGGACTTGGGACCCGGGCGGCTCCTATGTGCTCTAATTGTGTAGGGTGCTACTGGGGTTTTACTATGATGTGTGCCAGCTGGCTTTGGATGGCCGAGGGGGGATGACTGGGTGCATCGCAGGATGACTGGGTACCAGAATTGCACTATCTGTTGTCGGAACAAATCCCAATTTATCCCGGCTTTGAGCCACCTTAACTTCCTATGGCCGTCCTTTCTGAGTGGAGGGCGGCGCCTGCTGAAGTGCTTGCCCCAGGAGAGACAACCTGGATTGTATCGTCGCTTGGCTGAGGCTGATGAGTCGGAATTGCATGAACTGCATTGGGATAACAATTTCAGGGGCCCCAGCTGGACAAGGCCGAGACAACCAGCATGTCTGGGGGGTTGTTCAAGACAGGAAGGGTCAGAAGGCTGCGTAGGAGGCCTAACCTCTCGGAGTACATCTACTGACAACCTGCAGCTTTGCTGGAAGATGGAAACAGACGAGGCAGAAGTCGGATCTGCGTGTGCATCAGCAATGCCCGAGACCTGCCTGCTTGGCGGGTCCACTCCAGCTAGCTCCTGTAGCAGGTGAGGGGGTAGGTGGGATGGCAGCTGCACCCCGTGGGCGAGTTTAGATGGTGTTAGGCTCAGCAGATTGTACAGCGACTTGCTGGATGGAGGTCTTTTGGCAGCAGGCATGCACCAGCATTCATCTCGTGTACGAAAACACTTGGCGCATCTGTAGGCCGCCCTAACGAGCATCTTTGCACGAGGTCGCACCCTCCCTAGGTGTCGAGGGTGGATAATCCTCCGGTATCGGAGGCAGACAGTCATCCTGCAGCAGTTCAGCTCGTCCACTCTCCATGATATCTCGGGTCAGTGAGCAGTCCTCAGTCTGCTCTGGGAGATTCAATGGAGTGATTGTGGTAGGCTCCCCCGATAGCACAGTTGACGAATCATGGCCTCGGTCGAAGGAAGAGGTTCTGGAGGGCTCTGCAGGCCTGAGGTTTGGTGCCATGCTCGGTCTTGGTGGCGGGTTTCGGTAGCTGCTGTGCCCTGAGTCATGACGTGGGCGCTTGGCCCAAGTCAAGTTGGGCTCCTGTGAGCCTGTGGCCAGAGCATCTGATTCGCGATCTTGTGTTGGGTCGCGCTCCTCCATAGTTGCTTGTCGTCCAGAGGGGATGGTAGCAAACAGAGAACGGACTGGGGTGCCAGCATTGCGCCGTCTCGATGGCTGAACCGTCGGTGTCGCCGATGCAGCAGGCCTTCCCTCGTCACCAGAGGGCGAGCTTGCAAAGAGCTCCGAAAGATTCGCTGATGGAGAGGTCACATCCATTGCTAGGTCCAGAGAGTCCACTGCATCAGCATCAGAGGTGTCCGATGCTGGATCCGCACTCATGGCACACTGCAGGAGTTCCGAAGACTGACTGTGGAGAAAGGGCTGAGCAAGCGTCAGCTGCAGATGCCAAGGCACATCAATCGAGATCAATGATGCAGCTGTCGCTTTCAGTGGTGATCCCGGGGCTATCCGCTGTGACAACACTGAGTTAAGAGGCAACCGATCAGAAACAATACCGACCCTGGTCCTGCACAGATGTGAGCGGCCAGCAGAGCAGTGGCAGGATGGTGGGACCCACGTCCAGCCTGGGCCAGTATTTAGAAGATCTGCAGGTTCTGAGAAGGACCAGACGGAAACAGACCCCATTGGGTGACTCATGCGGCTGTTAAGACAGATTGTTGCAAAGCTGAAAGCCACCAGTGCACATGGCGATGTGATTTGCAGTGGGGTTTCTGGGGCATGAACTGCATAGGCACCGGCTGGCCTGTTGTCGAGGGAAGCATCTGAGTCAGCCAGAGGGTCCTGCCGGTTTGCAAGTGCTAAAACTGGGAGCTTACTGGGAGGGCAATCGGATGCAGGGAGGTCCCTGGCAAGTGCAGCCTTGTATGCCGAGCTGGTCGCATCAGTGGACTGCGGTCGTGCATCCTCAACTTTTTCTGTTGAGGTCTGTGCCTGATTGCTGGGGAGTGCCTGGTGGCTCTTCGAGCGCTTACCCCGGCGACTGGAACGAGAAGTTGGCGGACTCGGGGCAGCAGCCTCCGGTGGATTCTGAAGTGCTTGCAGCACCCAGTCAGGCATACTGAGTATGGGCATACGAACACCACTGCCATTATCCAGGAGCCACCGCGAAGCTCCCGTGCCATCAGAGTCGGTCTCCTGGTGCAGGGTTCCAGCATGTATGAAGACCGTTCCAGAACCATCGGGCTGCGGAGCGGGCAGCACAAGCTCTGGAGCCGAGTGCATACCTGTAGGTGCCCTCGGAGAGGCGGATGAGGCCTCGATAGCTGTTGGGATCTGACCTGGTTCTTCAGGGGGAGGAGGAGGAGTATCCTCAGGAGGGTCCACCACTTCATCTTCGAGGGGTGGCCTACGTTTGGCAGCAGGCTTGGCCTGGCTTTTTACCGCCGTTGTGCGGCCAACAATCGACCTGACTTGCCCCGGAGAAAGTCGCAGCTTGGTTGGCCCTCGAGTGCCAGCCTCTCGAAGGTTCTTCAGCTGTTGTCGTCCCACAGAGCCCTTGGCGATTCTCGGTCTGGCTGACTGGGTTGCTGGAGCAGGAACAACCGGATGGGCCATCGTGCCAGTGTTCAGCATTTGTTCGCCTGGTTCGTCTTCATGCTGATAGATCGTGGAGCTCACTCCCATCGAGGGCATCGCCTTCGTTCTTGGCTCGAGCTTCGGCCGGGTAGGCTCAGGTAGAGCATCATCATCCTGCTGAACCTGGAGGGGAACCTCCAGTGTAGTATTGTCCACTGGCTCTTCTGAGGAAGCCAGAGCATTCTCCGATGCCCGTATTGGCCCTGCCATCTCCTCGTCCTCGACGTTGACAATCTCGTAAGGAGAGTCAGGGGTGCGAGGTGCAGCTGGCTCCATTGGCGGAGTGTGAGGCGAAGGAACCTCACTGTTGGTAGGCCAGTCTGGTGGAACCTGAGAAGGCTGAAGCTGACGTTGAGGAGCTGGGGGTGGCGGCGGTCGTCTAGCGGCAATCTCAGGCACTGGTGCAGTTGAGGAGTGGGCCGTGCGAGGGCTGCTGAAAATCGTCAGAGGTCTGGCTGACGATAACTGAAGTTCCTGGTCCCACACCACTGCTTGCTCACGAAGCTGCTGGATATAGCGTCTGGTGTTTTTGTCAGGCCTCCGTGCTTCGCGAGCGTAGTCCCTGGCCGTTTTCTGACGCTTCTCTCCCCTGTCGGCATCCTAACCACCTGGATCAGTCATTAGCTCCAGAGGTTTTGGCACTCTACCTCCGCTAAAGGGGAGCAGCCTGCTGAGCCGACAACACCGAGGGGGGTAGAGGAGAGACTGTGCTGCACATGCCACATGTTTTTGAAGAGGCAAGATGTGATGTGTGTGACTGGCCAACAGTAGGGCAAGCAGAGAAAGACAACCCTCACTGACAGAGCTTGGTCCTGTCGCATTGTGGCGGCGCAGGCGGAGAGCCGAGGTGCCCAGGGATAACACCTGAGGCCAAGTTGGGGCAGGAGGTATGATTTCCGGAGGGGAACCTCCGCGGCTAGAGCACTTGCACAGGAACTGGCAGGGAGCGTGAAGAGTCAGAGTCAGAGTGCATGCACTGAGAGACAGACATACAGACTCGGTGTGGGAAGACCTTGGTGGGCAAATGGAGGAACCATAGAGGGGACGAACAGCACCTATCGGAGGGGAACCTCCGGTATTGTTGTTCGGGCTAAGGTCTAGCCATGTATCCCACAGAACCAAAGATCTCAGCAAGTGAGAGTTGTGATCAAAGCTGACCGTGACCTTGTGTGCTGCAGTAGGACTCCCTGGGGCCTTATTCTCAAAGGTCAGGACATCCTGTAATCCCTTTTCCCAAGCCGAAAGAGAGGGTAGGACTGAGGTCGCGGCTGCAGAAGAGGTCCAGATTGCTGATGAGTTCGCTGAGCTCTGGCTTTTTGTCACATGCATGAAACTAACATCCAGGGTGGATGGCTCCTTCGCCCTGATGGACTGCGGTTCTGAACACTCGCGACTCCTGTGAGTGACAACCACTAGGCAAGCCCAGATGAGGCTTTGCTTTACCAATCTGCATAGAGGTACACGGGGCAAGGCTGTCCACGTGGGTATGCGCATCCGTGCTTGATTCAGTCCTGCAAGTTCAGTCCATGGACTCAAGGTCTTCACAGCGGCCAATCCGAGCAGCATAGGCACCATCCACCACACTTCCAGCAAACGCAGGGCAAATATCATATGTGCGTGAGATATATCTTGCCCTATGCTCTGCAGGTGTCCAAAGCCATGCCTCCTGCCAGATACAATAAGAGGAGGCTCCAAGCCAGGAAACGCCATACAAGTTCTGTAAGTGTACTCTGGAGGACAAAGGCAGATCACGCAAGCCAATGCACAGGTACTCAGTAGCCAGGTGTAAGGTTTGTATGTCCTGAGCGGACTCCCACCACCACCATGTTGCCAGTTTAGGAATTTTATTGCGACCATGAGGGGCGCAGAGGTCCATGGCTGACATAGCATTCTAAGCTTAGAGGAGGGGGAATAGAAGGGGAAGGGGACTTGCAATGCCCAAAGAGACTGAAAGCATGCGCATAGACAAGAGCACCCAAGCGAGGAGAAGCGAGCCGAGACGCTTAGTGGTAGTGGTAGTGGTAGTGGTAGTGGTAGTGGTAGTGGTAGTGGTAGTGGTAGTGGCAGTGGCAGTGGTAGTGGTAGGTGGTTGACAAAAAAACCACTACCACTGTAGTAGCAGTAATACTAGTTGTAGTAGGAGTAGTAGTAGTAGTAGTCGTCGTCGTGGTGGTGGTGGTGGTGGTGGCGGTAGTAGTAGCAGTAGTAGTAAGGGTAATAAGAGTACTAAGAGTAGTAACTAGTAAGGGTAGTAAGAGTAGAAAGAGTAGTAAGAGTAGCAGTTTGTTGTGTGTTTTCTTCTGGTTTTGCTTGATGTTTTCTTATGGGTTTCGGAACATGGAAGGCTGGTCGTGACCGTCCTCCTCGTCTGCCTGGAGTTATTTTGTCAGTATCGTTTGTTATATGTTGTGGATTTGTCGGGTTCCAGGCTTCCGAAGGCCTCTTTCGAGAATTTGACCGACTCTAGCGGCACGAGGGCTTGGTTTTTATTCTAGCCTCACTTGGCGATTCCGGCTCATCATGTTATTACACACGCCCCCTCGTTTGGCAATAGCTATTGAAGAATTGCGATTTGTAACGTGCTGATTAGCAAAAAGCTCTTCGGGCTTGCGATGGCGAGCCCGGTGCATCATACATACATACATACATACATATATATATATATATATGTATATAAATATAAGAATGTAGGAATTTTCGAATGTACGAACATATGCCGGTATGTACGTATGTATGTACGTCCTAAACAAGGCCCCTGGTTTGGCGATTCCGGTTCATCATCATCATTATCCTCCTCATCATCACCATCAAGATCAGAAAATATGTGTATAAATATATATATATATATATATATATATATATATTGTAAACACCCCCTCATTTGGCGATTCCGGGACATCATGCAATATACCATAAGCACACCCCCTCAGAAAGCGATTCCGGGTCATCATATATCTTAAACACACGCCCTCATTTGGCGATCCCGGTTCATCTCAGACATCTGAAACACGCCCCCTCATTTGGCGCTTCCGGTTCTTAAACACGCCCCCTTATTTGGCGATTCCGGGTCACCTTCTATCTCAAAAATGCTCCCTCATTTGGCGATGCCGGCTCACCATACATCTGAAACACGCCCTCTCATTTGGCGCTTCCGGGTCATAATATGACGCCAAGTTATTTTGAAATGCACTCCACAAAGCTCCGCTTTGCGAAAGCTACTGAAGAATTTTGATTCGTAAGGGTGCTGTTTGGTAAAAAGCTCTGCATCATATACATATATCATCCCCATCATCATCACCATCATCTTCACAAGAGTGAAACTATAGTAAACGAGCTCCTCATTTGGCGATTCCGGGACATCATATACCTTAAGCACGCCCCCTCGTAAAGCGATTCCGGGTCATCACGTGTTTGGAACACACGTCCTCATATGGCGATCCCGGTTCATCTCATATATCTTAAACATGCCCCCCGATCTTGGCGATTCAGGGTCTTCATATGTCGTAAACACGAAACATGCCCCTTCATCTGGCGATTCCGGTTCATCATATATCTTAAAAATGCCCCCCTCAGTTGGCGACTCCGGTTCGTCATGTATCGTAAACACGAAACACGCCCCGTCATCTGGCGACCGTTCGTCATATATCGTAAACACGAAACATGCCCCCTCATCTTGCAACTCCGGTTCATCATACATCTATATCATAAACACGAAAAGCGCCCCCTCATCTGGCGATTCCGGTTCATCATATATCTTAAACACGCTCCCTCATGTGGCGATTGCGGCTCAAAAAACGGCCCCGGACTCGTGAGGCGGAGGGGTAAGCTGAAAAACGGTGGGTTCGGTACCATTGGTTCTGAAAGGGTCCATATGGGCTCTGCTTTGCTGCCAGGATGATGTTTGAAGCGAGCTTGCGCGGCTCAAAAAGCACCTTGCGGGCCCCATTTTGCAGACAGAATGCCTCGATTTTTTAAGACTAGAATACTCCTGTGGAATTGAAACTAGAAAACTTCTATAAGAGTTTTGTGATTGACTCAGATCTTCTTGATGGCGCCACCTCCCCCAAAGCCAGCCATGCGCAGCACAAAAAGAAAGCTGGGTTGGGCGCAACCCCCCCCCCCCCCCGCCCTTGCAAACCCAACGCGCGTCTGCATCAACTGTATCAGGGGTTCTCACAGGATCAATGTGGGCTCTGTTTTTGCAGGCAGGCTGATGTTTGACGCGAGCGCGCGGCCTAAGAAGCAGGGAGTGGACCCCCGTTGTATTTTTCTTGCATGCGCTCTTTCTGTCGTTATTTCATTCCTTCATTATTTCATTCTTGCTTTGTTTCCTTCTGTTTTGGTTCTTTTACTTCCTTCGTCGGTGTTCTTTCATTTGTTCTTTCTTTGCGTTCTGTCTGTCTTTCTCTCGTTATTTCTCCTATTTTCCTTGTTGTCATTTTGTAGTGATTTATTTCTTTCTGTCTCTAGGGTGTGCAAAAAGATCGAGTCCCCCTGACAATGCAAGCGAAGTATATTGGCCTATGAAACGATCAGGGTTTCTCGATCATCTTGGACACATGCATATTGCACCAGTACATCTTGGGAATAAACTCACCTACTGCAACCCTTCACGGACGGCACAACAGGTACTGCTTTGGTTTCGACCGCTCCAGGGTCGACCGTGCTACTCTCTCTCTCACCCTCTCTCTCTCCTTCTTCCACACGGCCAACACGAACAGCGGTACCCTTTCTCGCGCGCACACGCCCTGGGCTGTCGGCTCTCTCTTTTCTTTGCTTTCTGCAGGGCTCAGGGCTGAGGGGCCACATCGTGACCTTCAGGCCATGGGCGCACAATGTTACTGTACCGCATTACAGGGCATGCTCAGTGTTTTTGTGCTGCAAGCCCCGCCCTGCACGCTAATGACCCCGAATCTGGCCCCATCTCCGCGCCCATGCACAGGATCGGCTCTTGCTTGCATGCGGACAAGGCGGGCACAAGCACCCTTCGCGCGCGAGCCCGCACCAAAGTCTGTGTGTCTCATTGCCCCCGACTGGATGAGGCACTTCTGGCGCCGTTAACCCGCCCCTTTTGACCCTAAGCCGCGTAACCCCCGTGCCTCATCTGTCTTCCCCCGTTTTGGGGTGTCTCACCACAACATCATCACATGCAGACGGCAGCACACTCTGAGGGCCCGGCAAGTGCACAACAAAATGCCATGTTCGTGTCCCCTACGGTTAGCTAGTGGTTTGTACTTGTTTCTGGCTCCCTTCCAAGTAACAGTTTTACACCTTATACCACAACAACAGGCATACCCCCTTAGTTCCCCGGGTGCCTGCACAGGATCGGCTCTTCACTTCACTTCACATCACAGGGGAATCCTGGCAGTGCGAACCTGCGCCAAGGCGCCCCCTTCCCCGTCTGTGCGGTGGAAGAGGCATTGGGGTGCTCGAAGGTAGGGTTTTGTCCCCCGTCGGTTGGTACAGCAGGTAGGGTGTTCCTGGTGATGAACCAACCCTCCCCGAACCTTATCCCGCGTCTCATCACCCCGCTCTCTATAGCCCAATCCTTAGCCTTAGCCCCTCACCAGGAACATTCCGCCTGCAAAAGCAGCGGCTGGAGAATGGTTCCCCCGCCTTGTTAGCTGAAGCACCAAAAGAAAACAAAGCCTTACAGGTCACGACTGCAGGCGGGTTCCCCATCTTGTCAGCAACATCAAAAGTTTCATGCTAGTGGAGAACAGTTCAAGTTGCGCCAGTCAAGAACAGGAATGAATTGGTCGAAAACTTCCGTTGCAGATGCAGAGTGTGCGACGAATGCAGTTCAGAGGGGCTAAGTGCGCCCCAGACAAGTCGGGTAAAGGCGGATTTTTGCGCGGAGCGGCCGCAGAATGGAGGCGCTGGGCCGCGCACAAATCGGCCTATTATGGACAAGTGTGGCGATGTATGGCTCCGCGGCCCGTCCGATTAGGCTGGCTGTTGTAAGCGTGACTGAGGACAACAACAGAATAGAAGACACAGGCTTGCCAACTACGCTGCCAAAGTGCGCTTGAAAACACGAACTCAACCACAAGCACCTTCACCAAGTCACCGGAGAAAATGCGCTCACTGTGTCTCAAAACTCGACCGTTTTGGTGTGCTGAACAGAAGCTAGGTGCAGCCGCCCCCTCGTGAAAAAAGGGTTTTCCTGTCCAGGGACGTCTCTGTCCTTCGCGGTGCTTCCTGGGCTGGCGTCGGTGGCGGTGGTAGGTGGTTTATCGGCCTAACATTCCTTTGAATAACCCCGTGGGGTCTGCAGTGCGGGTCTTCTCGTGCGTGGACCTTTCGGAAGCCTGTCTGGCAGACTCATGCAAACTCCCGCCCCATACCGGCAAAATTTGCACTCCTGCCCCCTTCGGGCTGCCATCGTGGTGTAGTGTGTGGTTCTCGACGTCGCCCTTCCTGCCACAGTTGCCAAAGTCCCCCGCCCAGCGCCATCGTAGCTGCTGCGAAGCTTGGCCCCCGCTGGGTCAAAGCGGTTGGCAAAAAGGTCCGTGTCCACCCGGTCCAAAAGGTCAAAGAACGAGTTCTTGCAAGAACTAGGTCCCCCTTACGGCTGTAGTTCTGCCAACTTGACCGTCGCAAGAGTCGCAAGTATGAATGGCCACACCTATCGGTTTCCTTCAGCCAAAATGGCTACGGGATCGGCTCTCTTTGCTTTGCTTGGGGTGTGAGGCGGGTGCAGTCCACCTCTCTCTCTCTCTCTCTCTGCCAGGTAGGAAAGAGGCAGCGGACGCTACCCCTTCCGCACGCGTTCCTGCAGTCCGCAGGATTCATGTCCTCCCCGCATGACTTGGTCAAGGAGGGCTCAGCTGTACTTCAATTGCGACCACCTGACTGCACCCACTGCATCGTTCAGTAACTGCCTCACAAAGAAGTTCCCCCCGCATTAGAGTATGCAGCACGCCTCCACAAGTTTTAGAAAGGCTAAACATCGGCTCTTGCTTGCTTGCCTAGGGGTGTAGGGTCCGGGGACCCTTGGCCCGAAGGCCTACCCCCCCAAGGTTCGCGGCGGTCAGTCTTCGCGGCCCCTTTCGGGGGTGGAAAGAAGTGTTCCTCCGAGTGTCAGTGTTGGCAACCCCCCGCCGAAAACACCCCTCCTAAACCATGACCTTGCAAACCCCTGACACTTGCCACTCGGGTCATCCACTCTTTCCGGACAAGGTAGGGTGGCTTTCGAGCTCAGCCGGCCAGCAGTAACGGTCCACACTCGTACAATCAACGCTCGGCTGCTCGAAACGTCCCCCCTATGTTCCCACTCGGAGCTCCACTCCTTGTGGTCATGGTGAAACTTTTGCTCCCTATTCCGTACCCCGCCTTGCCTGCCTCCCAACCTCACACCGAACAGAACCTTGCGCAACTGCACTGCCTGTACCTGCCCACTTCGTCCCTGAAGCCTGATCTCTCGCAGGGCGGGCCGTAGCCATTGACAAACAGCGACTATCACCACCTAGGTAAGTTGCCATGCGACTAGTTTCGGCCCTGTCCTCACGAGGCTGTTCCCCCCAGCTCCCCAACTTCCGGCGCATACAACTCCCCTACTCGCAAGCAAGGTAGCGAGCAAATTAGGCCAGCTGGCTCCACCCCCACGGAGAGTTTAGTCGTCCTGGTCTAGGGAGCTCGGGTTTGTGAAACTGCGCCGTCTTTCCCCCCATCGGCTCTCTCTCTCTCTCTCTCTCTCTCTCTCTCTCTCTCTCTCTCTCTCTCTCTATCTCTCTCTCTTCCTTTCTTTTTCGTCCCGGTTCATTGTTTTTCTCCTTCTCGTTCTCTCTGTTTCTTGCTTTCCTTCTTGCGTTCTTTCGTTCTGTTTGTCTTTATTCCTTTCATCTTGTCTTGCTGTCCTTTTGAATTTTCTGTCTCTCTTTCTTTTGTTTTTCTTTCGTTTTTTCGTTAGTTTTCTGTCTTTCGTTATTTCTGGTGTGTTCCGTTCTTTGCTCATCTATGTCTTTCTTTTCGTCGTTCTTTCTCCGCCCTGGGGTTTCCATGCAGCGATAGCTTTGCTTTGTTCTTGATGTGTTGTCAGCTTTTTTATTGATACTGTTTTGTAGTGTTGCATTTTTTGTTTTTTTATGCTTCTCCCGTTTCGGAGTAGGTCAGCTGGCTCAAGCGACTGCAGGGCACGATGAAACTGTTTGCTTGCAGCGAGGCGCGGTACTTCTCATACAGGAACAGCTCTTCTCTCTGCAACCTCAAGACTAGGAGCAATGCAACATGCTTTTGACCTCACAGGCCTCACATTCATTCTAATGGAGCCGAGCTTCTGCAGACTACGTGGCTCCTGGCTGAAATCTCCACCCCCACAGATCTTGTCACAGAAGTTGAAAGTGAATTGGACCTTGGGATCATGTACAGCAACTAACCATGCAGACGCTGTGCAAGAATAGCACATTTCCTGGCTGCCGGAGAACGCCGTAGATGGTCATAAGAATCCACAGCATGGTGCCCTCAGCTGCTTGCATTCCCAATGGCTGAGATGCCAACTCCCTCCGAACTTTCCCGAGTCGAGCATCTACTGCTGCCGGTAGCAGGAAAGGCCGCCGGCAGTTGTCTGGCAAGCTGGCTACCAGCAGTCCTCATGACAGACAGAGCCGAACAAGAGTCCACTGGATAACGGTGCATACAAGCCACCGTAAAGGAAGAGCATCCAAATGCTCGCCAGAAAGAAAACGTAAGCCTCCCAATGCAAATGAAGTGAATCTCGATTGAGTGGGCAGTCCAGATGCCAAGAGGGATGTTTATGACTGGGCACGGCTGTGCGATGGATCAGCTTGTAGAAATGCGTTGGTATCCAGGCCACACCGACCTCAAATGCCGAAGACTGCGAACTGCTAAACAACTGTCGAATGACATTTTAGCGCGGAAGCTGTTGACAAGCAAGCCAGGTGCATCCGAAGTTCCAAGCCAATCATGGCCGATACTCCAAGGATGCGTAGCAACTTACATCCGAGCAGTAGCCATGAAGCATTCGGCTCGCTGTACCTGGAACGCAGGACCGCTGTTAAACGTCGGCTGCACAGAAACTTCAAGTCAAGGTGCCACGCAAACTGAGCTTTGAAGTACCTGCAAAGTGCGTGTGTCTCGACTGATGCTGAGACGTGCCGGGTCACAGGCTCATCCGGCCTGCTCAAGAAAACGACGTATATCGAGGAGAAGAGTGCGGACAGCGTCACGAGCTCGACCAGAAATTCAGGGAAATTGTAACCTCGTGCGGCGGATGCCTATCAGATGACAAGCAGCAGCCGATCTGACTTCAACTTCGCAGCTTCGTCCACCACCTCAATGTTGCGTTCAATAGGGGCCCGAAAAGACTGTGCAACAGTCAGCTTAGCACATGCAGATCTAATCCTGCTTGGACACAAGCAGGTAGATCGCTGACTGGGATGATGAAGTTCAAGGCAGAATTCGCATAACCTTCTCTGCAGCACATACACAGCTACTGCCCAACTGCCAAGATGCCAGGTGAAATCTGTTCACGCTGGACATGCAAGAACAAGCTCGAACGTTTGTTCCGAAACAGCCGATGCTTCTTCTCTGAAAGCCTGCCGGAAGGCTGCAAGTTCCACGCCCGCTGAAGACCAAGTATCCTTTCACTTCGCGAGAGATAAAGCAAAGAAAGGGAAGAGGAAGAGAGACTAGCACTGAAGGTTTTGCTTGTTCACGAAGCACGACATCTCGTGCCAGTTTCTGTTTACGTCGTCTCGGTGCGATGTCATTACGGAGTGTGTAGGTGCACAAAGAGAAACGAACGAATGGAGATAGATGTCAGGCCAAGTCATGCAAACAGAGAAATAAAACTTTTTACCACGAGAGAAAAAGGATGCTAGACCGTGATCCCGGTAATGCATGAATGATGTGTCTTCTTCATCAGGGCGTATAGGACTGGCAATGTCCCCCGGCCACCTGGGGCCCCCCATACTTTTCTGGGGCTTTGCGTGGGACGTGCAAGCCTTCGTGGATCCTCCAATTGTCAGGTAGACTGTATGTTTATCAAGTGTCTCTCCATCTCTGTCTGTCCGTCTGCCTGTTTGCATGCCTGGCTGCCTGGCTGCCGGTCTTCTTCTCTGCCTGTCTGTCCAGACAAAGCAGCACAGACGATGAGACACGGACAGGCACACAGACAGACAGAGACAGAGACAGAGATGCAGACAGACCGAGACCGAGACAACACAAACGGGCAGAGATTGCACCGTCGCTATCCTCTTCACAAGGCAAGCAGTCTACCAGCACATGCAAGGTTGAAGCAAGATCAGGCACCAAAGCATAAACATTCAGAACTATGCGTTAGTCTTGTCTCCAAAGGTTGTGTTGTGCCCCCACTGCAAGGCCTCAGCTGGGCGACCACCCTATTCTCTGGAGGTTTTATAGAAAGGCCTTTCTGAGTACCATGTTTGAACCAAGAGAAGCAAGGACAATCGATGAGAAAGTGTGCCGCGTTCAACTCGGCTCACCCGAACTTGTGTTGTTTTTTCTCTTCACCAAAGCCGAGGAGGTCCGCGTTTGCGGAGCCCCCCGGGCGATTTCGAGCACTGGAGACTTATTTTGCAGATTGGCGCAGCTGGCCAAAACAGGACTGAGTCACCGGCTTTCTCACCGCAACACCCGAAGTCATACCCCCAACCCGCCTTTGTTGTTTTCTTATCTCTCTCTCTTTCCTGCCCTCGCCCCCACTCTCCCTCGCCCTGCCTCCCTCTCCCTCCCTCTCCCTCGCCCTCCCTCCCTCTCGCTCCCGCTCTCCCTCTCCCCCCCTAGCTCCTCCTCCCTCCCTCCCTCTCCCTAGCTTGAGGGAGGGGGGAGGATCAAGCAATGCAAAATTTTGCTCTTCACTCGCTCCTGCCCAGCCCAAGGGGATGAATGCGAAACCAGCGGCAGCCTCAGTCTCACAATTCACACAATGACCTCTTCAACACCAACAACATCAGATGGTAATGGAAGCTTCTGGCGGGGATGACGAACGGCTGCCAGCGAAAGCCCAATGTCGCCTTGGGTGTGCCATGACATGTCTGCAATGCCAGTGAGTCGCTGGAATTCACGACAGGATGCCAGGCACTAGCTTCGACGTGCACCGGTAATTCCAGCGCAGTGACAAACTGTGCAAGAAGCACAATGGCGCGAGCAATCGAGAGCGCGCCGCCGCAGAAGTAAGACAGAAGGACAAGGTCAATCCATCCCTTCGTTTCAGCGATTCTTCCGTTTGGCCTGCGTGCGGGACAGACCCAAGGCGTTGTGGTGCCGCGATCTCTTTTGAGCAGACTGGTGGTTCGACAGCCACAGGTCGCAAGCCTGGCCGTCAGCTGCGAAGCTAACTCGGAAGCAGCTTGCCTCGTTGCTTGGCTCCTGTCAGACAAAAAGGAGGCGTGCACAGCCGCACAGCTTGCGATCAAAACAAAAGATCAGCGCGATCGGTCCTATGGCTGCTGTCAATCTGTATAGTTTGTATGGCTTCTCCCACTGCTGCAGCGGCAGAGACGCTCAGGATCCGGCGCCTAAGCGAAGTCTAGCGGAACGTGTCTAAACCCGGCAGGCTTGCGGTCCAAGGTGCGAGGGTTGCAGCAACCGAATCTCCTCTAGCGGCGCAGGATGACAAAGAAACCGAATCTGTGCCGATCGGCTACCAAACTTAGCGATGCCAAGATTCTGCGGTCGGTCCGCTTACACTGGCGACCAAGGGAGTTTGAGCACTGGCCGCAAAAGCTGAACCCAGAATACAACCTGAGTTGGCCGCGAACACTTCACCAACATGTGTCATGCTGCACATTGCTCTCAAATCTCGGAGGTCAGCTTGCGACAACTTGTTGCTGCATTCAACCTCGGTGTGGGAGCACTGACAGCTTCGAAACAGCAGCTGCTCCCAGCCTAGTGCAAACAAGGCTCAGCAACCGGGACTGTTTCGGTATGCGGGTGGGGTTTGTGGCATTTGGAACCGAAACGCCTGCGAACAAGTTGCCGGATGACCCGACGCACGACTCAGAAACCCGCACAGCCGCGAAACAAACTTTTCGAGAAAGTTCGCCGAGCGAGATCTGCTGGTCATCCCAACGCAAGGCCTGGTTGCTTGTCACATCACGGAACATCTATGCAGCTCGCGACAGCCCTGGAGTCCCTGGAGTCTGCCTCCTGCTTCGGCCAGCTCGGCTGGTGTTTCACCAGCCTGATGCACATCTTCACTCAAGCTGCAACCTGAGCACCTCAGAATGCTACGATCTGCACTCGCGGCTCACGGAGCTGTAGACCGCTTGCTCCATTTGTGAACAAGATAGGATTGCAGCACGATCTAGCTGTGGTAGATCCAACACGCCACCGCGTTCCAGCATGGCTGGGCTGCAGCAATTGGAACTCATTAACTTCAAGCAAGGCCACGGTTTCGCAGCCTTCTAGGGACCGACCCGCTTATTGTACACACTTGCTTGCGTTTGCATTGGGAAAGAAGTCGGAATATGCCGAGTGTGCATTTTGCAGCTGCTGTCTCTCTGCTAGGAAGCAATGGAACCAGCAAAACTCTGAAAAGTGTAGGCCGCTGAAGCCGCTGTGCATGACGGGCTGATCTTGCAGAGGGCTAGCCTGGTCTGGAGGTACCTCGTCGGTGTCCTGTGCCATAGCTTCCTCTTCTGCTGCCTCTTCGGGAGAGCGGTCCTCCTGGAAGACCTCGCTGCCGTCACTTCCACCCGTGGCCAGCGCAGCTTTTGCGCCGGAAACGACTCGCAGGCCAATCTGGCCATAGTCCGGGACCTGCAGTGGCGCTCCACGGAGCTTGCCCTTGCGGCCTCGTTTCACGAAGTCGATCTCTGCCTTGTACAAGCGATTCAACTTGTCGTTGACCATGTCCTGAAATTTCTCGATGCGGCGCTTGCGGTAGTCCTCGAGACGCTCCCACCGGAGCTTACCGTCGATGGCACTGTCCATGTCCTCCGCCAATCTTTTTTGACTCTGAACCAACAGCTCCTGATCCAAGGCGATCCTCTTTTGATCACGCACCTGCTCTGCAAGAAGCTCCTCCTTCTCCACGCCTGGAGTCCGCAGATTTGTCAGCTTGTCCTGGCCTTTCGCCAAGGTGCGGCTGTCCTTCGCTAGCTGCATCTGATCCTGCGCCACTTGAACTTGGTCCTTCGCGATCCGTTGTCGCCGCCACTGCTCTTGCGTGGTAGCGACGGCCACGGGGATCTCGTCTTCTGGGCGTGTTGGCTCGAGGTAGGGAGGAGCGATGATGCGGCTCTGTGCCAAGAACTCATGACCTGAGCCTGAGGTTCCTGAGTCTTCGCTCTCTCCTCGTGGCCTCTCCTTGTCCTCGTCCTCGTCACCCTCCCCTACGGGCCTCGGCTTCGGCTCCCCGGGCTCCGGCTCCCGCCCCGGCCTGGCTCTCCGCTCCTCCCCCTCCCCCTCCCCCTCCCCTTCTTCCCCTTCCGTTTGTCTTTGTGCGACCGCCGGGAGCTTCTCGTCTTTCCTTGCTTCCGCCTCTCCCTCTTGCTTCAAAGTCTTTGCATCTTGCCTCAAGGACTCTATGTCCTTCTGCAGCTTCTTCTCTTCCTCCTCGTACTGCTCAACTCTTCGCTTCTCCTTCCTAAGCTCCTTCTTTGCGGCTGCTTCTGTCTCCTCCATCCTTTTGGTTTTCTCTGTCTCGAGCTTCTGCAACCTCTCCATGGACTCGGACGGCTCGTCGTTGAAAACCCTTTGGTCAGTAGGATCCTTGCGCGGCGGACCTCCCAGCATTTTGCCAGTGTCCAGAGCACCCTGCAGACTTTGCACGTCGCTGAAGCATGTGTGAGTAGTGCGTGCAACCTGATAGCAGAGACGGGGGGGACGGAGTCCCGTTTCCACTGGCCACGTTAGCAATGCACTGGGCCAGGAACTAGTTTGCACACCGAGCCGAGCCATTTAAGCACAAGGTCATTAACCAGATCTGCCTAACTTCAAATGCAACCTTTGGCCCTCCAGTTCCCGGAAGCGGGATGATAAACAAATGTCAAACAGCTTATATACCAACGAAATGTACTGCTGGATTTCCAAAACATGTCCGTAGAATGGACTCGTTTGAGCCGGCTGCCCATGCCATGTCCATGATTGCAGGCTTTGCCACTGTCGATGCATCCAGACCCTGGATTCCCACTCTCAACGGTGCCCTCTATCTCGGTGATTTTGGAGGATTCGGGCTCACACCGAGCGTGAGGTTTCCTTCGAAATCCATATGCTCAAATACTATCAAAACCTACGGACCTACGGCGCAAACAGAAGTTTGCCCGAGACTCCACGCAAGTGTTGCCTACGCCAATCGCGGCTACAGCGCACATACCCCACCTGAACTCAACACACATCATACATCCTCCCCGTCTCTCTTATCACTCTGTCGGCCTCATTGGGAATGCGCGCATCAGCACCTGCAATTCCACAGGCTAGAGATGGGGTGTATGTTGGCGTTAAAAAACGTCTACATCAAACCAATCCACTCTGCAGAGCCACGCCAGGCAATGAGCGTCTCACCGCTGCACACCAACAGCTTGGCGACAGTCTCATTTTCTGACATGACCTGATCATTCTGCCGTCTTTCGTGCAAAGCATACTCACACAAGGCAAAAGGTGCATGCATCTCACGCGGCCCTGGGGTCTGACGGCGTAGTGTAGCCTCGGACCAAGCAACATGTTCTACTTGTACGTTCTACTGCGTTGAATGGGACACATGTGGTGCAAGCATGCAAAAGACCTTCTCATCCCTTCACCCGCGGGCAAAGATGCAAAATGAAAGCAGCACGAACGGGATGAACACATCCGCCATGAACAGACAAGAGCCCGACGGGGTGTCACCACCTGAATCTTGCTCGCTGATGTGGGCTTTCACGTCCGGGATACCCTCAGCGAGCCAACGTCAGCGAAACAAGGTGAACCAGTCCTCCGTACGGAAGCACCTCATCAAGTTTAGCCCACTGGCGAATGCACATGCCATCACATGTCCGCGCAGCTGCAAAAAGGACATCCCGGGACTTGAGAAGGTTCGAAGGTCGTGGCTTGCATGTGCTATTCTTAGGCAAGCGCCAGCAGGAAACTGACCTGGGCAAAACCGCATTTGCGGCTCGCTCGAAGAAATGGTGCACATTTCGATTTCTTGCTGCGTGCCATTTCCACATCTCCTCGATCTGCAGCCCAATGCAGCGGAAGCATGCCATCCTTGTCAACCTGGCGGCTCATAGGTTCTCACTGTAGGTGCTTGACCGCCTTGTGACCACCGCCTCTGTTGCAAGCTTGGGGAACTGACGAAGCAGTGCAAACGCCTCCTTGCAGTTTGCAGGAAAAACTGCTTGTCTAAGTCCAGACGCATGGCGAAAGTAACCCGCGACCTCCACTGCCCCGTCTGCGATTTTCTGGCAAAGCTGCCCTGCAGGCGTCTCGTCCTTATCCAGGCGGCATTTAAGGGCCCAGGGCCCGTGTATCATCAGCATGACCAGACGATGTTTTCTGATTCCCTGACCAGGCAACCATGCCACGTGCAGAAAAGAACAACGAGAAACAGCTTTGAGATTGCCACTACATCTGCCGGGTTCCCGGAGCCTCAAGTGCAAGGCTGTGCAACGAAGATCTGCCCCACAACAAGAAACTACAAAACGAATCAGCGCCACCGCTCTTGGAAAGCTCAGCATGCCACCGATGTAACCCAAAGTGCTCACGGTAGGGCCCATAGATCTTCCATGCATAGAGCTCAGGCATGAAGGGGTCTTGTCTGTACGGCCGAGAACAGCACAAGCCATCACCTCTGTCTGGTGGAGCTCCAGTTTCTTCAAGAGCTCCTGCCACGCGCGTATTTGCCAATTGTGATCTTGGGACAGCTGCAGTTTGCAAACTACACATGAAGGCCTCCAGATATCCACTCCGGAGCGTATTGCTCCAGAGCCTTGACCTTGTTGGGATTCCAACGGTTTACAAAACCACGAGAGGAGGGCAGCTGGGAGCAGGCGTAAGCAAGCTGGGCCACCTCTTTCGCATAACCTGTTCCAGACATGAAATCACAATGAAGGGGATGTCAGTGTGCGATCTGGCCTCTAACCTGGTTCCAAGCATCCCACTTGGCCGCACCCTGCACGCGATGCGTGCAGCATGCTTGGTAGTGCGCAAGAAGAAAAGGGTTGCTGCCTGCATGCTGAAAGGTTGACTCCCCTGGCAATCGCCTTAGAAACGACAACAAGAAAACCCGCTGTCGATCCGAGCTGGCTCAGCTCCCGGCCACAGGTTGCCTGCTTGTACCACGCGTAAAGCTCCAGGGCCGCGCTTGTACTCAACCCGGATCCATGCTCACTGACCTGAAAACTGGGGAAAATGAGGCATGCGGAGTGCGGAGATGCAAACAGAGGCCGATGCCCAAGCTGCGGCCCTCTCGAACCTGGGAAGTCTGAACAACGGCATCCAAAGCAACGAGCATAGCGCACGATGTTACCTGCTGCCTCTTGTCTCTCACGCTTAGTGACGCATTGCTTCCGCCAAGGCTACCGTGTTCTTCAATAGCATGGCCACCGTCATGGGGCCTACCCCACCTGGAACTGGTGTGATCAGGGAAGCCTTCTGAGCAGCACTTCCGAACTCCACATCGCCTTGCAAACGATAGCCTCGTTTGCGAGTGGCATCAGGAACCCGGTTTATGCCGACATCCAGCACCACCACACCGGGTTTAAGCCAGTCGCCCTTAACAAAGCTTGCACGTCCGACAGCTGCCACAAGAATGTCGGCATCGGAGCACGCTTTGGCTATGTCTTTCGTGAATCTGTGGCACAATCTTACAGTTCCGTTCGCCTTGAGCATGAGAAGCATCATAGGCATGCCGACAATAGCAGATCGGCCGAGAACAACGCAGTTCTTGCCTTCAATGCCGACATTATATCTTCGCAACATCTCCATGCAACCTGCCGGGGTGCATGGCAAAGCAAGCGGACAACCATGCGGACGAGCAAGAAGCCCCAGGTTCGCACTGCACAAGCCGTCCGCATCTTTGTCGACAGATATGCTATCCAGGACAAGCTGCTCATTGATATGCGCCGGCAATGGCAACTGAACCAGTACACCATGGACGCGCGGATCTTGATTCAGTTTCGAGATCTGGTCTAGCAGCACCGTCTCCGTCACGGTCTCTGGGAAGTTGATGTTGAACACCTGGCATCCGACCTCTTGCGCAGCCTTGGTTTTGCCTCGTACATATGATTCAGAATCCGGTCTGCTCCCCACAAGGACAACCGCCAGACCTGGTATCAGGCCTTGTGCCTGCAGCAACCGCGTACGCTCCCGAAGCTCTTCTCGAACTTGAGCGGCCGTGGCCTTGCCATCCAGGAGCCTCGCAGCACAGGTTGCCAGTTTCCTGGCGCGGACCCGGAGGGCCCCAACTGTTCCAGCCAGCAGCCCCAGGAAAGAAGGACAAGCACAGGATCCTGCCACCTCGGAAACATGACAACGAACAACATTGCCGATGGCATCAGCTTCCAACTTTGACCACCGTGCCTGAGATCTGTGTCTGGTCGAAGCATGTGGAGCTCTGAGACTCAGCGAAAACACGTGAGTTGGTGCCACCTGGCAGCTGCGCGGCCTCGCACTGCAAAGCTGCATGGCTGGCAAGTCAAGACACGCACACACACACACACACACACACACACTAAGCGAATTTATTGAACAAGTCAGGGGTGCGAATTTTGCCTGTGTGTTGTTCACATGCTACAACTGATGTTCGCCGCGTGCAAATTCGGTTGAGCCAAGACAAGCACAAGATTCGGTGTCACGGGGCACGAATCAGTACGGCCAGACTGGGCAGCCGGCGCTTGTGCAGCTGCGTCTTTGACCTCCGACTGTTCGACTTCAATACCACCGGAACTAAACATATTCTGCCATGGAATGAAACGGCACCTCGCCATCACCCAAGATCTGTACCATCGAGGCAGGAATTTTCCTTGTAAACAGCCCCGACCTACCAATCTTGCGGAGAGCTCCGAAGCAAAGGACCGTGTCCTTGCAGTGCGCTGACGCCTCGTTTTCTGCCATAGTATGTACACCTGCAGAAACACACGCACGAAGGTTGTTTCCGTCGTAGTAATTCACAGATCCCGCCAATGGAATGGCAACTGCGGCTGCCGCGATAATCACCGCGACCTCTTGTCGGCATGTCGACCCATGCAAACATGATGCGACCCGAAACTGCAAGCACCAAACGAGCAAATGCCAGTTCAGCGGCCTTGGAACTGGATTGCGTGCTCCACATGGCGCACGCAACTGATCGTGAAAAACTACTTAACATCAAGACCCTTCTTATGTATAAAAAAAATCTACACTATCAAACTTCAAGTCCTCCGGCCCTCGGTTGGCAACTGGCTTGGCACTAGCATCGTTACGTGAACTGGAAGACCTTGCC
Organism: Symbiodinium sp. CCMP2592; assembly: GCA_905221615.1. Classification (NCBI taxonomy): domain Eukaryota; class Dinophyceae; order Suessiales; family Symbiodiniaceae; genus Symbiodinium; species Symbiodinium sp. CCMP2592. Next base: position 570,603 of record CAJNDT010003635.1, read on the forward strand.
GAACTCCCTGGTGCAGACATGCCCGGAACATCAGCTGTGGAAGTGATGCCTTTGGGCGCCCGGTGCCATTGCCAATATGTGCGAGCAGCAGCCAACCAAAGAAGATGAACAGCAAGCCGTGCGGGGCGATTGCAGCAAGTGCAGCTATGCGCTTGCCGCCCTTGCCTCGACATATAGTGCGGGAGCGTGGGTCGGCGCAAATTAAAAACATCACAAAATCTATCATTTTTTTGAATCACGGGCTGGGGCCGGACGTCCGAAGAAGCATCATATTGACGCATCAGGCTGAAGGAAACTCAAAAAAAGAATGCGAAAGAAAACGCAGCGCCGGCTGTGAATGTGCGCCAAATGCTTACACCCAAATGCATCGCAGGTGCGTTGTTTGAAAAGCAACGGGCGCGATTATAATCGACTATACGGAGTGTTAAGCAAGGAGATGTGGTGCTCAGCGCACATACGCTCTGAACTCGTGGACGCCGGCACAGGCTACCATGCAGGCATCAACACCGACAGTTGACCCTCTTGCCATAACGCGTCTCCTGCAGCAAAGAGGACTCAATCCAGTGGATGCTTCAGCAGGACGGACCGGACAGGATCAAGGTCCAAGGTTGAATCCGTTAGTCGTGTCTAGCCGTATGCCAGTCCAGGAGGGGCCACCGACAGGTTGCATGAGGGAACTCGATCAGGGTCTCAATCAGTGTAGCTCTTTAGAGGCCCAGTCTCAAAAACCTGATGTGTCGGCGATTGTTGGCGGACTCAAGCGCAACGAAGGTACTGCGTGGACCATGTCAAATGAGGAGTGGGACAGGGCAGAGTCAGTTCAGGTGAAATTAGATACGAATGCAGAAACGATCCTGCGGCATACTCCTCTAGGATCGCTCATGCATCCCACCGCAAAAGCTGCTGGTGCTCGGCTCGGAGATAGGGGGGCCACTGGAACGCAACAGCGCAGCACTTTGTTCGCGACCTCGTCCGCCTCCGAGCTCTCCGCGCTCCGCCCAAAGTGCGTGGCGCCGCGGCCTTGGGGTGGGCGCGACGTTGGTGGGGAGCTTAGTTAGTTGCGGTCCAGCTCGCCGCTGCAAGCACAGCATTGCCCGCGGACGCTGCGCCCAGCCGCTTGCCATTGCAGCCCTCAACCGGGACCAGGCGTAGTAATGTGTTGCAGTAGGACTTTCGTAGCCACTGGGGGCGTAAAGTGCTTTTGAAAGTTGCTACTGTTCTTTATACTTTTTATCATTTCAAACAACGGTGGTTTGATAAATGACGGCACGTAAATCCTTCTCGGGCATCGGTGTTTGCAAAAAGGTTGCAGCTATGTCGAGCGTGGCTAGATTCAATTTTCTTTACCCGTGCTGATCAGGAGGACGCGTATCGTTCCTGATGATGCCCCTGAAGCGTTTACTGGCAATCCCTCAGCATAAGTGCCGCGAGATGCGATTCGAACCTTTCTTGGGTCTCTGCCCAGCCTGGGTCGTTCTGGTTTTATTCGTCAGTGCGTCTCTGGGGTCGCAAAGGTGGACCACCTTAAATGGTGAACTGAGGGACTCTGGCAGTGCTTCCAAGTTTGCTGTATACGATTGCTCCACTTTCCTCGCTGCTTGAATGGTTCTGAGGGACTTTGGAAGTGACTGAACCCCACACGGTGTCTTCACATGGTTCTTCCTCAACCAGCTTCACATCGCCCTCGCCGCTCAATGGGACAAGCAATGCAGTTGCTTCAAACCTTCCTCCGCAGCTTTTGCTTCCAACCGCAAAATGAAACGACCGACGTCAATCTGAATGCCAAATATACGGGCAACCTTCGCCAACTTTGAGTGTGTGTACGGTTCCATTCGGGGCCCTCAAGATGCAAGAACCTTTATCCCACGACAACACATACCCTAGCCTTTCGATGATCTTTTGTAAAAGAACGATCGGAGGGGGCTTTGGATTTTCACTCGAAAGCCGCCCCTCGCTAGCTCCGGGTACCTGCTATGCTTGCGCCGCTCCGCGACCTTCAGTGCCGCTCCGTCCACTTTTACTGTGCATGGATGCGGGTGCCCTGGCGCCGTAGACGACAAGGCCGAGGCGCCGACGGTCCTCGGTTGGGACGCCGGGAGCAGTTGTGTGGGCGAGCCATTGCTGTGGCACGACCTTGCCTTCGGGTCCTACGTCCTACGGCCTCGCGCGCCATGCAGACCCAGGCGCGCTCAACAACCTTCGCACATCTAGCCAACAAGCCCGTCCGCGAGCAAGCTAGGGCATGGTCGCCTGAGGGGTCCAGGGCTCCACCGCATCCAAGGCTGGAGCCGCAGTGGCTGGGGCAAAGAGGCAAGGCCAGGCGAAGGCGCCGGCTCAACGCAATTTGCATGACTTGTGGCGAGATCTGGTTGCCTGGTCGCATGCCGCAGCGGTGAGCCACGCTCCGGCATGCGGCCTTGCCTGGGAGCAGAGCAGTGCGTGCGGACTGGGCGGCAAGGAAGGCAGAAGCACGCAGTCGCGAGAATGTACGGTAAACGTCCGCGATGCGCGGTGCTGCCAGCCCTGCGGCACTAGGGGCCGCTGGCGGGGCAGGACGAGCTCCTTCGGAACAGCATTCGCTGTGTCCGGCAATCGCTCCATCCTTGGTCCTGCAAAGTTCGGCGTGCGCTCGTGTGGCGAAGCGACAAGTCAGACGCTCAACGCAGTATCTGTGAATTTTCATGTTTCTGCTTGTTTTATTCGCCTTTAACCATTTCGTGTGGGCGTCTCCTTTCGTGTCGAAGAAGGTTCTCCTTCAGGTCTCTTCCTCAGCCTCCTTTAAGCTTCTCTTCAAACCAACCCTAGGGTTAAACCTGGGTGCTTTAAACTTGGGTTCCAAACCTGGGTTAAAACCTGGGTTTCAAACCTGGGTTCAAACCTGGGTTATATAACCTGGGTTTAAACCTGGGTTTTTAAACCCGGGTTCCAAATCTGGGTTGGAACCTGGGTTTCAAACCTGGGTTTGGAACCTGGATTAACCTGGGTTTTAACCTGGTTAAACCTGGGTTCATTAAACCGGGGTTCCAAACCTGGGTTAAAACCTGGGTTAGAACCTGGGTTTCAAACCTGGGTAAAAACCTGGGTTTAAACCTGGGTTTAACTCGGGGTTGAACCCAGGTTCGAACCCAGGCTTTAATTTAGGTTCAAACCCAGGTTCAAACCCAGGTTAAACCCAGGTTTAAAACCTGGGTTCCCTGGGTTGTTGTTGTTGTTCCCCCCCCCCGGGGGGAGGGAACCCAGGTTCAAACCCAGGTTCAAACCTGGGTTAAACCCCGGGGGGGGGGACCGGCCTCATTGATTGCAAGCAATGCATCCGCGCCAGGAAGCCCATGCAGTGAGCTGCAGGCGCGATCGCCTTAGCGGATAGCAACCCGAGGCCCCCCAGCGCGCACGGCGCCACATCGCCCGTTCCGCCGAGCAGCATGTTCTGCAGCGTCGTCCATTTGGCATCATCATGTCCCCGCACGTACGTTGCAGACGCCGAAGGCTTCATGGTGCGAATGGCGTGGTTCGCGTAAGGTGACGCGCACATTGGCAAGAACAGACATGCATACTGCAGGTCTGGCAGCTTGGGCAGTTGGTCAAGAAGCTTTTGCTCGGCATGCAACCTGTCCTTGGCCCATGCTTGCACAAAGTCTGGGTGGCCCAAGAGGCGAGCCAAGGACGACGAATCGTTCAGCGGGGTCTGCTCAGAAAAGCTTAATGGGGGCTTGCCCCCTCCAACCTCCCCACTTTTTTGCAAATTGCTTTTTTTTGGCGTGAATGGGCCTCGTCGGCTACGGCTGTAGCCTCGGTCCCTACAAACAAACAAACCAACAAACAGACCAAACAGCGGTGAGACAAAAGCTAATTAAAGAGGGCGAAACTAGCTGCGGCGCACAGGCTTTGCCGGTGTTGGCCGTTCAGCACCAGCTACGGGTCCTCAGCGACCGTTCCACAACAACAGTGGGCCGTCGCCCAAAGCTGTCCAAGACAATCGGTGGAGCCCGAGTCAAAGCTCCGGCCGCCGTTCTAGTTCCGTCGAACCCCGATGTCTTGTTGTGTCCCGATCGTGCACGGGGGCCACAATTCCAGGGCCAAAGTCCAAAGCAGTGGCACGACCCTTCGACGTATGTCGAAAGGTTTGGTTGCTGCGGCGATCGCGCCCATGCAGAAGGGGCCTCTTTCTAGGGTGGGGGCCACTGTTCAAGAAGGCGCTGCATGTCGTTGCCACTTCGCGGAAAGTGAGATTCACGCAGAAGGTAGAGTATTTGGTACTGACCTTCATCATACATGCCCTTGAGGCGATGGTAGCCATACTGAAGCTCGTCGTGGTCTGGTTTATGAAGATGCGGCATGAGAGCTTCGGAGATGAATGGAAGTTGGATGCCGGGGCCAAATCCACCCTGCCTCCTGAAAGCCTCGGCCGCAGCACGCCAATCCTCTTGTTCCCTAGGGTGCCCGAGACGATACCATGGCCTGCTACCGTCTGGCATAGCACCCTGATTGGATTCTTGTGCCACCAACCTATGGATCAGCACTTGGGCCCGGCAATCCCATGCATCGAAATGGGCGTAGCCCCACAAGCGTACAGGGAAGTAGAAGTCCATTTTTCTAGGGCCGCGTAACCAGAACACAACCACGGCACTGAGTTCCCAACCCCTGGTGATAGCAGCTGTGCGAAGGCGACACAATGCGCCGTGCAAGGGTTCTGCAGACTGAAGAGGAAGTGCGCGCTGCGCCCGCAGGCCCAGGGATGCATTATCAAGGGGAAAACGTTTACCTTCAACACCAAACCCAAACAACAACAAGAGAAAAAATTAACAAAAAGAATTGAAGACCTGAAAATGGAAGGGTTGCGCCCCTCCAACCCCTCCCTTTTTGAAAAAAAAACCCGCGCGTCTAACGCCCCAACAAGAATAAAATAGAAGAAGAAACATGAAAATCAGAGACAGCGTCTGTTCTTCAAAACTCAAATCCAGGTTGCAAACCAGATTTTAATCCACACTTGGATTTGAAAAACCGCCAATTTAGGTTTTACGTTTTTTTTTTTTTTTTTTTTTTTTGGCGCGCACTTTTTGCGACAATCCGCGACGCGGTCCCAGTGCAGCAGGCCCAAATCCAAGGCGACGTCCTACGGCGTGAAGTCCAGGCTTGCAGGCACGGCAAGGCGCTGTCAAGGGCGCGGTGGCAGACGGCTGGCAAGGGGCGGGGTCTCGTCGAAGCGAGTCGAAGAGAGAACCTCGCTGAGCAGCGGCTGGTCGCCGTCGACATTGGCAGTGCCGGCAAGGGAAAGACCAAGCAGACTGGCACCGAAGGCTCTGGCGGCAGAACAGGCAAGCAGGGCAGACCATCGGGAGGTGAAGGCTGCGATGGTTGCAGGGCGCAGCGGGCGAGGGACGGCGCGGGCCCGGCAGCGAGCGAGGAGGCGGACAAGTTTTACGTTCAACCTAAGTTCCCGGAGCTCTGGGCGGGCATGCAGGGCCGCAAGCATTGCCTGCCGAGATACGTGATCATAATAGGCGCCAACCGCGTCGACGGACAGAATTGTTGCACGAGGGTCGACTTCAGTTGCAGCCCTCAGGACGCGTGGCAAAGCCTCAGCGCCAGCACGAGTGCTGAGACCGTATTGGTACGGCAGGCACGCCGTCTCGAGTCGCAGCACGAAGGCTTGCGCGAGCACCCGCCCTACAAGTCGCCGCAGGACGTCGGTGCTTTGATCACCTTGACATTCTTCATAATAGCTCGCTTCTTCCTCAATACAGTACTTGCTGAATCCATTCCGTTGCGATCTCTGTAGCCACCGAGTTGACTGCAGCAACTATCGGAAAATGAAACCCAGGCGCACACACATGCTGTTGCTTCAGGAATGCACAACAAGCGGAGGCATCTTGCCACATACCCTGCAAGAAGGCCAAGTCCCAGAGGCGGTGCTCCATACTCGCAATGATGGTTACACTCTCCCTCAGGCTTGTTTGCAAGGCTGTGAGTGCCGACCTCACCACTTCATAATCAGCAGCAATGAGTTTTTGAATCCAACCAGAGTTTTGAAGACAGGACAGGTGCGGCTCAGCGCTGAAGCACTGGCGCAAGCAGTCCAGAGCCCCGCCTAGCTAAAAACTTTTGCTTTGGATTGTTGACGCGCTGTTTTTCCTGGCACACCATAGGTGACCACACGCTTGTTTGAAGCAAGCTCATTCTGAGAGGTCCATGATGCATTGAAGTAGGCTCACAAGGTACATTCCACAGCTTCAACCACGGCGAAGGAGGCATTGTTCATGGAGATCTGAACTTTCCCGGGTGGCCGCACGGCTACTCCGACTTTAGACCTTGTGATGAGGATCCACGGAATGGCCGTATTGGGTGTGAGGCCACGAATGCCTACAGCGATGTTCAATTTATCCCATATTCCAGCCTCACCAAATCCGTCAAAGATGCTGGCATGTTGGATCTTGAGCACCTTGCCGTGGCGCGCAGCAATCCAATCACTGATCTTTTGCTGATCTACCGGTGGCTGCCGCGGAATATGACACCCCGTCTGTCCTCGAACAGAATCATAAGGTGGAAAAGTTTCTTTAAGCATAGCCGCAAAAACTTCTTTTTCTGTTTTCTCAACCTTGCCATCTAGTCTGATTCGGCCCGATGTTGTCACATGCCAGTTGATCGGGGGCCCAAACCGTGTGTACACAGCAGGTACCGAGTCGGAGCCTTTGTATCCGGTTGCGTTGATCAACCCATGGTGAGCTGATCCCCAATATAAGACATCTACGTGGATGCCAGCGTTTCCGAGCTCTCGGTAGCAAAGATACAAGTTATCCAGCTTGTCAGTCTCTGTGGTCTGGAACACAAAGTCGACGACCTCGCTTCTAGAGCTGGGCGGCGTCGAGGCAGCTCCATCCGAGCAGGGTCCATCGAACGTGGGTGATTGCGAGATCGGCTTCGATCGCGCTGTGATGCCCTGGCAGCACAGTCATGGTCAATTGAATCACGAGCCTCGTGGGCCACCACCTTCCAATCCGAAAAAGGCAGCGACTTCTGTCACCAAGCAGGAATCCCAAACAAGATCATGTCCTGCACGTGATGCGAAAAATGCAGAGATGACGTCCTCAATGCGAATGGATGCCAGGTGAAGCACAGGTCCTGCACATACTAATGCTTTGCCGTGTGCACACACTGCAGGTAGAGCTCCGCACTCATTTCGGTCCCTCTTGCAACAGAACTACAAACAAGAGGACACTCACACAACCAGCAGGAATCCTGTGATTGGTGGGCCACTATTTGGCCTACAAGTTACAAATCTTGCCATTCGGCAAGTCGATACAAACAATGGCTTGGCTTCAGCACCAGCGCTGACAATGATGCAAGCGAAAAACGAAGGAACCGAGAAAGCAATCAATCAAGCGCAGAGCGGCAAGAATGCACTGCAGGCACTTGCAACTTACGAAGCCAAAGCACAGCTTCGAAGATCTTCGAAGTACGAGAAACGTTTACTCAGAAACTCTTGGCGAACACGTTCCCACACCGGTTTGCTGATCTTCCCTTTCTGGCGCGAGAAGTTCCGTGAAGGAAATACGCCTTTCGAGGTGGCATGCTTCAGCAACAACGAAGATCTGCGCTTGATGTCAGAGGCCGATGAGCTGTTACCTGCTAGCTTGGAACCTCCTTTGCGTGCACCCTCTTTGCGAGCTTTCTTAAGGCTAGTCTTCTTGATGGGTGCAATGCCACGGCGATCTTTGCCGAGTAATGCACGAGACTTACGGGGAAGTCGCTCTCTGGCGACGCAAACAGTCTTGTTCTTGCTCGTCTGCTTCAACAGGGAGTGCGCCTGGTTGTAACCGGACTGGCCTCCCTTCGTGGATAGCAGCTGTAGATTTGATGGGACAGATGGGTCTTGAATGAGGAGTGCGGGATCAAACACGAAGAAGTGACCCGGGAAACGCTTCATCGTAGATGCTAGGGCATTCTCACCCATAAACCCTTCTCTCAGCAGCTTCATGACATGCTCGAGAATATCATCCGTTTGACGGCCTTGTCGCCATAGACGAGAGGGAGCCCGCGAGGGCCTTTTGCGCTGCGACGGAAATGATGCTGCCCCAGCGAGACATATAGGCCGCACGCAGAGCCGACCGAACGGCCGCGCGAGGAGTCTGAGGAAGGTTGCGGGCTCGGGACCCCAGCTGCCGCCAACCTCGACAGCGAACACAACGAGGTAGCAGCGCGGCGAGCGCGCAAGTTCGGGGCACGTGTTGCGGCGCTAACGCTTCGTTGCGTGCTGTGGGGCGAGGCCGGGCTGACTGACTAAAACTGACTATCGGCTCCTGGCCAGGGGCGGGTGGTGCCGACTGCAAGCTGAGCCCCACACCAAGGAGGCAAGCTGTTGCAGGCGATTTTTATCTTGCGCGCGGGGGGATTGATGTCCGCAAGGCGCACGTTGCGGGCGCCCGAGCGCCCGCCTCTTGGCAGACCCGAGCGATGGCTGCGGGAGGCAACGGCCCCGAGGTCGCACAGGTTGCGCGGTGGTCACCGAGTGGGTTAAGCAGACCACGGCAGACACTGCGCCGGGGCACGAGCGGCAGCACTAAGCCCAGGCGGCGGGGGAGAAGTACCCGGAACTCAGCGGAAGTGATGGTGCTTCGTGAGTAGGGCGGATTGTAAAGCAGCGGGCGGCATGTGGCCCAGCCTGGGACAGCAGCGGCGCACGGGACGCGGAAAGCAAGGTGGCGAAATGCGTCTCGAACGCGCGCTGGTCACAGCCGCTGCCAGCCTCGGAGACGGTGCCCTGGCTGGTCGCGGATATGTGCGTGCGCGGGCTGTGGGCTATTCCAAGCGGGGACGTTATTGTTCCTTCCGAGATTGTTGCTTCATTTGCTGCATGGCGGTGCTCGCCAATTTCACCGGTGGCAGACAAAACTTTCTGCGCAGGGCTGCAGTCATTTCGACCATTCTGGGCGCGAAATCGGAAACAACCTCGAGGTCCATGTATATGACAACAAAGGCACATCAAAACATAATGTCCCTCAAGCTTCAGGAGTTGGATCTCGCGCTCGGCTGGCCAATTGCGATCCACCCCACTCCACCTGCCTTCAAGAGCCGGAAAGGCGCTAAGGTCGAAGCCAAAGTAGCCAGGCAAGAGCTCAAATGGCTGAGATTTGGCGTTAAGCCTCCCGCAAGCCAGACTGTAGCTTTCAGAAACAGCATGGAATCGGTAAGCCTTGTCCTTGTCACGATCCAGATTTCCCACCCCCAAAAACATTGCCCGCAAGCACCAGCTATGGCATGGTGCGTTCACCGTTTTAGAGTTCCAAAAACTTGCACTTTGCACCTTCCTCGTTCGAAGACTAAGGTCCCTCCAGGACAAGGGACCGGGGTGGCTGTCGTACTAAGTGTGTGGAACTGTAAAAAACAAATTTCGCATTGAACGCCACACGGGTAAATGTGCTACATCAGACCACGAACTATCACCAGGATAACGCGACATCACAAACTTGTTCAATTCATCATCCTATCGCTGAAGGGGCGACCTTGCCGTCGCTTTGGCTCACTGCTTCGAAATTGTGCTGCGGGGGGAGCTCCACGCAGGTTGCTGCACATGCTGGCCAGGCATTCTTCACCGTCATGTCCCGAGCGTTCATGCGTCGCATCGTCTCTTCAGGAAGCTGAGCCCCGTGTGGTCCGGGCAAGTGATGGTGAGGTTCAAAAATGTCCAAAGCGTTCAGGCCTGAAATATCGGCAACTGCGAAGAATCCCACGACACGAGCGGAGCAAACGACGGCAGACGTTCGTCGTTTTCGCGCTCGCTGCCATGTTTTTGGAGTTCCCTCTCCAGTCGGAGCTTGGTGCTGCTGGCCCGCCCCCAGCACTGCACGAGCTCCTTGCACACACTGGGTGGCAGGACGCTCAACCCAGCCGCTCGTCACCGCAGACTGCAGTTGACACTGGTACCTTCTCCCTCCTTGACTAGCAGTTGCAAACACGTGCGGAAACAAAACAGGGACGTCGACGACCCTCCCGTGTGCTGCGGAGACACGGCAAAGAGCCTTCCACCAAGGGTTTAATCAGCTGCCGGCGTGTCGCCTGGTGCCTCCTTCTGTGGGCCCGCTCGGCTCGGCATCGAGACGGCGTGCGGGGGGCAGTGCTCTGGTGGTGGGCTGCCGTGCTCTGCCTGGTTCAGGCACATGCCGGAAGCAGGAGAGCGGCTGCGGGAGCTGGTGCTGCTGCGGGAAAGCAGGAAACAATGAGCGAACAGGCCCTGGCGGTGTGAGTCGTGGGTTGCTTCCTTGCCGTTGCCAAGCAAAGCCGCATAGCTTCCATCTCCAGGCTACCCGCCCGGAGACTACAAGCCCTTTTGTTCTTGCGAAACATTCTCCGAAAATCCGAAATTTTGCAATCCATCAAGTCGGGCTTTTGCTTGTTCACCAAACGTGCGAAATATGCCTCGGCAGATTATGTTTTTCCCTACTTTTTCAGGTGATCAACACGCAGTCCCAGTGCACCTGCGAACTATGGGGTACAAGCCGCACAGGCTCAACGAGCCGGCAGGCAGCTGAGAACAGGTGGGCACGCGTCGTGCAGGACGTCCTGCAAAGGTGGCGCCTGTGCGCCAGGTATAGGAGCGGCGAGGGGCGCAGACCCGAACAAATGACAGCGAGCGTGAAACACGCTTAGCAGGCCCCATGCATTCGAGCAAGGCATCGCCCTAAAGCTGCGTCGCTGCGAGGTGTCGCGACCAGCAGCCTCCAACAGTGCTGTCCAGTCGCCGTTCCAGCGCAGCTGCTCGCGACAGATGCTCGGCGGCCTAGGGCCTTCGGTGGGTCGTACTGACTTGACGAAGTGGTCACGGTCCTTCAAAGGCTGGCAGCGACAAGCGCGCGTGCCGCCCTTCGTGCGGTCGGCGGTTCGGACGGCTTTGGTGACCGCGTTGAGCCGCCTGCGCGACTCCACGGATGCATTGCAGTGCGCTTTCGATTCGCGCGCGTGGGAACTGTCCTCATCCCGCCACTGTTTCTTGCGCGTTGGGGAAGTGGAGGCGGTGGGGCCTGAGCCTGCGGTGACAGCTGCCCAATCGCCTCTGCGAGGACTGCAGTAGCGCTGAGGCGCGTCGCCTGCTTATCCCTACACAAACGGCTTGACCCTAAAATCGTAGGGATGAGTAATTCTGTTAACAGGCGTGCTTGATTTGGTATAGTTTCGTCTGGTATTATAGTTTTGGTCATATAGTCAAGTTGCGACCACTCTTCGGACTGCCACTTTGTCATACCAGACTAGGTCTATTTCTATTCTTCGAGTCTATCAATTCCAGCTGAAATGCATTTTTGTCGCCGCGAGGTGCGCAGGCAAAAAGCGAAGCAGGTAGCAAGGAGGACCCGAGCACTGTGAGCCCGCCACCCCAGACGGGCCTGGAATCGACTGCGAGGTCGGTGGTATTGGGTGGTTCTTCGCCGCAGAACAGACATGGTTGGCACATGCGGGGGGATCTAGGCCGTGACCAGTCTGACGTATCAATCAGAAACAAACAATAACGAACATGTTGAAACCAGTAACTGTCCTGATCCGATAGTGCATTTGTCAACCCCACTGTTTGGGCGCTCTTTCCCGCGGCGATTCAACGACAACTGGAGATAAGTGGAGATAATGACACCAGACCTTCTGGCACGGGCCAGGAAGGCTGGCGAACTTAAACAATCTGTTTACATGTCCCATTCACAAAAGCCCGTATTTGGCACTGTCAACAGGAAGGTGCACTAGCAGATGGCAGCGTCTCAGCACAGCTTGTGTGTGCGCTCGTCGTAGGTGCTGGGGAAGAGATGAGCCACGCGAAAGGTCATCTGGGCACAGCATGAGGCAGTTGCTTAAGTATCAGGCAGCAAATCAAACATCGTGCCCCGCCTCACTGTGCGGCATCGTCGGCAGCTTGCGCGACACCTGGAGGCCGAAGCAAATGAAAACGAGCTGCACGAGCACAAGGCTCCAAAAGGTCCAGGCCTGTTCCCAAAAGGATCGCTGCCGTGGATCCATCCTGGCGACGTTGCAGAAGTCGCTAGTCAAGCCGGATGCATACCAAAGCAGGTGATATGCTTTGATTCGCCGCGCAAACAACCACGAAAGCAAGCAAGCAAGAACGCCACTGGCCACCCGGACAAACACACCTGTGTGCTGGTCGGGGTGTGTACGAGTCGGCACTTTTTTCAGGACAATTGCAACAATTCCCCAGAACTTGACCATGATTTCTGGTTAACCTCCCAAAAGGATCATGAAGCACGACGCCCAAGTGCCCAAGGTTGAGCCGTGAGAGTTGTAAACCTGCATCGGGGAGCAGCTGCTGAAGGCGACAAGAACAGCCAATGAAGCAAGGCTTACACAGACCAAGCAGTGGACAAAGGTGCAGCTGGCTAAAGCTGCCGAACTAATTGACTGGAAGAACGCTACGAGATCGTTGTTCAAATTGCAGGTAGCAGTGCCGCCAATGAAGACCTAGTTCACTGCTGCTGCTTTTGTGAGCAGCTGCCACCCATTGCCGATCAGTGGTGAACTATGCCGTGAGTTTTCCGTGCCTTGCAGGAGCTGGGACCTGCCCCCGTATCCGTCATTAGAATCTCAGTCAATTAGCACGGCACCTCATGGCACTTTCACCTGCACATGCACAGAAGTACGGAAGCGGCACCTGCTCCAAACTTCTTCTGGAGCCAGCTTGTATTGCTGCAAGACGTTTCGAAACCTGGCATCCACATGGCAGCATGAAGCTGCAGCAGCACGGACTGCAATGACGAGCCGACGCCACTCCGTGTTGAAGACCCGGCGTCCGTCTGGGGAACCTCGCTCATCAACGGCATGCAAACAGCGGCTACTGTAAGAAAAGATGAGCCATCACCTTCTGGATAAAGTTGTCGGAAATCCATCCTGCCATCCGCTCGCCAAAAAATTGGGTGAAGCAGGCATATATTAGCAAGCATGGCAGGCCTCTCGCACGGCCAGTAATCAAAACCATGCAGAGACTGATCGACGACCACGAAGTGCCCCACCTTGCCGTTGTCGTCTACCAGTATCTGTCGGCGGTGTTTGTTCTTCGGAGGCGGATGACTTCGGTTCCCCACGACAGCGTCTCGTGTCTTCCACAGGCTTCCTTCTCGGCTACCGAGCGTGGTATCAGCTCACATAGACTGGGAAGGCAGCCAGCGGCCAGCACTGGCGTAGCTTCAGCAGAGAAGACCTCGAAGCTTGCAGTTCAGCTGCTTACCAGCCTTCTACTATTCTAGCCTGCCTGAGTCACTGCTTCGGAACTGCTGCCCAAAAACCAGCAACCCACTTTACGTCTTGTCGAAGCACAGCACCGTGGATGTCTTTGCTCTCAAAAGTTCTTGCCGCAACAACTGTTCAGTTGCTTTTGAGGTTTTGTTCACCTTTGGCACGGTTTGTTCGAATAACAACAGCACGAACTCGTTGAGTGCTGCTTGACATTTTAAACCTCATCACAACTCGGCGGAGTCAGTTGCACACTCCAGAGCTTGCATTGGCATCATGTGTTTGTCAGGAATTAATTGTGTCAGACTACCTGGCTGTGCTTGCGGCTGGCCACATTCATCGGCAGGGCTTAAGGTCGAAAACTGTTGGACGCGCTTCCTGGAGGTCTTTCATTCCGACACCCTGCAGCGCTGGTCAACGCAGCACAAATCTCAAGTCGCGATCTGAAGCGGCAGTAATTTCACAGCAAATAGTTTGGTCACAGTTGGGCTGCACCACGAGCTACGTGACTTGACGATAGCTTGGGGTGCGTCGTGTTTTGAAGTTTACAACATTTGAACACCCCCCAATTCAAAAGCTTCGAGTTCAGCAGTGTCGGATCTGGCCACCATGAGCAATGACCATTGCAAACTAGCACATACACGAAAGTCCCAGCCCAAAAACCTTACAAAGGGGGCCATTCCGCTTGACTCTGATTTGACCCAACCACACGCGGCGGCAAAAGGACCTTGCCGGCATGGCGGCGCGGGAGGCGGCGGGTGAGCGGACCATGTGGAAGAGGAGACGCACGCGGCGGTGACCGTGGCGCCAGAGAATGTGGAGACGATGCAGGCGGCGAGCTTCCGGGTTTATCAAGATGACGCTCCAAAATTCAAGCACAACGACGAGCTAACGAGGAGCCGCCAGCGGCGACTCGAAGAGGCGGGGCAGTTCCGGCCCCCCACGGAGCTTCCAGCCCTGGTACGCGGCGGTGCGGAAGGTTTCATCCTACGATTCGATGACGCTGCGGACCACGGACGGCTGAAGCACGCCTTGCCGATGATGCGCGGCTGATCAGGCGGCCGATCAGGCGGCCGGTGCCGCTGGCGAGGCAATTGCGGGACTTCCATCCCGGGCCCACAGAGCCGCCGTGGTGACGAACAGGGACTCTACCCGAGGAACCAACTAATAATTACTTAATTGTATCTTTTTTTCGGGGCCCCGAAAGGCTTGTCGTCCTGTCATTGGCGCAGAAACACGCAGAATTGTCGGGGTTTCTTTGGAGCCCCTGACAAGAATGACAAGCGTCTCGGGACTGAAAATAGTTAATTAAGTAATTGTGGGGTTATAGCAAGCGAACTTGCTTGGGCTCTACCCCGAAGAGCCAGCCAATTATTTGTTTAACATTTCTTTTTTTCGGGGCCCGGTAGGCTTGTCATTCTTGTCATTCCTGTCATTGGCGCAGAAACAGGCACAATTGTCAGGATTTCTTGGAGCCCCTGACAGGAATGATAAGAATGACAAGCCTCCCGGATACCAGAAAAAACAAAATCTGGGGACGGCGCGCGCCATGATGGCGACAATGGACTCTACCCGGAAGAGCGAAAGTTAACCTTTTTTACGGTGAAAATTCTAAGCTTGTCATGCTTGTCATTCTTGTAGGCGCGCAAAAACGAGCACAGTTTCGGGGGTTTGGAGCCTCGGAGAGGCCAGTGACAAAAATTACAACAATGACAGCCCTCACGGCGGGCCAAAAACTAATTAGTCAATTAATTGATTAATATCCGTGGGGTTATCGCCATACACGTTCCAAGGCAAGTATTTGTTTCGAGGGCGGCTTGGCTTGTCATTCTGGTCATTCCTGTCAGTGGCGCGAAGTGTCAAAAGAACGGGCACGTTTTCGGGACCTCGGAGCAAAATGACAAAAGTGACAGCCCCTTCCCGGGCCTGGAAGAACAATTAATGAGTTGTGGGGTTATCGTGGGCGACCTTTGGACTCTGCCCGGCGGAGCTATGTTTTTTGTAGGTGGGATTCTAGGCTTGTCATTCCTGTCATTGGCGCGGGGTCACACAACAACGAGCACAATTTCGGTGGGTTTGGCCTTGGAGAGGCCAGTGACAAAAGTGACAGCCCCTCCCGGGGGCTGGAAAAATATATACTTGATTAGTTCTGTGGTTCTCGCCGAAGTTATCGTCAATGATTTTTTTATTTATTTGCTTTTCCAAGCGCCGGGATGGGCTGTCGTTGTCGTCATGCTTGTCGTTGGCGCGGGGCCAAGAAACCAGCCTTGTGATTAATTGATTGACTGGCCGAACCCTTCCATGGACTCCCATGGACACACATACGCCGCAGGGCACGCAGAGGGCAGCCTGGTAGCGTTTAGGGTTCTAGAGGATTGGGGAGCTGAGGGTCAGGACTTTGGGATAACCGGGACCTGCACGACGCGAGAGCAATGAGCACATCTTCAGAAAGGGCCCAGCTTCAAAGCCCCCAAAATCCAAATCCGACTAGGCTGCCTGCGAATCTCCCACCCCAGCAACCCTGAAGCCCCGAACCCTCCGGTTTCGGCAGGCGCATGCTGCATGCTCTGGATGTCAAAAGGACGGCATGCCAAGTGCCCTGCGTGTGTCTTGTGGCTTTTCGTTTTGGCGGCGACGATGCGACGACGACGGCGGGGGCTCGACGATCGCTGGCAATGCGGGGGCTCGACGATGCGACGCAGCGACGGTGCGACGGCGGGCGGCGACGACGGCGGGCGACGGCGCAACGGCGGCGGGGCGGGCGCGGCGACGACGACGGTGCGACGACGGCGACGACGCGGCGAGGATGCGGGGCTCGGACGCTCGGTGGCGCGGTCGGCTCGGACGATGAGCTCGACGGACGGCGCTCGGCTCGCACGACGATGCGACGACGGTGAAGGCGGCGGTGACAGTAAGTTGAAACGCACGGCCGATCGGGAGAGAAGGGGTGCTACGGGGGTAGGGCGGCAAAGCACTGCAGGGCAGCTGTGGGGGCCGAGTGGGGCATGGTCATTGAGGTTCTGGGAACATGCCGATTGCTGTGCGGCTGCGGCACCCCAGGGTGGCGCAGTTGGCAAGGAATGACTGACAAACGCTGTTGACAGATATCCGCTCAGTGCTCAACAGTGGCAGAAGACTGCAGAAAGTGGCAGGCACCTGACTGAGAAGCTTCTACTATCAAGTCAAGTCTCTAGAATTCTGGCTCTGATGTCATTATGCGTCATGCTGCTGTGGCACAGAGAAGCGGAGAGCCACAGTCACGAGCCCACCAAGCGCCTAGCTCAAGGCTTGAGGAACAAGACCGTCCAACACACAGCACAAAGCGTTGCACAGCTCGCCTGAAGACCTTCCAGCAAAGCTGCGGTCTCCTTCTGCTACGTGTTGACATCAGAAAAGGCACGAGAATTTACTGATGATTTTCTGCTTGGTTTTATGGTTTTTTGTTGTTTTCTGCTTATCAAGAGTAGCTGCAACCAGGACGAATGGACATTCTGCCAACTCCACGCATCCTGCTATTTACAGCACATGGTCCAAACCAGGTTCCTGCGTCTCATTATTTACATGTATTTACACAAGATGCTCGATGCGCGTGTCTACCGCTGTTGTGCGGTGCACGCCTTTCGGGGGGAAACTTTCGGGGATGTAGGCCAGCGGGTAGTTTACAGTGCACACAGTAAGACGTCTGTCTGGGTAGTTTACAGTGCACACAGTAAGACGTCTGTCTCAGCGGCAAATGGCTAAACGCCAAACCGGAGGGTCTAGAGTCTAGGGTAGGGTGTCGTACGCAAAACCAACGTGTTCGCACTTCGCGGCACGAAACCGGAGGGTCTGGGGTACGGTTCATTAAGTGCTCAGATATCTTAAACTCGCCCCATGCTGTAGCGATCCCCATTCATCACATATCTTAAACACACCCCTCATTTGCAGATCCCGGTTCATCACATTATCTTTAACATGCCCCCTTCTTTGGCGATGCCGATTCAACACATATCTTAAACACGCCCCTTGTTTGGCCATTCCGGTTGATCGCATTCTTCATTTCTTAAACCCGCCCATCCTTGGTGACCCCGATTCACCCCCTCATTCGGCGATCCAGGTTGATCACACTCTTATCTTAAACTTAATCATTCCTCACAGTATCTTAAACACGCCCCCTGGTGTGGCAAGCCCGGATGGGCACAGATCTCAAGCACGTCCTCTCAATTGGCGATTGCGGTTTGATCATAGATCTTAAACTCGCCCCGTCCTTTGACGAGCCCTTTTCATCACACATCTTGAACACGCCCTCTCGTTACGGGATCCGGTTGATCACATCCCCGCCTTTGGCGTGCCTGGCACATCCTGAACACGACCGCTCCGGCGATGCCGATTCACCACATATCTTTACACGCCTGCTCTACTGGCAATTCAGGTTGATCACGTATCTTAAACACGACCTTTCCTCTGGCGATCCCGATTCATCACAAATGCTAGGCACGCCCCCTCATTTGGGAGCCTGACTCACCACACATCTTACATCTTAAACATGCCCGCTCATGGGGTGATCCCGGCTGAACTCTTAAACCCGCCCTTCATTAGGCATTCATCACATATCTTAAACTTAAACAGACATCAAATATCTTCAAAAGGCCCTCATCTGGCAATCCCGGATAAGCACATCTCTTGAGCACGCCCATCTTTCGGCGATGCAAGAACCGGAGAAGCAAAGAAGCAGACAAGCGGAAAAAGCAGACAAGCAAAAGCAAGAAAACTACAAGCAACACACAGGCAGAAGGCAGAAAGAACAGCGGAAAAGCAGAAAAGCGGAGGAACAGAAAAGAGAAGCAGAGAACCGGAAAAGCAGAGAATCGGAAAGCGGAAAAGCAAAAGCACGAAGATAAAACAACAAGCAAACAAAAGTAGAAGGCAAAACAGGCTACCAAAGTCTAAAGTCTAAAGCATACAAAAACATCCCAAGATAAAACGAACCAAGATCCTAAAACACCCAGGGCTCCATCAGAAAATCCCATGTCAAAGCTAACGAAGGTCCGCGGAGCTTCCGTCGACTCGGATGCCACTCAGCGCGAGAACCTCTCGCTTCAAAACGCCGCTCAGACAGGCCATGACAGGTCTGGGGTGCGGCGTGCGGCCTTGAGCTTCATGGGTCGGTGTAGGCTTTTCAGACAAGAGAGCAACGGCCCGGCCAGCACCTTCGAAGCTAAGAGACAAAACGCCGCATGACCGGGCTTGTGCCGCCGGACGGGACCCGCCTGCATCCTCTCCTGCCGCGATGCCTCTGCGCTCTGCGCCGATACGAAGAGGCAAAGATCAGCTCCAAAGCAGAAAGTGCCCGGCTCTTTGCTCACGAAAGTCACGATAGCGGAGCATGAGGCACCTATTCAACTCTGGGATCTCCGAGAAACCAAAACTCAGTGTGGGTGTGGGCGCACTCAAGCGACGGCAATCCGCCGGGAGGCAAAGTGAGGGGTTGTTTTCTGCTCTCTGGACCTTGGACCGGACTTCTGGTTGCTCTCGGCTTAAGCTTTCCCGTTGAAGATTCCAGGTCCCTCGCCTATGAAAGACGCCCTGCAAACTCGCCTCACCGCCCACAGCTTGCATTTTCAAACCGCAGATCGAGGAAAACCATCATGCTGTGAGCCGCGCAGCGTCTTTCCACACGACCCTGATAGAGCCGCTGTCAGGACCTGTATCCATGTGTGCTTGAGTCTTGCGCGCTTTGTGGGAGTGTGTGGGAGTTCCTGCCTCCGTAGATCGGAGATCAACAAGCACGAGCTCCTCCAGACATAGACACGTCGCTTTTTGAGGGGCCTCTGACTCCGTGAAACACAAAGCCCACAGAGGCAGCTCAGCTGCAGTGTCATGTCAGGCGTCCTGCAACTGGGAGAACTCCAAGAAAGCCCCCAGCCTCCGCAAACTTCACTTCGCTCCAGGCATTCCCTTGCCCTGGCCTGTCCCTTCCCTGCACGTCCCTGCCGCGACAGCTGCGGCGAGGCGTAGTTTTGCCACCTGTGAGACCCGATTCCCAAGACTCAACAAGCCGGGCCCCGAAGTCCGCTCTTTGCAGCTCGGAGCTGGGCTGCTGCAAGGAAGAAACGGAGCGCTCCTGGGAGAGCAAAAAACAGTCCAAATCAAAAGGACCGCCAGTCCGTCTGACCGAAACATTGGCCCTGTCTGCAGTGGCACTGCGTGGCATTGAATGCTTCACAAAGATTCGTTGCGGTTAATTACGTAGCCGGGGCTCTGCTGGAAAGGACACGGCAAGTGATCGCAGGCCACGTAGCCTGCATGAACTGCAATGATATCGCACGTAGCTGCGACAAAGTCAACGGTTGAGGCCACCGCTGCACAGACGGATCACCCGTGTGCTCTGTGTGCTGGCTTTGCTCCCACAGTGCCTGGCTGAGCGAACATCAGCCAGCTGAAATCTGGCGGACTATGAACCTGCAAAAGCCGCGACCAAGCAATGTTTCCCATGTCCTCGATTGCAATAACACAGCAGGTAGAGCGATTGTTTTGTAGTTCCGTTCTCAAATTCAGTCACCACGTAGCATGCTGAAAAGCTTCCATGGACAGTGTCTCCAAGCTTGGCCAGTGCAACGAAGATGCTACCGCCTGCATGCGCAGCCAGACAAAAACAATATGCTCCTTCCCTCATCAAGCTCATGCCTGGGCTGCACGCGGTGAGAGGCTCTGTGTAAGGCCACACAGATGATGCAGCCTGAAACCATACAGACATTAGCATTTAATTGGTCGCACAGCAAACGATCAAAGGTCAAGACAGTGTCCTTGGCTTGTCCTGTCAAGCAGAGCATGGGTCCTTGGCTGCCAAGGCAGCCCTGCGATCATACGACATGCGTCGGATGTCCTCATCGACGGAAAAAAGTTGACTGATGCCTGGGCAAACGTCAAGCCAACCAGCGCTCGTTTGAAAGTCCTGCAAACGAGTTCGAGGTTGGGACACAACTGTGCCGCCGCCGCTGGCGAGGCCGAAAGCCAACGCCTCGGAATGGGCGCAACTCTGCTGCACCAGGAACTTTGAGTCTATGTTTTGTGTTTGCACGGCCAACATGCATTTCGCCCCTCAGTCGAAACCAGCACAATTTCACTGTGAACACATGGCGCTGTGGAATCTTGCAGCCTTTTCCCTTGCATGTGAAATTGTTATTAGGGCTGCCGTTGCTGTTGCTGTTGTTGAATTTTAAGAGTACCCTATGAACCAGTAGTTGAACCAAGTGGTGACTCGCAACCCAATGCGCAAAAATAGTAATAGTAACAAAACAATTGAACGACATTAAAAACAATGATTCAACAGAATCAGCAAATGCATACCAACAATACAGTGAAACAAGCAATGAAGAATCATAGGCTTTTCATGGCCCCCCACCACCAATTCCTGATTTCCCGGAATCAAATGTCAATTCAAAATGAATCACAATATTACACAACGATCAACTGAAAGTAAAGTCGTGATGGTTACAGTTGGACTACTGAAACTAACCATGTTGTATGTCGCTTTATGTTGATGGCAAATTAGCTCGAAATCCATAACACATTAAACAATGAATAATTAAGTATGTAAGAAGCAATTGAGTACTACTGCACGGAAATTGGATTCGATTTGATTTATCTGGGTTTGGAATACCTTATGTTTAACAACCGCCTCAAATTCTTTCTACATCGATCAACTTCGAAGCATTCAAAAGGCAAAACAGCTAGAACATGTTATGCTAGAACGAGAAGTAGCAAGACTTAGATTCTTCTGATAAAAATATTTAGAAGATATTCTAAATTAAGATTACGTAGACTGAGACTGAGTTTCATTTTGGCAGCGGACTTTTGTCTTGCACATGTTGTTGATTATGTACATGATTTTGCTTGTGCTTGCTCTTGCTTTTAACTGAATCATTTGCTTCCAATATTACGGTGTCTTTTTTATGTTGCCATGATTGATCAACATGAACCTTTCGACTCTTGTTGAATAAGTTTTTGATTGAACGATTTCGGGCATGTCATGTAAACTGTCACGATGATATCCCAATACATTTATTCATATCACAATACATTTATTCATATATCTGTCGTGTTATGCAAAACGTACATCAGAGCCTTGAGTCGAGAGGCCATACAAGTTAAGGCAACAAAAAGGAACCAGAGTCGAAAAAGCTCGGGCAGCGTGGATTCAAACACGCATATTCAGTTCTACTCTGGCCCACATACAGATACACCTTTGTCGTATCGTAGTACCTTGGCGACCTCATTCTGCGTTGGAATGTCCCTGCATAAACAATGTCTCGGCCGCTGAAACCTGCTACGTAGACGCAATTGCTTAAACAGATGGGGGACGCTGAAGTGATGGGGACCAGAGAACGGGGGAGGCCCTTCTGGTGATTGAATCTGATTAGCCTAACACACATGATCAAAAAGAAAATGTGCAGCATGACGGTTTTGCTGATGTACATAAATACAGTGGAAATTACAATTGAAACGTGAGATTTTTTCGAAGGTGAAAATACATTGAACACAAATTCAAGAAGAAAGCAGCTGGCGTAATTGTGAAAAATGTTAAACTTGAGAAACAGCTTTGTCCAAGCAAGAAGCTCAAGATGTGTATAACTGACGGTATATATATATATATATATGTCAATTGATAACATGTTGTGTTTTTGGATGTTGCTTATGCAGTAAAGTGAAACTTTTGGAGTGTGAAACACCTTGGAGGAGGGCTTCGGGACCGCGTGTTTCAGGAATTCCAAGGTGTCGGGAAGAGAATACTGTTGAAACATGGAAACGTTCGGGCGGACTAGCCCGTTACCCTCCGCTTAGACACAGCTCACTCGAAGGCACTCGGTCGGCGAGCTTCTTTTTCAGGGCTCCAACCGGAGCAGCAAAAATGTATTATCCAAGGCTTCGTTTTTTGCAAGAGCAGGAACGTTCCGTCTGCACGGACGGTGTCAGCAGCGCTTGCGGGTTTTACGGCTTGGTTTGTTAACTACACCCAGAGTGCTCTATTTCTGGAAATTGCTGAAACTCGGCGATAAAGATGAGTGTTGTCCATTCAGACCATGGAGTGCGAGGATTGTTCTTGTTGTATCTCAGCTGCGGTGGGAATGGATAAAAATTCATGCTCTATCGAGGAATGTGGAGGGGCCGCATCAGCCTGGAGTATTTCCAACCGTCTAGAGGCCTCAAAATGCCTCAACCAGGCATGATTCTGCCCAGTGCGCGTTAGGCCTATGCCACTGACGGCATAAATCTTGCTTGAGACTCCAAGAATTCGGGGTCTCTGTATTCGATGTCAAGGAGATTGAGGCGATTCTGGGAATATATTTGAGAAGGGATAATAACGCGGCGAGAGGAGAATGCAAGCTCTGCAAGATACTGATTGGAACACTCAGTTTTGGAAGGATAAATGACCCGGTGGCAATAGGACGATTTATTTGATCTTGAAGATTCTACGTAAACACTTATAGTGAATTGAGTCTAGCTTGGTAAGCTGAGCTGGGGTAAGAAGAATACTATCCATGGAACACATGAGGATGGACTGGACTACGGAGCGATAAACCAAGAGCTTCCAATTTTTAGGGAGCTGACCTATTTCAGGTTTGCTGGCTGCCATCATTTTCTGTGGGAGGTTTAGGGAATGTATGACTAAGAGGGTGTTACCGGTGAGGTGGGTTGCGGCGGGTGGCTGCGCGGGTGCGGGTGTCGAGATGTTTTGCGCTGGAGTTGGTTGAAAATCGCCTTTTGCTTTGGCAGGTTGCGCTTGTTCCGTGTGGTGGCTGACGTGTAGTTGCTGGGTTGGGTACAGTGCTCTCGACCTGAAGCCTCCGGGACGTGACAAGCCCTCATTCGTCCGAGAGGCCAGACTGCTTGCACTATAGAAGAACCCGGTGCGTCACTGGAATGGTCGAATGGCAGGGTGAGATTCTGGGGGCCAGGCAGAACATCGGGAGCTGCCAGAAATTGCGGCACCTTTGCTTCACCAGGTACTGTCTTAGTCTTGCAAAGTCTCAATTCTCAGGCCGTCGCCACGCTCGCCATGAGCTGCCCGAGTGGGGAGGACGAGAATCGCCGGCGCAGCAGCTCCCGCCGAAGCCTCCGCCAAGGCTCAGCTCGGCTGCTGAAGCCGATGCCAAGGCTCAGTTCGCGCTCCGCGACACGCCTGCTCCGCCGCTGCTCATGTCTTCGCAGCCTCGGTCCGTGTTTCTCCCACTTTGCGTCGCAGAAAGAGCGGCGCAAACAGGCTGGTTCTGCTTGTGCCGTAGCTCTGCAATCTGGAGATTCAGCTCCTCTCCAAAGATAGCTGGAGCATGCTGGCATGCTGGAGTAGCTGGACAGGAGAACCGGTGGAGACTCGAAAGTCCTCCACTCTTTGACGTTCTTCTACCTCTGTCAGAGAATCTCACCCGCTTCATACAGTTCAAAACCACCCGAGTGCTGCACTTCAAGGATATCCAACTCCAAATCATTCAGTGCATGCACGATCACAGATGGAGAGCACCTGCACCACGGCAACGTCAAGCACTTTCACACACGTCGCAGGTCTACCTACCCGCCACCAGTGCAGCAGCTGGAAATAACACAGATCGGGGCACTCAGCGCTTTTCTTGAGCGCTGACCTTCCGCTGGCTTCACAAACCTTGTTAGGCCATCAACTTCATTCCGCACGAATCACGGGCTTCGAAGATGGCAACTGCTGAGTGTCCGACATCTGAGAATTCAGCTGCAATCATTCATACAGGCAATGAAAGAAGAGTCTAACAGAAACACAGAGTAGAGTCTGATGGGATGTGATGGGACCGGTGCGAATCAACAAATGAAACTTCGCAAGGTGTTCCAACACTCATCCTCTTTATGACATCGCATCTTGCTCGTTCTGAATTGACAGAAACAGCTTCAGCGAAAGGGTGTGTATGTGTGTTTGTTGATGTTGTGTATTCAAGAACCACTTAGCTGTTCGCGCTGATTAACATACACAAGTGCCTGCTCACTTGCTCACCTGGCTCTCTGCTCTGCAGTGCAGCACATGCGAAAGACCTTTCTTCTGGTGGCCACTGGAAAATGCGAAAGCTACGAGGTCGTGCGGCGCCTGGCACGGGTGCGCCATGCTGGCATAGGCACATGCAGGAGCAAACCGGGCCGAAGGCACTTTGCGTAGATTCGCAAACTTCGGCGA
This sequence comes from Symbiodinium sp. CCMP2592, assembly GCA_905221615.1. Lineage (NCBI taxonomy): Eukaryota > Dinophyceae > Suessiales > Symbiodiniaceae > Symbiodinium > Symbiodinium sp. CCMP2592. The sequence continues at coordinate 594,997 of CAJNDT010003635.1, forward strand.
GACTTTGTCCCATCTGGCCCTGAGGCCCAGCCGAGACTCGGCACAAAGACAACCTGCCTCCGGAACAAGGCTTGAAGAAGGCAACAGAAGGCTCTTCCAAAGGCAGTCTCCTCTCTCTATAAGACTCTAAGGATAGGCCTGCCAGCGGACCTGAGCTTCGCAACATGACAGCTTGGTTGGCCGGCGATCAGCCAAGCTGCTTGGACAGGACGGGGACTGATGCAATGGATTTCAGCGTCGCGTGGACGCTCGCGATGTTATCTGCAAACCTTATGAATAATCAGGGGCAGATTCGCGGCAGCACGCGAGGCAGCATGTTCGTTGATCCTTCACTCTCATCGACCCATCTTGTTCCAAGAAGCACATGTACGGAAGTCGCACCTCGCTTGTGGATCTCTCCTCCGATAGCCATCGACAGTCGTGAAACCTGCGATCATTGCAAAAAGGGAGGCTATGGTGGCCATGGTAGCTACTGCTTGTCGGCGGAGCCGAGCTGCCTGTGGTTGGTCCCCAGCTTTGAGGAGGGCTGTCTTCTGGAAGTTGGTCTTGTTGAAATCCCTCGTCGGTGCTCCCATGCACGCCGTCATGCCCACAGCCCAGAGGCCCAGAGCATGACCGTTTGCAGCAGAGAGTCTGCCAAGATTTCCCAGTGGTAACGATCAGTTGAATGGCTCTGCCGCCAGCTTCGCCACTTTGCCAGTCAACCCAACTCGCCTTGCTTCGAATTTCTGGCAGTAAACGACATCAGGAAACAAAAGGAGCACCTCCACCTCAGCAGTGACAAGGCCCTTCAGGGCGAGAGCTTCCAGGGCGTGCCAGGCCTCATTATCAAGAACACATTGAAGAAGTCATGGGTCGAGTGAGTCCAATGCTACCGAGCGTCTGCATGCTGACCACGGCATTGCATCACTACACAGCTCCCTGGCTGCAGCCTTGCATGGACGGTGTTCCGGAAGACCCTCTTGTCCTCCTGCATCGCTTAGATCATGAGCATAAGCGGCGCAGGCTCCAAGCAGCTCCCCTCCTCAGAAGCAGCAGACCCAGGAGGGTAGGCTATAAAACTTCCCTCGGCCATCTTGGGCGGATCCTTACATCTGTATGGAAAGGGCCGCCGCTTGACAGAAAGAGGAGAGCACTTCTGCTGAGCTGGGCACCAACCAAGCCCTCGGAGTGCATGCATGCACGATAAGGCGGGTGGCGGAGTCACCGTCCACGGCAGTAGCCTTGGACTCTGCAACTGGCAAGGAGCCCCTTCGTTTGTCGGTGCAGCTCAGGCTCCGTGCAAACAAGGGCATGGTCCTGCAGAGGAGTAAAGCCTTTTCCTAGGTTTTGCAGACGCCAACAGCCGCCTTCGCAGCCAGACCGGGCACTGCTGCCAGGGCCTCAGCCGGGACCCATGGAGGCAGAAGAGGAGCCAAGTGGTGCAGGCCCCGCCGTGCCTGGAGGATTGTCAGGGCTGCTGGGAGCGCCTCGACGACCCAAGGCCCGGCACCATGGCACCAGGCAACAGATGGCAACAGGGAACATCCGAGGCTTCAGCATCTACGAAGGTATGTACGGCAACCTCAGATGCAACAGCGCGCAACACACGGTGTGTGGACGAAGGCAGGGCGCTTGAGTCAAGACTCAGCTGATTTTTCTCGGAGATCCATCTCTAGCTTTCGGGCAAGCTTCCATCCTTGCCTCAGATGTAATACTAAACCGAATACTCCAGAAGCAACAGCGCGCGCGCGTCACTAAGCGAACTCCATCGAGAACTTGCCAGGCAGGCAGCGTCGATTTGCTGACAAAGTATCCGGTATACCTGAGAAGTCCCACTCTCAACGGCACTTTTCCGTCAAGCGGCTACTGTACCCAACCTATGTGGGTTGGTGATGGTTCTCTCTTACCGTCAGACAGTCGTCTTCATCACATGCATGCCGGTCCGGAAGGAAAGACAGAGGCCAGAAGCTCTAATTCCTGAACGATCATGGCATCATCTGTCTAGGTTTACTTGACATTCTCCGAGTCACCCATTTTCGCCGCGATTTGTGCGCGTTACACGACCAGCTTCCAAGGACGTGTTGCAGACACGACCACGACGGTGGACCCAAAACAAACATCCAAATTCACACAACAAACAGCATCTCAAGCAAGCTGAGATGCCAGTCTTTGCTGACATCCACCCATTCCGGCCCACTCCGCGCTAAAACACGCAGAGACCGGTTGTCTTCTTCTCCCTCCTGGGGCGCGAAGTGAACCTGCACATTTCAATGGAAGGATCCGCTTTGGTCTGGCCCTGCACACCAAGCAACGGAGACCTCGAACTCGGCTGATCTCTTTCCGATGCACAGTGCCCTGAGGAGGTGCCACGCAGCCTGCTCTCAATTTGCTGCGCCACATGAATGCCTGCAGCACCAAAGCCTGAGCGCCTCTGATGAAACGGGAAGCAGCTCCACGGTGGCTCCTGCTTCCAGCTCCTGACTAGCCAAACCCCTGCTACGCATGTTCTGTAGAAAAGATCGGCGTCCTGCGACACCAAGCTTGCGAACTTCTCTGCACTACCTCAGTCCACAGAACTGTGCGAGCGATCGGATGTCGTGACTCTGTGGACAAATCACGGCCAATCTCTCGTGCCGTGGCATTGGATAGCCACCCATGTTCAGCCAAGCTACCTTGTGAGGCATTCGCAGGTGGTACATCCAAACGTTGGTAGCTTTGTGAATCCTGCATTTCTCATGAAGATGACCGTTGCCCGGCTTATCCTGCTTTTCAAAGCCCTGCAAACGACAATATGCTCCTGCCATGACAGTGCCACAAAGACAGTTTCAACACGAACAAATCGTTAGCAAACCTGCTTGCTCAACTCAAGCGCGAGGACTCTATCAAACGAATCGGACAGCCCCGACATCCTGCATTGCGGCGGCAACTGCGCGGCTTTGCAAACAGAAAGGACGCGACCTGCAAACGGCTTCGCCGGCGTCGCGGTGCCGCGAGGAGTCGTCTCAACTTGTTAACACGAACACGCCTGCGAAGGATGGGTCTGGCTAGCTTTGGCCAGTAACCCGAGCATCTGCACATGGCGCAAAGCATGGATGACAAAGCTCCTGGGCCTGGAACCAACAAAAGTGCTTGAATCGAGCTATGCACTCCGACATACTCCGAGAGCGAAAATGACAAGCTTGGTCGAAACGCCGGTTTGATAGCTGAAAACACTCCGGAACACAACTTGGCAGGCATAGTGGACAAATTGAGCAAGCCGCACAATCTCAGGCAATGTTCGGATCAGTCTCGGCCGAGGCGCTTTTGAGTTTCCCTCCGTTCCCTTGGAGAACCTCCTTTCCCTCCTTTTCCCCTCCCCAGCAACCCAACCCTTGCTTAAGTGGGCCACTGACCCCAAACCAATTTTGGCTTCCATGGACTGTGGCCCCTTGCCGGCCACACCTGGCCTGTCCTGTTCGGGCCCTGGAAAATGCGAGAGGGCCGAGGCGGACCGATGCGAAGTGTTTGCAACTAGAATAATTCCAGCTCTCTTACCTTGAGGACAATCCCAGAGCCACGGACATGCAAACATGCAACTGAAATCAGCATAGTATCAGACTGTGTTCGCGAAGGGTTCCCCTAGCAAGGCTCCCACCAGGCAGAAAGCAGACGCATGAGGGACCTGTTTTGCCTCTCTTTGATGGCATAATATTCGTTAGTCATTAATGCTTGAGATGCTATGCGTCCTCGTGGGATGAGAAACTGCCAAGATCCGATTGCTGAACACTGCAACTTAGCAGCTACTAGCACACAGTCAGGAAGCTGATAGCTCCCGTCACAGGACGCTGCCGTGCGAGCACTTCAGAGTGCGCTCGCAAATATGGGCGCGGGATTCAGTCTTTATATTGTGCCTGCGGGCGTTTGTCAGGGATGTTCCCTGGTCCATGACACCCGCAAAGCCCCCTCCCCCTCCCCATGCACTGCATTAGCATGCAGTGGAACGCCCTACAAATTGAGGGCTGGGCCCTCCGGATTGCTGAGCATCCGCATGCATTAATTATCGAACTAAGTGCTTCTCCGGCCCCTGCAGTGACCCTCCTGGCTTGAGACCGCCAGCTTGGACTTGAGAAAGAAGAGTACTGTAACAAACGACATTCACCGCAGCACCAGTCTTTACAGCAGGTCAGGATCCCGTACTTCTCGTCTTCTGGAGCCTGAGCCAAGACCTCATTTCTCTAGTTCCCACTCCTTCTCTCACGGCAGGTAAAGCTGGGAAAGTGACCAGTTTGTTAGCAAATCATATCGAAGCGAAGCTTGCTGCCATTAGCACACCTTGCAGACCAGCAGATCTTCCCGAATTCTTAGCACAGAGCCAGTGATTCGGAATGAAGCTGGTGGACCCTGCCTTCACCGCCTGGGCTAGGCGATGTCCCTTGTAGGGCACGGCAGCCTTCCAAAGCACCTCGGAAGAGCAGAACTCATGCATTTCATGTACGAGGAGGGAAGAGGACAGCAAAAGTTCGTTGCCTTCGCCTCGTCCCCCGCTCCGAGGTCCTTCCATAGATACAGAGCATGCATCGGTGCTTTGACGATTTGGGCCCATGCAGTGCCTCCTGGTGGATGTGTCTAGGGACAGCCACCTACAGGGGGACCAACATGAACATGGGAAATGGGAAATGGGCAACTGAATGCCAAAGCTACGAGCAAAAGAAGCGAGCCTGAAGTTTCTCTCTATCCCGGGGACCTGGTCTTTTTCGAGTTTCTTCTCTCTGCTTCACGGAATATGCCATGTCGTAATGATTTCCTGGGCTTCGGGCTGAATGGAATATCCTCCCACGCACCCGGAGCTGTCGTGTACAGCAACCGTCCGCTCCATCCATCCTTCTTCACATGACTTGATATTGCCACTTCGTCTGGCGTGAAACAGCCTCCTATGCACTGTACTCGCGATCAACGTAGATGCACCAGGCTCACTTGACACCGGCAGAGCTCACAAGCCTGTCTCAAAAAGGCGAGCATTTGACGAAGGCGCTCGAGTGGAACCTTGCCGTCTGCCTGAGCTTTTCGGGCAAGACCCCAAGTCCCCAAGTCCACTTGCCAATCGACCCCGCAACACCTTCCAGGAGACCAGGGCTTTCAACATTAGTCGCAGGATTCCTCGCAGCCTCATACACAGTCACACAGTATAGCTTGTCCAAAATACATGACACCACTCGATCTAAGAATTGGACAACGACTGCTGGGGCATGTGCGTCATCTCCTCAGACTAGCAGCTGACTAGCATGCTGCTGCCAGGCTCCCTGGAGCTTCCGTGCTGCCATGAAATTTAGCTTCCGCAGCAAAGGCCGAGAGTCGTTTACCGACAAAATCGCGGTGGTCTTGTTGTCAGCTGGCACATAGCTCCTGCAAATTTCACTCCCCATGGCTCGTCATGCTGTACACAATCAAGATTGATCTGCACCCACCTCGTCTCAGCAACGTACTCTTCCATGCTGAGGTTTCCCCTGCAAGACAACGTAAACGCACATCCGTGCAAGGCCGTGCATGCCATGGCATATTGCCAGCCTGAAGTTGTCATTCCCTCCAATGAGTAGAAAGCTGACAGCTGAGTCAGGCCAATACACTGGAGTCGGCAAGTTCATGGCCTCGGCATGCGCACTGCTGAAATAACTCCGCCACACGCCAAAGGGTGATCTCAGGCAGGGTCGCATCCGCCATTGATAACAACGGCCTCTGGAATCAACACACAAAAATGAGCTGATCATGCCAGACCTGTCAAAGCCGGGATGGCGACTGGAGGCACAGGGGGAACCAAGCCCTGCGCCTGCGCTGTGCAGCTGTGCAGCGCAACTCAGCAAGAAACTTTATGTATGGGACTCTGAGGGGCCTCTGCCTGCCACATCTGCGGGAGTACCTCAGAAAGAAACCCGACTTGCAGCGAAAGAGTTCACCTCCTGCGTGAAGATAAGGGTCAGGGCCACCTGACCCCCGCGCGATCCAAAGATCATGACCTGAGCATTCCGGTGCGCCCCCGTCTCCAGCACCTGCGATTTGTGGCAATGAGATGCAGCGAATTTTCAATGACAATGGCTGTCCTCCTCGGCGAAGCTCTGCAGATTGGGTGCTGGCGCGCCCTGAGGCCAGCATGGCCTTAGATGCCATGCAAAAGCGACTGTGGCAGCCGCAAGAGAAAAGAAAAGGCCAGGCGTCGGATACACATCATAGGGTGCCCTGGAGCGCCCAATGACATCTACCTTCCACCATGCCACCCGTTCGCCGATCCCTCACACCGCATCGTCCGGTCTTGCCTTGAACGACGGGCTGCATGCTATCTCGGAGTAAACTGCACCGTTGATACCGGTGCCGGCACCTCTCACCACGCAAACAAACTGGCATTCGTGAAAGCATGAAACACATGCTGAAACAAGAAACCCTCAATCCGACTTACTCGCACCCAGAGCCTGGCGCCACGACGGCGACTGCGACTTTTGCTGTGGTGATCGGCTTGGCTTTGACCTCCTGCACGGGCTGGCGCGGATGAGAAGTCAAACACATCACGAAAACAGCAAGACTTCGTTACCCTCGGGCCAAAACTTTTGCACAACTCCGTCCTGTTTCCTTGACGTGCACATTGGCGACGCTGAGAAGGAGACTGGCGAAGGGTGGCCAGTCTTCAAGAGCGCAAACAGGCGCTGCTCCTCGTGTTTCCATAAACCACCAATCATCAAAGTAAAAAACCGTTAAGCGCGCGACGGCCGAGCTGACCCAATCCCGGTGGCCAACCAGAGGAGATAGATGAAAAGCTGGCATGGCCTCTGCTGCTCGCAACCCATTCTGGCTACCAAATTCTGTGCACCCTTGCCCTTCTCTGCCTCAAAGCTCTCGCCAGCACGTATTCAAAACTGAATGATTTAATTACGGCCTGCTGACCGTATGTGGTTCCTGGCGTGCACCAACTTGGGATGCTTTTGTTTTGCAACTACCTAACTCGGTGATGGGCGTCCCGTGCTATCACCGGTGGCTTCTCCATGTTTGGCCAACTTATCAAATGAGCCAAACACAAATTTCACGCAAATTCAATGGCTTAGGCCATCAGAGCATTCACAGCCATCGATATGCGTCAGTTTTTAATTTAAAGTTTCCACAGCGAGTGGTCTCTAATGGTTTTTCAGTTCAGTGACGACTTTCGCGGTGCCAAAAGGTCGCAGCAGCAAGACGTTCGAGTGTTCCCAATGGGCACGAAGCTTCCCTGGCAGCTGCTGGTGGTCACCTCGTGTACCACGCGCATGCGTGTCCTTTGTCAACCTCCGGCCGTCTCACTTGCGATTGGGGAATAGAAGCGCTTGTTGGCAAACCTAGAACAGAAATGATTTGTCTTTCTCACGAGATTCGCGCGTGTCTGGTTCCACGTGAGTGCACGAATCGCATCTTAATATCGATCATACATTGGAGTTTGTGGCCGGAAGTTTTGTGAATTTTATCTTGGTATCTTTGTGTGATTGAGATTATGTGAGATGAAATGAAATGCATGTATTGATTTCCGGTTTATGTGTTGGATTTCACATTGATGAAATGCTGATTAAATGCGACATGATGTATGCGATTTCTAATTGATCGAGGTCTCTCCGGACGAAGGATTTAAAGCTACGCTTGACTGCGAAAATATGGAGCATTCCAATCCTGACGCACGGTGCAGGCATTGTCGAATCAGAGGAGAGATATCGCTTCAAGCTAAGTCATCCTTTTTCCCAAGTAGACGTAATTGCATGCCTTCAATAATTGCCGTCGTTGGAGGAAAAAATAGTCGCTGCAAAGCTGCATGTGCCTCGCAATGTGTGTCGGTCAGAATCCAGCGCCTCTGGCTTGAGCTGGGCCTTTGATGGCTTTTCGACTTTTTGCCACCTTGCGACTTGTCAACTGCAAAGTCAGAACAAAATCCTTGCAAATTGGTTTGAAAACATCATTGAAGCTCCCCTTGTCAACAATCACAAGCACAAACATGAATTTGCACATGAGCTTGTTACAGGCTTGGAGCTCGTCAATGTTGCATTGCCACAACCCCCGAAATTCGTTTCGAGTTGGTACGAAACCCCACATCGAAGATCCACATCAAAGAACTAGCAACTAAAGACATTTTCTGGAGAGAGAAAGAGAGAGAGAACATCGATCGTCATAGTGGTAATAGTAGTAACAAGAATAGTAGTCGTAATAGTCGTAGTAGCAATAGTAGTAGTAGTTGTAGCACGAGGAGGAGTTTCAGGTAGGCTCGCACTGCTCTAGCACTTCAGCTCGCTTTTAAACCGTGTCGGATCTGTAAACAGATGCGGCTAGGCCGGGGGCCGAAGCAGCTCAAGGCAGCTGCATGGGCAAGTAACAACCCCCCGGGCTAAATTTTGTGAAAAGTTGGGTGAACCAAGTATGCTTGATTGAATTAAGGCTGAGATCTCCGAGGCTTGTTACGGAGTATGAGGCCGCAGGGCCAGGAACCTCCTTGGCAATGCAGATCGAAAGGTCCTTCTGCCTCGCAGGGTCACGCGCGAGGCCGCATGTCTTTCAGCCAGCCGCATTCAATCGTGCAGCTTTTGTTTGTACCAGTCGTCATCGCACGCCACTACATGCTTGCCCTGCCTAGATCCAAATGCTCGCAGTGGGAGAGGTTCGTGCTACTGTTGGATCTTTTTACTTGCCCATGCAGCTGCTTGGGCGCACGGTGTCAAAGACTGCGAGCCTACTTTAAACGCTTGTATACACTCGTGAAGTCTTAACATCTGCGGAGGCTCTACTTTAGCACTGCAGACTCTCGAAAAGCCACCCGCCCAAGCCAGGTACAGCCTCGACTGCCTTTCAGCCGAGCCGCACCATCGTTTGTCACACAGCCGACTCGGACCCAAGGCCCTGAAGCACTAAACCCAGAACCTTTTGAAACCAAAAGCCTTTAAGCACAGCGCTAGACCCAGAACCCCTGGAACCAAAACCCCTAAACCCAGAACCCCTGAACCCAGAAACTTTGAAACCCAGAAGCACTAAACCCAGAACCTTTTGAAACCAAAAGCCTTTAAGCACAGCGCTAGACCCAGAACCCCTGGAACCAAAACCCCTAAACCCAGAACCCCTGAACCCAGAAACTTTGAAACCCAGAAGCACTAAACCCAGAACCCTTTGAAACCAGAAGCCCCAAACCGCAGTGCTTAAACCCAGAACCCCTGGAACCAAAAACCCCTTGTTCCGACACAAGCTGACGTAATTTCAAACACATCGATCTCGGCATTACTATGTACTTCAAAATTAGATGCACTTGACTCTGTGACTCAATGTTTCAAAACTCTTCGCCAATGATGCTTTCGGGTCAATTGCCTTCTAGTTTTGGCGTCAGCGGGCCTGCAGCCTGCAGCACTCGGTCCCGAGAAACACACACATCAACAAACACAAGAAAACAGCGGTGAAACAAGGAGCTACACTCAAAGAGGAACTTCAGTAACAGTGAGCCGTCGCGGAAAGGAAAGCCGCTCCAAGACAACGGGTGGAGCCCAGTGCAAAGCTCCGGCAGCAGTCTACTCCATGTCAAGTTGAAGCTGGGTCGAGTCCTCGCGGAAAGCCTCCTAAAGCCATAAACAGGATTTGACAGCGAAATGCACGCAACTATGAAGCAAGCCAAGACTCTGAACACATGATGGAACTGACTTTTAAGTGATGGCCGACCTTCTCGATACTACAACTCTGCATGGCGGTTTAAACCCAGGTTATAACCCAGGTTTGAAACCCAGGTTCTGAAACCCAACCCAGGTTTGAAACCCATGTGGAACCCGGGTTTAAAAACCCAGGTTATAACCCAGGTTTCAACCTAGGTTTGAAACCCAGGTTATAACCCAGGTTTGGAAACCAAATTTAAGTTTAAAGCACCCAGGTTTCACCCAGGTTGAAACCCAGGTTCAAACACAGGTTAAACCCAGGAGGGCTTCAAAGCAGGCCTAGGATTGGTTGAAGAAAGGGCTGCTCTTTTTGTCGACCCCGAAATATTTTTTTTCAGACGTCAGTTACGAAATATTTCGGGGCCGAGAAAAAGACGGCTTACATCGTAGAGTGGAGGTCGAAAAAAAGATCGTAATCTTTTTCTAGACCTCGTCGCGGGGCTGAAGAAAAGATGGAGGTCGGAAAATAGACATGCCGGGGTCGAAATCAAGATGGACCAAGCACGGGCCCGTGTCTTTTTCGGACCCCGGTGGATCTTTTTCTGGGCCTCTAATGTCTTTTTTCTGACCTCTGCAAAGATAGAAGCACGCACACATGACATATCAAACAACACAACAAAGAGCGTCACAATATGAATTTTGCAAAGCAAACCGCACAAAAACTAACTTAACCATACTATAACTTCTCACAGGCACAAAAGAAGAAGAAGCACGAAATCGCTTTTAGGATTTTAGGGGCTGAAAGCGAACGAACTAAATCAAAGTGTGTCATCGAAAAAATATCAAAAAATGTTTTCCAACACGAAGGAAGGAGAAGCCACACGATATCGCTTTAGGGGGCAAAAGCAAAGAAAATAAGAATGAAAAAATAAGTAGAGTGAAAACACACACACGACAAAGGATCTTTTTTCCGGCCTCCAACTTGTCTTTTTTCTGGCCTCTGCTTGGGGCCGAAAAAAGATCAAGGTCCTTTTTTGGACCGCGGTCGAACAAAAAGCAAACAAGATCGCGTGGTCTGGAAAAAGACATCTCGGGGTCTGGAAGAAAGGCTTAAAGGAGGTCTGAGGAAGAGACCTGAAGGAGAACTTTCTTCGACACGAAAGGAGACGCCCACGCGAAATCGCTTGAGAGGGTAAAAGCGAATAAAACAGAAGCAGAAACATAAAAATCAGAGACACACAAAGGCCGCATAAAATCGTTTAGCCAGGCCTGCTCTTAAAGCTCAATGTATCAAACCCAGATTCGAACCCAGGTTCGAACCTGGGTTTGCAACTTCGTCTCCAAACATTGCTTGTTGTCAGCGCATGCCCAAGACACTCATGTACACACTGAAAGTGCAAGTTCTCGAGCCCGAGAAGCAAGTTTGCAGACTTGAAAGTTTGATAGGTTTTTGCGTGGGGATTTGATCTTGATGATGTTGCTGCTCACCCCACAAGAGCTGTAGTTGATATAGGTGTGGCTGGCTTGCACTATCCACAGACTGGGACACTGTCTCTCTCACTCTTCCACACGCAACCCTTGCAGGCAGAACCGGAGGCCGTTCCTTTTGCACTCGCTGCCGGCGACGGTTCGTCTGTGCACGGGATAGCTCTGATTGCTCAGGATAGAAGACACTTATAGCACTTAGCTATGGGCATTGACTTGAGCCTTGCAGCTCTCACTTGAGCCAAACGTTGCAGGGCGGTAACATGAAAAGGTAAGGAGAAGCATTACGGTGTGCGTAGCACGTCCGCAAGCTTACTCCTAGAGTCGAGGGACGCGTAGCGTGCCCCCTTCTCTTGCACTTTACATGGTCTTGCTCACAGCTCTTATAGTGACACCTTAGAACTTGACAAGGCATCGCAGTCCGTTCGCACCCCCCATGAGTTGCGTCTCCGACGCTGCTCACCCGGAAGATGGCACGATAGGACAACAGAAATGTTCCGTCGCAACGTTGACATAGAAAATCAGAGCTTTGCATCCCAATTAGAAACGTTGTGACACTCATCTACGTCAGTAACGATCCCCTGAAATGGCAAACGAATCAGGCGTCACCGAAGAAAGAGGCATTCGCGATGGCGTGCCATGGGCGAAGCGCAGAGGTCACGAACAGAAAGATGATGTGGTTCAAGTGTTGTCTCGCCACCATCTTCGCGTTGACGTAGGATCGCGGTCCCAGGGTCGGAGGTTCTCCTCTGGATACGGGTCCCTTTGCTTTCCCTTGTCTTTGCCTTTGTTTCGGCCCTCGCTGGCAATGTAGTCATGGTAGGTGTTGGTGTTCCAGCCTCCATGCTGCTCATTTCCAGTTCTCTCACGCCCTTTCGAAGGTCCCTTTGCCGAAGAAGCGCTTGCACGTTCCTCCGTAGTGACTGGCGTGTCCAGGATGGAAGTACCACCTGGAGGTAGATATTCAGTGGCCGAAATGTGATGGAGGGCTTCAGTACGTTTGGTAGTCGGATTTTGCTGTCTCTCAGCCTTAGATCTGACCAATCTGTCCATGAAATGCGCGGGCATCTGCACGTTGTGGTCCACAAGCAATCCAATGGTTTGGACTGAATGATCGGCATGGGTCAGCAAGATACCGACGGGGTCGATGTACAGGAAGTCCACCGGTCCAGTTGGCGTTGGTCGTAGCACTGAGAATTGTTGGTGTCCTGTCACCATTGGAATCACTTCGCACAGGACGTTCAGGCAACAAAAGTGCATTGCCTTCACATCTTCATCCCTGTCGCTCTTCAAGTACGTGCTGGGGTTGAAGTTGTCCCTGCCGATTCCCATCATGTTGGCTCCCCGTGTAAGCAAAGAAAGCATCTGGTTCGTCCGGAAGCGCTTCAAAGTGTAAGTCCCGTTGGGATCATACTGCTTGAGGTTCTCAGGCTCCTTGGCAAAGCGAATGATCTCCTCATCAGTCACATCCCTGCTCACACCTGTTTCTCTGTCCACTCCAGCCAAAGATCCCCACTTTCCGAGCACATCATAGCGTTGGCCAAGTTCGAAATTCTCTTTCATCTGAAACAACGGCATAGTCGCCCACTTCGCGAATCCTGACCAAACCTTGTAGATGGTTCTGCATACCACGAATGCCATATACGAAAGAGCGGCCATGTTGGCGTCGATGCAATGGGCATTTCGCTTTCCTGGGTAGTAGGATGGCTGCATGGCGGTACGTGCGAGTTGTAGTTCAGGATCGATGTTCAAAGACTGGCCGGCGACGAGGACGGGACGTCGTTCCTGTGCTACTGCGACTGGCACTGCGTCATCAAAGTCCTCCCCTGGCTCCGTGTCCATTTCTTCATCAGGTTCCTGTTCTGGATCGTCCTCCGCGATGACAGATGGCTCTGGGATTTCCTCAGGTTCCGCAACGGTCTCTGTCTCCATGGCTTCCTGCTCCTCGACGGTCGCCTCGGGCACTGCTGCTGCCGCTGCTTCCATTGTCTGAGCGATGAAGTCACTGGGGATCTCCGTAGGAGTCTCCCGTTGTGGAGTACCTTGGTAATATCCGCAAGAAACGAATTGTGACCAGCAAGACGTGCATCGGGAGAAGCATGCCGGAACAATGTTGTAGCATGCTGGGCATACCCTCATTCTCCTTCCATCCTCGTCTCTGCGTAGGTCTTCGGGTCGCCAATTCTTGATGACGAACTTGATCCCTTTGTCCATGTAGTGATGCCGAACCGTGTTCTCCCTGTGGGACTCCAGGACAGTCGTAAGATCTCGCATGATCTGCTCCTTGCTTGTGTCGTGGGGTCCAGGAGGCATTTCGCAAAGCAATTCCATGATCTTGCTCGGTGTTCGGTATCTCTCGAACTCAGGGAGCAAGGGTGATGCATAGTAGTCCAACACCAACTCTTTTTCCAATCGTTCATCGTAGATCTTTTCCACCAGGGCGAAAGAGTGTGTATCTTGAGGATTCGGGACGCAAAACCATACCTCCTTGACGAACTGGAATGGTATCGTTCGACCAACGATCATGATGCCGCTGTCTGTGATACGTCCATCTTCTCGTGCAAGGTCTTGCGAAGGGACATGAAGGACCGCCAGTGGCATGTGCTTGGCTTGTGGCCCATGCACCCGCATCTTGGTTGTCGCATTCCGGTCATCGAACGGTGCAAATACCCCCCAATAGCTGTGGAGTCTGCCGCCTTGGTTGCCTCGAAACTGGCGCCTATGGTCGAAGTCCCCGTCGGGGTCCTCCGAACCAGGCATGATGCCTTGCGTGACGATGGAATCCAGGTTGCGGCATGCCGTAGCATGGAATGCGCCTCCAAGACGTTGCAAGAGGGTCATAGATGGAGATATTGCGAACCTGTTCTTGTCCAACTGAAGCAAATTGTTCTGAGGATCGGAGTGCACAGAGTGACCACTTGTAGCCCGAACTGCCCATGGTTTCACCCAGCCATTGCAAACAGTCAGGTACCTTTGGCCGTGTCGGCAACGATCATTGTTCTGGATCTCCGTGATCTGGTCAGGAACCGATACCAACATGTTCGAGCCTGCGGATCCAAGATTCTCCGTGCCGGGGTCCTTCACTCTCACTCCCAGGAACTGCAGCCGAATCTTGGCCTTGTTGCGTTTCGTGGCTGCGATCATGTTCCCTTGGAACAATAGCTGGAGTCTTTCATTGTACACTCTCTTCCTTTGTTGCTCATCGGTCCTTGAGACCGCTTCGGTGATGCGTCTGCTGTCATGGGTCCATAGTTGCTCATGCCTCACCAAATCATCGACCAGCACCCATCCTCCTTCATCACATCGAATGACGCTGTTGAATGACACCTGGCACCTGTTGTCAAGCCATTCCGAGCCTGGGCGCCTGGCGATTCTGTGACGCAGGTCAGATTGAATGCATGATAGCGCCCAATCCGCGCTCCTTCTGCGATGATGGGTGATGTTGCGAAGGACAACTGTGTCCACGAGGTCCCATTTGTTGTGGATGAATCTTGCACCCTTGGTTGGGATCAGGTCGAGAATTCCGCATCGGATAGCCCTTCCGCCGCCGATGGATTCGTAGCCTGCGTTGGTGTAGGCCTGAATGCTATGATCATACTCAAAGCTAGGACGGTCTCCTCGTTGAGGTAGGCGTCGGTCGCGATGGTCCGAAAGCTCCTCAATGAGGTCCACCACCCGCTGGCTGTTTTCTGGTCCCATTTCCTGCAGTGGTACGCCACAAGCATCACGTAAGCCCCGACGGTTCTCCACATCCGTGCAGAGATTGTGTTTGTTCTCGTAACGGATCAAGACCACATCACCCCGTACGGCTTCGCCTCCGCGTCGCGGTCGGGCTTTGGCCTTGGGTCGTCGGTCCGAGGATGCAACACTCACATGGTCTGTGGTGTCAACGTCCATTGGCTCAGCTTGTTGTGGAGGTATTCGACGTGGATATCGAAGAAGGCTTTCTTTGATGATCTGGATGCCTCGAAGTACCAGATCCCGGGTTGCAGCATTTTCCGTGCAATTGGTCAGATTGTGTTGATCACTGCCACAAGCAACACAGAATGTGAGGCTGTCGCTCCCGACTGACATTTCGCCCTGAGCAAGCACTCCCACATAGTCCTGAAGCTGCGCAATAAATCCTTCACGAATCATCTGCCTGGGGTCAGGGTCTTCTGCACCTTGCTCTTCTTCGGGTTGTGCATCCACATCTACGTCCTGTGCAGGTATTGGTGGAGCAACGGAGAACCCTGGATCGTCCGTGACGTTGTCAGCGGCCTGTGTCTCGTCGGTCCTCGCAATCTCTACGGGGTAGATATCGCCATCGACGATCACTGTGAAATCAATCACGAGGTCAGCGGACATGTTGTTGACGATCTCAGCGACTTGTTCATTCTTCTTGGGCGGTGTCCTCTTGCGTGGGGAGTCAACCGTGATCAGCTCGATGGCTTCGGCCGACGCGTAGCGGAAGAATGATCTTTCAATCCCCCTCACGCATGCATTTGCCCCCTCAAGACCACCCCAATTCGGAAAATGGCTTGGGTATCTCATTGCAATTGTAAGAAGCCCGAGCGCCAGCTCCACTGTGTCACCCAGGAGTTCCTCCTTGGGCAAGGCTGACCCTCTGTAGCATTCTTGGCGCTCTTCCGGAGTCAAAAGCATCCTCATGAAACCAGCATAAGCGCAGTTCCCGGCATCGTAGTAGCAGATGTAGCATGTCTTGCCTTCGGAATCGTATCCTCTGTCCCATGCCAACTGTTTGGCCTTTCCCCATGCCGCGTACTCGATGGCCTGACTGGCTGTGATTCGGAGACCACCGTAGTGAGAAACCGTCTTGCCAATGTCTTCGTAGACCACTTCCGCACAAGCTTTGAGGAACTCCTTGATGTCCATGCGAGGGTCCACAAATTGAAGCCTCAGGTCATAAAGGTGCTTTGCGCAAGCCAAGGTGTACTTCTGGGACGCGACCAAGTCATTGAAGGAGCCGATTTGATGCTGCATCTTCAAGGCTGAAGTATGCGCGCATCCAATGCAGTGTCCAGGATACCCGTTTCCAGTCGGCTTGAAGAAGGCCTGTGCGTAGCACTCAGCCAACTTCATTGCGTCACATCCAGGGCAATAGAACGTTCTCCCCTTGACATAGCCTGTGTTCTGGGTCGCGTAGGTGTCGATCCGGAACCAATAGTGCCTGTTGTCGTAATAGGCTTCGGGGACGGTCATGGCGATGTCAAAGTCCTGCCAGGTGACCGCGGACGATTCAGCGACCGTGTCACCCTGGGCACCCGACCTGATCTGTTGTTGCTGTTCTCCCGTGAACCATGTCTGCGCGATCTTGGTGGACGTCTTGACTTCACTCTTGTCCTCCCAAATTTCGACAAGCGACGGGTGAGCGACTGTGTCGGCGCGGACAGTTTCGTCCCATGAGCGAACTTTCGTTGCCTCAACGAAGCACGTGGATACCATCTTTTCACAGAACAGCTGCTTCTCATAGATAGCGTAGCCCAATTTGAACCTGACCCGAGAGTCCGGTGCTGGCACCTTTTCGGTTGACAGTGTATGCACGCCTGACGACGCATGTTTCATCTGGCTGTACATTCTTGACCAAAACGAAGATCCATGAATCACCACGCATGCTCGGGCTCGCAACTCCAGTTCGATATACATTCCCAGCGCGTGGAAACCGTTGAACAGGGAAGCTTTGTGCTGAAGGTAGTTGCTAGCTGCTCCAACGAACCGTAAATCGTGGTTGATGTTGACAATTGGAGGGCGCGTGGTACGCTTCCCTGCTGCGATGATAGGGTCAACGTACGTCATCTTGAGCTGTCGCTGCAAGTTAGTCCGGATCGCTGCTCCGTCTCCAACATCACTCGTCTTAGTGATTTACGAAACGTGGTTAAAAACAATCATATATTCGGGCATAGCCCAATCAATCAATATGTTATAAAAAAAAGCAATCTTCAAATATTGATGCTTCACTTGCAATCACTCGGACACCTTCGCTATTTTGGCACCTTCGGACTGCGATCAGATCAAGGGGAGAAACATGTGCACCACCGACGATCCAAGGATAGCACAGGCGAACCTGTTTCCTTCAACGGACCCGTCATTCCCGGGCGGGTGGGCGGGAGAAAAATTGTTCAGTCAACGGTCATTGCAATGTGTTTCCCAGCTATGTGCATGTGCTGACACGTGACCTACGGACACACTGAACTTAGGCCAAAGGCTTTTGCACTCGAACAACTGATTCCACGTCAAAGTAAAAGTGTGACATGAAATCAAGAGCGCACGGATTTTAAATAAGTTGTAAAATTTGAAATTCCTACGTTTCGCGTCGCCTCTATGGGCGACTATAAATCAAAGACAACTCTGTCCGCCCGCGGAGAACGTCGTCTTAGTGATTTACGAAACGTGGTTAAAAACAATCATATATTCGGGCATAGCCCAATCAATCAATATGTTATAAAAAAAAAGCAATCTTCAAATATTGAGCTTCACTTGCAATCACTCGGACACCTTCGCTATTTTGGCACCTTCGGACTGCGATCAGATCAAGGGGAGAAACATGTGCACCACCGACGATCCAAGGATAGCACAGGCGAACCTGTTTCCTTCAACGGACCCGTCATTCCCCAGCAGACGTCCGAATGCAGTCACAAGAAGATCGGAGGTGCTTTGTCCTTGTAGGACGTAGCGAGAAGGCTCCACGGAAGATCATCCACGGACAAAATTTCCGAAGTCAGGTCCGATGCAATCTGACTGCAGTCGACAATCTTGCCTCCTATCAGCTTTGCCGCCTCAGCGCATTCTCCCCTGCTAGGGAGATCAGCGATATTGCTCGCAGAAGGAACACGCTCCAGCCATGAAATGACTCCGTCATGAGACTCACTGGCGTAAAAGGAGCAGGCCAAGGAGAGGAGGGTTCGGCTCGGACTGCTCGCCTTAATGCATACATAGCGCGCCGCATCATTGTCGACATAGAACACGCATCTGCGGCACTGCAGGTGGTCCTTGAAAGCTCTCCTTGCCAGAACCAAAGCAAAGGCCTCGGCCTGTGAAATGACTTGTTCAACTCCTTCATCAAGCCAAAACTGCACAAGGTGATCATCTACAATCCCGCCAGCTACCAGCCTCTCACCAGAGACAGGGTCTGCCAAGACAATGCCCCATGCCGCCACGCCATCTTCGTAAGAGGCGTCGCTGAAGACTGACACCGGCCTCCCGCCTGACCTCAGCCTGATGACCTTGGGCTCCAAGCTCAAAAGCGCAGACTCAAGGTAGCGGCCCAAGGACTTCACCTCCTCGTCAGGCTGATCCCGTGGAAAGTGATAAAGGTTTGACAAGGCTCGCGCAGCAAATTTCAAGGAACGGCCGGAAGCGAAGCCCACCATGAAGTTCAGTTGGCCATGAAGGGATGCAGAGTCACTCTTGCTCACAACCCCACTCGCAGCCATTCTCCTGGCTGCCTCAACGAGCTTCTGGACCCGGCTGGGCTTGTTCTCGAGCTCGAGGATGTCATCCATGATTCTAGAAACGCCCAGCCGCATGCCAAGGAGGTTGAAGGTTTCCTCAAAAGGCTGACCCTTGTCGTCACCGACGGCATAAGACCATCCCAAGGAGTCAAGCAGGGTTTCCACCGAGAGGCTGCACATCCTAGAAGACTCAGCAGGCTCGATCATAGGATAATCATCAAAATACACGCCTCCTATGACGGCGCAAAGGTGCGAGGCCAGATGTAAGAGCGACCTGGATATGCGATTAAATCCAAACACGGCCGCGCATGCGCCGAACGGCATGCTCCAAGTGGTAAAATATCTGGTGCGGCTGGTGTTCGGGTCCCATACCATTATGACGGCTAGGGGCAAGTGAGCGGCCAATATGGGAACCTGCTTATACGCCTTTTCCAGATCGAGACACCGTCCAAGCCAGCGCCGCCCCGATCGAAAGTCACTGTGCACAGCCCCACTCAGCACTGTCCCGTCGGACAGCTCGACATTGACTGCACCCGAGTCGTCCACGGAGTTCGCCAGAAACCTTA
Source organism: Symbiodinium sp. CCMP2592 (assembly GCA_905221615.1). Taxonomy (NCBI): domain Eukaryota; class Dinophyceae; order Suessiales; family Symbiodiniaceae; genus Symbiodinium; species Symbiodinium sp. CCMP2592. Next base: position 614,089 of record CAJNDT010003635.1, read on the forward strand.
TCAAGGAAACAAAGTAGTCGACGTCATGCAGCTGCAAGCGATCCACCGCGTGGTAGGCAGAATTTATGGCACTCTCCTTGAAGTCGTCGATGGGGCGATACTTCAAAGCATCGCCTGCACCTTGCTTCACCCCAAAGCGCCGGCTGCAGCAGATGTGAGAAACTCCAAGGGCCTTCTTAACGTCCTCTTCCGAATCGTAGGGCCCCGAGATGAAGCCCCTCTCCACCTCCGAAAGTGTAGCCTGCCAGATTTTCTCGGCTAGGACGGGGTCGTCCCCAACTCTGCCCTTCGCCGCCAGCGCAGGGTTCCTCCACACGGAGGAAACAAGAAGATCATCCAACGTTGTGGTCGCCGGCTGCTCCTTCCACCCATACAAGGAAGACTTACTAGGCCTACCGACCAGTGGGACGCCCTCCATGAGCTCAGCGACCGTGATGTCTGGGAACCCGGTCTCCTCAAGGAGCTTCTTCCACAACAAGATGTTCTTCCCCTTGAGCACCTTTTGGGCGTGCTCCGGAAGGGAGGCGTGAAAACGCTTCTCCTCGACGGCAAGCTCACGCTTCAACGCTGAAAGCTTTTTCTGAGTGTCCATCCGCCTGCGAGCAGGGCCCAGGAGACCCATGGTGAGCAACTCGAAGACGTTCCTTTTGGTCTGATCGTCAATGGCAAAGGCGGAATCAAAGGGGTGCTCAACTTCCAGCGCCTTCTCAAGGAACTCACCCTTAGAGTGAAAGACTCCAAACGTGGAGCCCTGAGTTGAGCCGCTCCCGCCAACACCCCGATCTGACGCGAGCTCGCGAAACTCACCACTTTCAGGGCGGACATTTGTGAAGGATTTGTACTCAGGCACGAGAGGAGGCTTCCGATGAACCTGACGAACCAAAGGCCTAGGCAGGTTTGGCGGCTGGGCATTGACCAGCGGGCACAGGAGGCGAACGTACTGTTCGCACAAAGGCAAAGGATACTCGGCCTCGGAAGCCGTGTCGAATTTCCAAGAAGAGGCCGCACCTCTGAAGATGCGGTACGGCTCGTGAGGGTGATCATTTTGACAAGAAGCCACCAAGGAGCGAAGCTCGGGCACATTGGTCAAGAACCTGGAAGTTTTGCGACGGCGACCGCCCCAGCAGCATTGATCAAAATCAAAAGTGAACAGCTCGGAGTACCATGACCGAAAGCGAGGCTTGTCAAGCGCGCGCACAAAGTGGGCTAGAACACTCCACATCCAAGAACGAATGGGGTTCTCAATGACAATGCGCCAGCCTTGATCATGTGCTCGCACAAGCACTTGCACCACGAACTCGGCCAGTCGGTTGGCGGCCTCCACTCTAGCAGACTCCTGAGGACTCAAGGAAGGGAGGCCCAAGACGTGCACATGGTCTCGTAGCGGGCGAGGCTGAGGAGCACCACGGGCTCGCAGATGTTGGGGAAGTGGCGCCTCGCGGGCACGCGATCCTGTGCCACAAGGCAACCCAAAGTGAATCAAGAAGACACTGGAATTCTCGAGGCGGCTCAAGAAGATCTGTTGGCAAATCGGCAATGTCAGGTCAAGCGTGCACACAGGATGCTCAGGCTGATGCGGGTTCCGAGGGCCATCAAAGGGCATGACCTTGAAACCAACCCGGGCGAACGTAGCTGACAAGCGAGCACAGCCAGCGAACACCTCAACAAAGGCAGGAGCATTCGGAGGCACAGGAGGAAAGCCGGGCGAAGCTGCAGCGACATGCGCCGGCGCATCTGACGTTGAAAGCTGGCTTGCCAAATGCAGATTATTTACACCCGGGTAAGGGGGCCTAAACCCTAGGGATGCTAGGGTCTGGGCGTCCTTTGCAGAAAGGCGATCGGAGCCCCTGAGGCTGAATGCCACAAGAACGACCCGCTGACCTGTCCAGTCACAGGTCCCGTGGCGTCGAGTCCGGGCATCAAAGAAGACGCCTGGCTTGACATCCAAAAGGGCCTCAGAACCCTGCGGCCCGCCTTCAAGTCGAATCTGTCCGCTTTCGAAGGAAGACAGGGCAATGGCAAAGTTCAAAGTGCCCTCCAGATTATTAGGATCTAGGTGCATCTCAGTCCGTAAGTTCGCAAAGACAGCAATGTTACTGAAAACAAACTCCTCAGGAGTGTTTTCCACTACAAAACGGCAAAAGGGTTTGATACTCTCAGCATGCAAGGCGCAAGACCGGCGTAGACCGGCCAGCACACCGAAAATGTAGGCCCCAGCTTGAAACACCTTCGTTGAAGAAGTCGATCCAGGGCGAGGCGCAACCTCATTAGGCAGCGACTCGAAAAGGTCGAGAAGGGCCGTCGCCTGAAGACGGGGAGCAGCGTCATGCACCGAAGCCTCAGAAGTGTCACCACCGAGTCAGGCCCCGCCGAGCGGGCAAGCGCTATAGCTGTGCTCCTTGAAACACTTCCAAATATATGGAAACCTCGTCTGCACCGCTTGCCATCCTTGGCAAACTTACAGCCCGCCCTGTTGTACGCAAAGCATATTGGCTTGCCATTGTGTTTGGCACTGCATCCAGATGGGAGGTCCACTTGCGCAGCCCCTCCTGCGGGAGCACCGGTCGATGCTTTCCCTTTTCCCTTGCCTCCAGCTCCCTTCTTGCCCTCCCCTTTGCCATCATAAGGAGAGTAGCGGAGAGGCTTCTGCGGTGGCATCAAGAAGAACTGCACCTGAGGATGGTTCTTGAGAAGCTCGAGCTGCTGTTGCAAGGGCTTAGCACCATCCGGGCGAGCAGTGAGAGAGCCCCGGGTTTGCTCTGCGATCCTGATGAATAAGTGCTTATCAGCTTCTCGGATTTGGCCCATTGAGACGTAGAGGGCATTGGGAGGTGGAGGCCGAGTGAGGAGCTGGAACAACTCCTCATGGTAGGTTTCCATGACAGCATAGTCACACAAGCGGGCGAGGTCATACGCCAACGCGCGCCTCTGAAGCGCTTGTCGAGCTTGGAGCTCACCTGTCAGAGTACACTGGCTCTCCTGCATCTTCTTAGTCAGCCTCATGTTGCCCTGAGCATCAAACAGGATGGCGTTGTCGGAGCGAGAATGCGTCAACTCATGAGCCCGACTTGTCAACTTCTCCCAAGGCAACCACGTCAGCTGCTGATCCGCGCCCTGCTGGAAGACAACATCCACAAGGCGGTGAGAAGGTTCAGACTCACTGTTGATGCACACGCCCACAAGGCGCTTTTTCTGCTCATCCAGACGTGTTGTTCTTTCCGCTATGGCTAGACGAACTGGTTCAGCAGAGTCATTTCTTTCTACTTTCTGCTTCAACTCCCCCATCACTGTGGTCGAGGCTTCGAACCACAATCGCCTGACTGGGATCAGCTCCTTCGCGGTCAAGTCGCGCCCTATCAGGGCTTTGAGGGCTTCAAGAAGAGGTTTCTCGTCTGCTTGACCGATTTGATAGGGGCTCACAAAGGCTAGCGCGCCCATCGTCTTCACGTTGTTGTTCACAAGCAAATCCAAGAGAGCGCGCTCCATGCCGAGCTCGGTGGCCCGGGCAGCGAACGTGGCTTCGCTGTCAATTGTCGAATTCATGGCTGCTACTGTCCCGTCCTTCAAGGACGGCCTGAACTGCGCTCTTCCTCGCTCTAGCCAACAAGTCAGGACTGTCGTCAGCAAGGCAACTTTGGATGCAGCTCAGAGAATCAGAACCACCAAGAGCTCGGCACAACGCCCGTAGGACTGCCTGCCCCACTCGCGCCTGCAGTCAAAATTCCTTTCGCGCGAGACAAGGTCACACTGTTACTGTGGTGAGGCCACGGAATGCCCAAAGTGAAGAGCGCCCCACGACCTTACGCCCTCGACGCCCAACGGACAACGCCCCGACGTGGGGTCTCCGTTAGGTCAGGATAAGGTGAGGCTCAAATCATCTGAGGAGTCATAGCGACTCGCCTCCACCCTTTACGCCCTCGACGCCCAACGGCCAACGCCCCCAGTAGGGGGACTCCGCCAGGTCTGGCAAAGGTGAGGCTCGAATTGTCTGGCGAGTTTGCTCCTGCTCTTGCGCCCTCAACGCCCAGCGGTCAATTGGGGCTCCGCCAGGTCAGGAGCACGACAAAATTTCGGACTCTGACACAGAACTCATACCACTTATGCGAGCACTGAGCGCATACCGGCAAGTCTCGGAGGGGAACATCCGGATCGATGGCCTCATAGTTTGGAGAGAGGTTCCTCCCACATAGGAACTTGGATCCTTTCAGGATGTGCACCACCCTCGAGTAGACATGCATCCGACTATCTTTAGCAATGTCCAGCTCAGCTGCACTCAATCGCTCCATCGAGGCGCACGCTCCTCCAGCGGCCATGTCCCCGTCGCCGAAGTCGCCTTCCTCGTCATCGGACTCCTCCATAGAGGGATCGCCTTGCACAGTCTGTTCAATAAGCAGCTCCGTGCCACCAGACTCAATCAGCTTCGCGAGGCGCCAGACCTTCGAGGCATCCGGCTTGAAGGCTCCTTTCCTGATCTTTTCCACCACAAGATGAACTACCTTCATGAGTCGGGTCTGCTCGTCCCTCGCATAAGTAAGCGGCGACACCACTCCCGGATCTATGTGATGCCCCAGCAAACGTCGATCAGCGAGAGGGACATCCGTGGATTTTGCAGCCCAAGACAAGACAGTGCACTTCAGAGAATGACACCCTAAACCAGCAGTCATCTGGGAAGCCGCGGTCATGAACTCCCTAAGATAACAAGTGGCCTCCCCCGTGGACATAGGACGGTTAAGCCACTCACCAGTCACCTCGGAGAAAGCCGGGAGCGCCGGGCCGAGGCCAAGACCAGCAGCCTCGCGCTCCTTAGCCCAAACTTCTCCCCACGACTCCTCAGCGAAGAACTTTCCCAAGGAGGCCAAAGGAAGGAGCTGGTCCTTCCTCGAAGCCGTCTTCCACTTCGAGCTCTCTGCCTCAACCAGGGTAACACCCTGAGCAGTGCTGACCTTGAGGCTGGTCAGCTGCAAGGAATCGGCGAATCGGCAGCTAGACCCTATGCACATCAAGAGGTGACCCGCAATGATTCGCCAATGGGGGTACGGGGACTTCAGGACCACGTACTCCAGGCCTTTCACCTGCTTCACTGTCAAAGGTACTGCCTGAACAAGTTTCCTCTTCAAGGAGTACATGCGCTGTGCAGCACCCTTCACTCTAGCAGACAAGGCCCCCAAAGCGTCCGGGCTACAGAGCTTCAAAGTGTGGACAGCGAAGTTCCAGGCCTGAAGGAAAGCCGAGGCGGATGTCGGCTTGCCATGTTCCTCGAGGTGCGACATGTATCGGTACAGAACCTTCTCGCCAGCCCCGAGCGGATTTCCCAGACCATTGTCAAAACAAAAGTTGGCAAACCTCCAAAGCGACGAGGCTCTCTTCACTAAGGTAGCTGTACTCTTGCCATGGAAGACATCCAAGAAAGTTCGCCTCATCTGATCGCCGTCTCGCAGAATCAAAGCCTCAGCCGCAAGTGACTGCCCCACCTGAGACAGCGCCGGGTCAAGCAAAACCAGCGTCCTGAACTTCCTCAGAGCTTCCCAGCGAGAACTGTCGTCTGTAGCCAGGAGAGCTGCAATCCTAAGACGCTCCCTTGCAAAGTTGGGCACCGGCTGTGGATGCACCAGAGGCACCCCCGCATCAACAGCAGATCCTGAATCGGGAGACAGGTCCCGAGGTAGCTCCAGACGCGGCCTCTTGAGTGGCCTACCAAAGATCCAAGAAAGGGGACCCGTCTCCCAAGGGAGAAGAGGAGTCTTTCGAGACGCCTCGCCCACCTTTATGTGCCAAGACAAGTCCTTGATGAGAAGAGACTGAGCATCCAGAACAAGCGGCCTCTCGGCAGCGACCAAGGCCGCATGAAATTCGGATGGCCCAAGCAAAGCGTCTGAGTTAGGCTGACCCGCCATATCCCAATTGAAAAGTCAGCAAAGGTCAAAATTATGGCAGATCTGAGGCAGACTGCACGCCAGGCTCAAGAAACACCCGACAGGCAGTCCTCAAGCTCTGAATAATCCCTTCGAGCCACGAGAGACGTTGGTGGTGGCCGGTCTGGTTCACCCAGGCACGAGCAAGGGACTCTTCCAAAGCCTGCAATGCGGACCTGAGAGTCTGGATTTCAGCACGGAGGGCGTTGACCTCCAATTGGAGTTCGTAAATGTGCTGACTGTGAAGCTCGCGGGTGCTGGTAGAGCTGTCCTCGGAACGGCCTGAAGAACCAGCGGCGAGGGCGTCGCCGAAGTCCATGGGACGAAAGAAAAATTGTTCAGACGGTCATTGCAATGTGTTTCCCAGCTATGTGCATGTGCTGACACGTGACCTACGGACACACTGAACTTAGGCCAAAGGCTTTTGCACTCGAACAACTGATTCCACGTCAAAGTAAAAGTGTGACATGAAATCAAGAGCGCACGGATTTTAAATAAGTTGTAAAATTTGAAATTCCTACGTTTCGCGTCGCCTCTATGGGCGACTATAAATCAAAGACAACTCTGTCCGCCCGCGGAGAACGTCATCGGAAAAGACATGTTCTCGATGAGGATTGCCTGAAGGGACAGATGGTAATGCAGTGTGACGGTTGCAAGCTGCTCTTCGGTCAAGCCATCCAATGTCGCATTCACAGATTCCAACGATCCTTTTGTGACTAGGAAGTTGTAGTTGGCACCTGTGGTGATCGACGGACTCACAATGTAGATCTCACTCCATCCATGCATGCCGAGGTTCTCTCTCAACGTGTGCGATGATCCCCTTGTCCGTGCAATCAGGTCGAAGTCCTGGACGAGGATTGTGCACTGAGAGCGCATAGTCGCGGCATCAGGCTTGCCACCCATACCCAAACTATTGCGAAATCCGTTCAGCGTGTTCATGGTATTGATCCTTGCTTCTTCCGGAATTTCATCGTTGTCGACAAGGTCGCGATCCGCCTCGATCATCACTGCCGAGGTAAGCATTGGAGGAGAAGGGAGATGCACGCATGATACCAATGCCAATGCATGGTATAGCCGCGAATACATCCGTAGCCACACCTTTGTGCTCAGCTTCACGTAGACCTTCAGGTTGAGACCCTTGTCGTCACTTTGTGACACGGAACGAATCCTTGCCAAATAGGTCACCAGTCTTCTGACGTAATGCTGAATAGGTGTGGTCCCCACGTCGTGGTTGGCCACAAACTTTGGCGTCTCATCAATGGCAGGCGGGTACTCGTCGTGATCACGGGTCGTCGTCAGTAAGATTGAACGGCAGCCCTTCTCATTGATGTTGACATAATGGTACCAACTTTCCTGAGCGCCAGCAGGGATTGGAGCTTCCTCCCATGTCGGTTGCGATGGTTCTTCTTCCGGTTGCGAAGGCGGTGGTTGTGGAGGAGGTGCCGCAGAAGATGACGACGCCGATGCCGTTGCCTCGTCCGTCCTTGCCCTCTTTGGTCCGTGGCTAGGGGTGGCTCGAGGTCCGGCAGCGGATCCTTGCGACTGTTCCGGCGTTCTCCCATGTTCAGGGTGCACAATCCCTTCCGGTTCGAGGTTGCTTGCCGTAGGCATCGCAACTCTCCCCGTTGAGTATACCCAGCTAGGATGCCGTTGAAGGTTGGGCGGAAATAGGCCATCATCTTGCACAAGCGGACTTGGTGCTCTCATCGGTTGGAATTCTGCTTCCCATATGCCCAACGCGGCGCGCTTGGTAGAGCAGTCGACCACGTACCCAGATTCAACTCCGCATTGATTCCAGGCGTAGTCACGGAACGCGTCCGGCAATTGGAAACCGTTCTTGTCCTGAGCTGCGCATACGGCATCCACATGGTACTTGAGGAAAGCATACGTGGTGTAGTCGGAATCGGGGAGCACGTCATTGGACCATCGGTAGTGCGGGAGTCCAGTGCTTGGATCAACCCATGATACATAGGAATGAAGCACGTGGAGACAAACACTGAACGCCTGGAATGAATTCATCGCAAAGGCGAGCGGATGTCCCATGCCTTGGGGCAATGTGCGCATCATCAAAGCCAGCTGGTGAACATTGATCGGCGATGCGCCGTCGTTGTTTGCTGCGCATTCCTGGTTGTAGGTCCGAAGTCCATACCCAGTGTGCTTTGCGAACATGTACATCAGCTTGCACACCCTACATAACGTAGGCTCTCCCAACAAGTCGGATTGGTCGGGTGCTCTGCCTGACATAGGCAACTTGTGGTAGTAGTCCTGATTCACCGTATACCATTGTTGAATTCTCGTGTCTGTCACGGCCTGGTAAGGCGTCTCCACGGAGTTGATGAAGACGGCGAGATTGTAGTATACGTCCGCGTTGATGATGTGTCTGGTCGCAGTGTTCAGGTCGAACCGAACTTGCTTTCTTTCTTGTTCCAGTTCAACCGCAGCCACCTTTGCATCATCACGGAGCACTTCTTCATCCACCATGAACCTCGTGATGGCATGAAACTTCCCTCCGTAATCAGCAACAATGTGCTTGAGACCTCCACCAAATTTGATGACCATGCCAAGAACCTCCCCATAAGGTTTGTTCATGTACTCCTCCGGGGCGGCGAGCAAGCAAGCCTTGAGGATTTCTCGAACTCGAATGGAAAGATCCCCTCCTGGCGACAGATTGGCACATGTGAACAGCAAGACCAAAGGAGGTGCTTTGAAAGCTGCCCACGTGCGGATGAGATCATTGTCGACCACTTTGTCTTTCGTAATCTTTGGTGGGAGCGAAACGCTCTGCGACGAATCCTCAGAATACATCTGCAGAAACTTGTGGAACTTCAGGAACGTCCGCATCATCCCACCAGAGGGGAAAACTTCTTCATGGTCCACTCCTTCGAAGGCCAGCTCGTAGGCATTGTAGCTTTCTGCCATGGCTCGGGATTCGGTCCTTCCTCCGTGAGAGAGAAGTACCTACTCCCTATGCGACTTCACGGTTCCGGGTGCTCTGTAAGAGGCACCCTTCCCCGATCCGTCGGGTCAGACCTTAGTTGTTCCTTAGCTGGGGCTGTATTATAGCCCCTTCATCAGCGTTTACACACTGACGTTGCTGCCATACAATGTCCTCAGATTCATGTGCAACATGACTGACACTGACATGAGCTCGAACAAGGCTGCGAACATTCCTCGCAATCGACCGCCATGACACATCAATGCGCTGCGACAAACTGCTCTTCGATTCATGGTCCAAGCAATCATCCGTTTTCATCACCAAACGATCCGCTTCAGGCATGTTGGAGAACATGATCCTGCGTCCACCACCATCGCCATCGGCACCAACATGGTCACCAATCTTAACCTTCGTCACCTTGCCACTTGAAACAAGAGCATGCAACTCTGGCCAAGACCAACATGAACATGAAGAAGGCATGTCAAGCGAAAAATAGACGTCGGAAAATTCCGCACACTTCTTCAGCAGGCGTTTGAGAGATTTCAAGATGCTTCTGAAAACCTTGTACTTCCCACCGGAACGTTTCTCACCCCCCACGCAAGCCCCTTCACTACTTCCAGGACCAACACCTGATCGCGAAAGCGATGCCACAAATAGCACAGGTGTGCGCAGGTCGTTCCGGCACGAATCCTTCATTGCACTGATAAGGCTATCCTCATCGGCCTTAGAGCCAATCAGCTCTTTGCATGTTATGCGAGCGCATCCCTTAGTGGACTTAGGCACGGCGTAGCCATTGCCCAAGCCACAGAGGTCAACGATCATGCGGTCAGGCTTTCGTCCTCCAGCCTTCGACGGCATGGCTACCAATCTCCCATCGCCCGTCGCCTGAAATTTCAAGGCTTTAAGCAATCTCCTGGAGATTTGGCTAGTCAACTCGCATTTATCAGAGCGATCCTTAGCGTCCGAATCGGTCATGTGCAAGTGTTTAGACGAACACAGATCAGACGACTTAGGATGCAACGCGATGTTTGCGGCAATGTACTCCCATTCATCCTTGCAGTAGCCGAGCTCAACGGCGGTCCCGGGAGATACAGGATCTCGAAAGATGTAACGTTGCCCGTGAGTGCATCCTTGGATCTTGATGCTCTTCCACATGGCATCTTCCTGAAGTCCCTTGTACTGCTTGGTTTCTTGAACTTGTACTCGAGGAGGCACTTCAATGATGATTTGGAACCCCCACGATGCCGCTCTGCGCGCAATTCTTTGGACGACCTCCCCCCATGGGTAGTCTGTCCGCAATTTGCCCCTTTCGGGGTTGTCAGCGATTTTCCGACTCAGCCACGAATTCTTGCCCAACACCCCTGCACCAATGAAGATCACGGAGTTAGGGTTGCTTTTCCTCGCTTCTACCACATCGTAGAGATAGGAACACATGGCATCGTCGACTTCTCGCCCCATACTCAAGACATTCACTTGTGACCCAGGGTCGTAGTGGGAATCGGGAGCATGCTGCGCAATGCAATCTTTGCCAGGAGCGTACTCATTCCACCAATTCTCCTCATCGACTCCTACCAATGTCCACACCGTCACTGCCTTCGGAGCATCTTTGATGGTGATACGGTATTTCCATCGGCTATAAGGGTTCTTGTAGGTATGGACCAACCCTCCATCGTGGTCGTAAAATTGAATCACCAGGCCCTCTTTGGGTTTACCTTCGGCGAATTCAACCACGTGAGGCACAATTGCTCCTTCATATCCCTGATATTCCCTTTTCTGTTCGGCCGCATCATGCCATACATCCTCGTACACTGACGACCAATGATCATGACCAAACTGAGAGGCATGACTTTTGCAAAGGCCATTGAAGCACAGAGGCAATGTAAAGCCCTGGTACCCCCCATGGATGGCACGCGCCAGTGTGACAACCACAGCACGCCATTTGGCGGGCAGGGCGCGCACATATGACTGGCCCAACGGTGGAGCAGGCGGAGGCAAAAACGGTGGCGCAAGGACCTCCGAGCTAGCGGCCGGCCTCAAGCCGCCCCGAACGGGATGGTACTGAAACACAGCACGCTCCACGTAGCGGTCGAACTTGCCAGGTTGATCAGGAATGACGGCACGGTCCTCCATCTGATGCCACTGCCCTTCACGAAGAATCCAGGTCGACCTAAGATAGCGACCAGGCGGCAACGCGGAAGGCGGCCCCCGCAGCATGCGCGGGAACTTGACGACCATGATGGGGTCCACACTGTCGTGTTCTTGCAAGCCCTCCTTCCTGGACAGACCAGCGCGATACAACACCTGAGGGAGGATCGGTGTCTGCGTGTAAGGAAAACAAGGCACCTCGCTCTTGAACGAGTAATGCTGTTGGCCCTTCTCATCCGTGCTTTGGGTGTGAGTTGGGCGCATCAGATCCATGATCTCCTGGGAACCAATGAGGGCCGGCGGAAAGATGTTGATGAGCTGACACGCATGTGTCCAGGACACGGAATCCTTGAACGACTTGGTGTGTATGTCCGCTGACATCTTGGCTGTGACCTCATAGGCAAGAGAAACGTAACCTTCCTGAAAGATGGAATGCATCCAGCCAATGCAGATGCCGTGGGTACGTTCCAAATGACGCATAGTCGGATTCTTACCCGTGCGAATCACCCCGATCATGGTCTGGTTGTCGTCGTAGAAGACGAAGTTGGGGTCTTGCCCCCCAAGCTGCTGCCACAACGTGATAGCAGGCAATCCAAGACGTGACATGGCAAAGTCGGCCGCGACAATCTCGGCCTCAGGTGTGGAATGACTCAAGCACCCCTGCCTTTTGCTAAGTCCCGCCAAGGGAAATCTTGTGTGAGAACCTTGAATGTGCAAGTGAGCACCGGAGGTAGATTTCAAACTTTCTCCACAACCTGCATAGTCCGCATCCGCAAACAGCCCGATGGACGAGTCCTCCAAGGAGTTCCCGACCCATCCAATCATCATGTGATGTTTGGACTGGTGCACATAGGCCATGAGATGATGAAGAAGAGCATCCTTATTCTTGTTCCCAAAACCGCGCATGTCAATCAAATCGCAACGGAGATATTCACATCAATATGTGAAATCATAAAAGTATATATTGAATCGCCGGGAAGTCAATCAAATATCTTTGCATATGAATATGGTGCAAACACTCGCGCTCGGCAATCTTTTACGACGATACTCGAAGTCAAGGGGTGATGAATTCACTAAGTTGGCACGCCGCAAATACGGCAGTGCCCCACTGAGCCCACGTGTGGGACCTCACACCACACACACATTACACCGCCGAGCTGAAAGCCTCGAACGGTGGCACGTCACCCCCAAGGGAGGGCGGGTGGGCAAAACAAAACCAAGCCATATGGCCTTGAAAGTTGCTAGGGTTTCCCACCTCCCACCTCAGCCAAGAAGGCTTCGTGGGAACAAGTGTATGGCGAAACAACGATTGACATGCAGACAGAAAATTTTCGCACCCAAAATTTTTCAAAAGGTTTTTGGGCAAGAATAAAGACTAATCAATCACGATTGAAAGTTGTCTTATTCTTGTTCCCAAAACCGCGCATGTCAATCAAATCGCAACGGAGATATTCACATCAATATGTGAAATCATAAAAGTATATATTGAATCGCCGGGAAGTCAATCAAATATCTTTGCATATGAATATGGTGCAAACACTCGCGCTCGGGCAATCTTTTACGACGATACTCGAAGTCAAGGGGTGATGAATTCACTAAGTTGGCACGCCGCAAATACGGCAGTGCCCCACTGAGCCCACGTGTGGGACCTCACACCACACACACATTACACCGCCGAGCTGAAAGCCTCGAACGGTGGCACGTCACCCCCTGCTTCAGCCACCCGTGCGAGGCGCACATAATCAATGGGAGTTCTCGCTCCCCACTCTTCTTTAGAGACTCCCCGCGAAGGAAAATCAGCTATGTTGGAAGCTGTGTTGACACGCTCAAACCACGGAGCAATGCAACCTTCATCAAGTAGGTTATGCGTAGCAGAAACGATACGGCCACCAGAATCATTCTCGCTGCGACCATTGATCATCGAGTGCAAAGCTCCCTCGTTGTCAGTGAATACAATAAGATGGCAGTGGCGAAGCAAGCGTGCCCAAGCGGAAATGCCACACCAGATAGCGAAACACTCCAACTCGAAGATCGGATTCTCGCTCCCAGTTGTATTCAAGGATGTCAAAGCTGCATCGTCGAGGAATTCACTGAAGTGGCCAATGTAGGCCCCCGACTCTGAGATCAAGATGCCACCAATACCAGCCCGCGAATCATCGTATGAAGCGTCGACATAGAGGTGCCAGGTAAAGCACGATCGATCCGCAATGCAGCGAGCTGGAGCACAAGCAATGTGGTTTTTAAGGGTGGTCAGGGCGGCCATGGTTTCGGGTACCAACTTGCCGCCCCCTTTCGTCACATGCCTCGAGAGTTCCTTAAAGGCCAATCCAGCCTTTTTGCCAGAAATCTGCTGCTCTGCGAACTGTAGCCTGCCACGTAGTCGCTCGCCGTCCTTGCGGCTAAGGAACCCCGCAGAAAGGACATCGCCGAGAGTGGACACCAGCTCATCTCGCCTCTTCTCGGTATTCTCAAAGTAGACGAAGCCGATTCCAGATTCGGAGAGATTGATCTTCAGGCCAAGTACAATCGAAATGGAATCAAAAACCGAAGCTTTGTCAGAGGATGTAGCCCAGCCCAATATCAGGAACAACCCGTCTGCGCAGAGTTCGAACAGCTTGGACAGGTGGGGTGTTTCGGATCCCAAGAAGTCGTCGAAGTATACCCCCCAGTGCAGGAGGAACAACACCACCCCTATGTTCCAAATCCCCAGCGAAGTTCTGCAAAAAGAATGTACGCTGGATCTGGCACCAAATGGCAACACCAGTTGGCCATAGATCTCAGTCTTATGTGTATGTGGGTTCCATACGGCCAGGAAAGCATCAGGGACTGATTCAGGGTGGAGCGCAAGATTCTTGTATGCTTTGGCAAGATCCCACGACCTGGAATACAAGCTTGCTGGCAGTCGCTTTGATCGGAGCTTGTGGATGCGGTATGACAAGGCGGCAGCGAGCACATCGGCCGAGTGGACAGTGATGGTGTCCGCAGCTAGTTGTCGCGTTGACACCTGATTCCAAGTAATTGTCGATGGGTCTGCACTTTCCTCCTTGACGTATGCCGAATCTACGGGTAACCACTGCCTCAGAAGGGAGGTCCTTCTCTGGCACAGGTCCGAAAAGCCACCCTCGATGAAGCTCATCACGAGTAGCTTCGAATGTTGCACAATCAAGCTCAAAGTCGCCTGATCCCTTAGTTGAGTGTATGATTCCTTTCCGAAGCACCTGTGCTGATCTTCTCAACGTCGCCGTGGTGAGGGTCGCCGAAGTTCTTTTTGACCTGTAAACCCCAGATGGCGGTATGGGACCGCTAAGCTTGAAACCTTCGGCAATGTCGCCGACTATGGAATCATCCTTGTGACCACTGGCTTCAAGCATTTCTTTGAAGACCACCAAGCGTTTACTCCGAAGGACTTTTGCACAAGATTCGCTCATCCGCTGCTTGATCAACTTTTCCATCGGCTCAACCTCCTGTACCCTCGCAACCCACTTCCTAAGCTGGGCCGTCCTCTCGGCTCCAACCTCAAATGGGCTAAGGGTTACAAGCTGATCGATTGTGGATTTTAGTTCGGATGGGATGCCTGTCATCAAGTGCCTCGGGTGCGTAGCCTCCAGGGCTTTACCGATGAACTCTTCGGGTAACCATGGGATGCCTACTACAACCCTATGCCAATGGGACTCCTCGGGCCCTGCCGGTGAGGAGTGTTCCTCGTTGGGGAGAGGCTGCACAAAGGGTTCATCCGGCATGTTGAACTCACAAGCAACAAGGTTACTCACTAAGTCGGATGGCATCAACTCGGGACCCTTCACGACAAACCCTATAAGAACCACACGGGGCCCCTTGACCCACGGGAGTGTGCAATGCTTAAGATGCGAATCGAACCTGATAACTCCGTTTTCGAAGTCGACCTTCGTTCCCATCAGCTGCCCAAAATTTGCATCAGGGCAAGGCATGTCGCCGTGATCGTTGTGAACCCACAAACCCCCTTCCTCGAAATTGGTGACCTTCGCCACAGTGTTCACGTAGGGTAATGAATTGTTCGTGTCGATGTGTAATGTTGTTTGCAGATCCCTCATCAAAGCCAGGCTCGTGAAAACAGCGTCTGGGCACTGCTGGCGCATGAACCTTGCAAGGACCTGAGTTGTCAGCGGAAAGTTAACCGAAGAAGTTCTAAGCCCATAAATACCGCCATGAACAAAGGATCCCACCGTGAAGGAAAATTCGTGCTGACCTCCATCCCCCCTGGCCGGAAGCTCCGACTCAAGAAGTTGAGTGAACTCGGAAATTTTTCCCGGGTCGATATACCCCAGCTTTAGGCACGATGCAGCAAAAGCCTCTGCGGGATGAGTGGCTTCAGAACACACTTGCACTCGATCAGGCTTGGGCTTGCTTACTTCAGGAAAAGAAGCAACACGGCCGCTAGTGGGATTGCTAGTTTCCGACCCTACATCGAGCTTCAAAGCAGGCGAACTCACCCCCAGCAACTGCCTGCGAATGACGCGAGAGCCTGCCGGTAGCACAGTCAACGTAGTATCACACTTGGCACCCGCAGGGATGGGAATTGGCCCCTCAAGTTTCTTGGAAGCTGTGTCAAGAAAAGGCTTGGGCGTGTCAATTGTCGCCACGCAGCGAAATTCACTAACAAGAGGAGGCACCTTCTTGCGTGTTGGCTGTGAAGCCGCTGCCACCTGGGCTTCACGGTGTAGGGGAGCTCGAGACTCATCCAAGGAGCGCGCACGAGGCAGGGCGCCCAAAGCAACAAGTTGCTCCACAATTGCATTTGCCCACGCACGACTGAGATCTAGGGGGAATGTGGAGTCATGGAGCGCGTTTCGGGACTCATGCGTGTGGCTGGAGCTTACACCGCAACAACGAACACCCAGCTGCGTTAGCGAAGGCACAGAATGAACAATGCGTGTGAAACGAGGGCTGAGAGATCCCCACATGCACATGTGAAAAACAGTATCAATGGAATTTAAACACAACGTATGCTTGCACCACTGTGGCGTTCGCCACAGCTCTGACTGTCCAGGGTTTTCGCAAGAAAAGAGAATGCCTTTGGACCAGCACATGCTAAAGAGCTTCCCGCAGAACTCGTACAACAAGTTACACGAGGCTGAATAGCACGAAGCATCGGCACCATCACGGTGCTTCAAACTGCGATGTTTCTGGTTCAAGGCAGGGGGAGAAACATGAACGTAGGCACAATTGGGATTTTCTAGCATTTGCACGACAAGCTCGCGCGCCTGCTCGTCACCAAGGTCGAGACGCAACACCGGTGCGATCAAGCATCGGCCGACATTCTTGTCAACACCAATACTATCATTAAGCCCCAGCCTGCGGAGCTCGCAAGTCAAGCGACCAGACCCTGCAAAAACTTCAACTCCAAAGAGTGCCTCGATCGAAACACCAGTTGCCCGAGCCCTAGCCCGGTTAAGGAAAACCTCCAGTGATTCAATCAAGTCACAACCTGCGTTCTGAAAAGTTCACCCACTGGCAACCTTTGCATGATTGACGATCGAGTGGGGTTTTTGACAGTTAGGTTCAGCGCAAAGGTGGACACCCCTCGGGCATCTGCCTCCAGCTGGAGCTGAGCTACAGCCCTCTTCCGTGTTGAAGGCCCAGCATATCGGAACACCGCGTTTGGTTCGCGACCACTTGTCTTTGAGGGACACAGGCATAGACTTAGGAAAGGCTTTGGTTTTGGTTTTGCCCTTCCCTTTACCCTTGCCTCCAGTCCTCTGGATCTTCGAATCGTTGTTCTGGCCCTGGTCGCCATCCATCGAACGCTTCCCGGATGATGAAGCAGAAGGTCCCAGAGGTAAGAGATGAAAAGCCACTTTCGGGTCGCCCTGCAATTTCGGGAGCTCGATATCCAGCGGGAGTTTCCCATCGGGACCAGCACGAAGTCCTTTAGGAAGTTTCTCCGCGAGTCGCAACCAAGCTGCTCGGTCAGCTGCTAGAACCTGATGCAGTGTGACTTGATGATAGCCAGGCGGTGGCTCCATGGTAAGGTGTGACATCAAGTACTCGTGAAATTCCATGCTCACACTGTAGCTGGCTACCCCAACGAGATCCATTGCAAGTGCCCGTCGATGAAGAGCATGATGCAGGCACAGCGGCGTGTGAAGCTGGCATTGAAGATCGACTGCCTGGTCCTTCAAAGTGATTTTTGAGTTGACCACATCAAGCTCCTTTCGAGGTTTCTCCAGACGAAGTTCGGCCTGCCGAGACGGAAACCTAGCTGGAGACAAGTAGGAGACACAGTTCTCCTGGACCATCTTCATGACCAAATCATATGACCCATAGGAGCATTCTGACTCGTTGCGGAGTGCAACACCGGCCAGGCGCTCGCTCTGCTTCTGGATTCGCTCCGATCTTTCTGCGGGTGCTAATTCCGCCTTTTGGTCATCGGCACGATGCTCGATCAGCATCTTCACCTGCGCGGTCATGAGGAGCTGCGCTTCAAACACCAACCGCCTCAAGGAGGCTAGGGTCGCTATTGGAACTTCCTCTGTGCCGGATCTCGCCAGGCCGGTAAGCGCTGCATCACTCGGTGTTTCCCCCGGCTGCCCCGCTGCGAATGCGAGACCTGCCAAGGTACTGAGATTCTTGCCAACCAAGATGTCCCGAATCGGCGTTGGCAATCCGGCCGTCTCACATCTTTCCAAGAACACGGCCTTGGACTCTGTCAGTGGAACCGCCATGCCGACACACTACTGCTGGTCTTTTGCGCATAAGACGGCTCTATTCATTCAGCTGGCTGCTGCCCACAAGTCGTAATCACACATGGGTGACCAACGTGTCATCACCACGTTCCACACACCTTTTGGGCTCAATTCGGTACTCACGCCAGTCAAGGATTCCTGTCATGTGATTGCACTCGTCCTCAGGACGACGTGCAGGCCCGTAGCCACCACACGACGGTAAGCAGACTTTTAGCCACCACATCGGTTTGCACAAGTTCGCGAGTGCAGGCACAAAGTGCAGTGCAGGCCCGAAGCCCTCGCCCAGCCCATCACAAAGTAGACGATACTAAACTGCGAGCGCAAGCACAATGTGCTGTGCAGGCCCGAAGCCCTCGCCCAACCTTCGCAAATCCGATTTGCACAAGTTCGCGAGCGCAGGCACACTGTGCGATGCAGGCCCGGAGCCCTCGCGCAATTTTCCCATCACATGTTCTCCAAAACTGCGAGTGCACGCGCAAAGCGCTGTGCTGGCCCATAGCCCTCGCCATCCTCAATGAAGACCACTAGGTCCTGCACTCTTGGGATTGGCAACTTTGCTCAGGTATGCAACGACAGCTTTCGTGTCCCTGAGCGGTCGAGCCTGCTCACACTGCTTACACATCCAAAACTTGCTGTATACCCTACTTGTAAAAATCTTCATTCCCTCAGCTTTGCGGCCACACATAAGTGGGCCATCGGAACCCTTCGCCCGGGTATGGAGGGAAAGAGTTTTGGGGTTCTGGAAAACATCCAAGTCCACCTCTTTGTTCAAGTGAGGCACAGCACAATCAAGGGCAGCATCACTGGCGAAACTCTCATAAGCTTCGGCATGGTCATCAGAGGAACCTGAAGAACTAGAGGTACTCGAGTCGGAATCCTCAGCATCCTGCTCAGGCTCAGCATCACAATTGTCAGCTGGCTTTCCTTCCTCGAGCAAGGGCTCGTGTTCACTGCCGACATCGCCTCCAGTGTCAATGATTTCATCAGGATCGCCAAACCGGAACTGTTCAGCAGCGAGAATGAGAGGATCTGTAACCTCAGCCTTTGATTCCTGACTGCTCTCGCCTGATTTGAACATGCCACTTCGAGTCGAGTCCGGAGCAAACATATTACGCTTGATGAGACGAATGCAATCTTGTAGCTCGCGTAATGGTTTGGCTTGCACGTCTCTGCCGTATGTGTAAAGAGTTTTCTTCCCCGCTCTCGCGTGATGCCCCAAAATGAGGCAAGACTTTTCGGGATACCCGGCCTTCGTCATCCAGGAGAGGGTTGTTGCCTTTAATCCATGGGATGTTAGCCCTGACGCAATCTGCTCACTCATAGCGCGATTCAACAGACCGTTGAGCCACGATGTAGTCTCATCAGACCCGATCGCCTCCCCTGACCATTGACCCTCGGCAGTGAGTCTAGGTAATAAAGGTCCACGATGCCCCTGTCGAAGGTTGAACCCAACCATCTTTGCAACCTCGATGAACTGGATACCCCACGCCTTATCCCGCAGGCCCTGAACCGGAGCAACGAGAATCAAGCTCTGCCCCAGCCCACGTCCTCTGGTCGCATTCTTGTGGTCCATCGTTTTCGCCTCAAGGTATCCGTCATCTCCACTCAGGTCGAGCTCAAAGCGATGGATGTTCCTGATGTCGGACACTCGTGCCCGGCTGTAAATCTGGAAGAGAAAAACTCCTGCACCATATCGATCAACAGGATCAAGGGATGCATCACTGAGCATATCTTCGAGCGCCATAACTTCCCGGACAGTGAGTACCCTGGACTGCTTGATCTCTTTCCCTGTTGACCGAGACCCCCGTAGAAGCCCTTGGATTACAGGATGCTTCAAAATATCCAGATCGGCATGCACACCAAGGACATGCACAAGGAAATTGATTGTCTCTCCACACTGGGCCTTGGCACTCTCTGATGTCAAACTGCGCATGAATGAAAGCAATGGTCCAAGCCGCAGCGGAAAGAACGTCTGACTATGCTCAGACGCCCACGTAAGCATCCGGGCGACAAATCTGGCTCTCTTAAGCAAGGTGCTCGTACTTTTCCCTCCAAAGGTGTCCGCAATCAAAACAAGAGGGTCTTCGGCACCATCAGCAATGTACTCTCCAATCTTAGAGCCAGCAAGATTGTGGCCCAAGATACAAAGCCAGCGCCTGTAGACGGCATCTCGATCTGTCCCGGGTCTCCCGCCAGCAGCAATAGTTGATTTATGCAGACAGTGCTTGTAGACTGCACTCTCGAATTTCGGCAGAGGATCTGATGTCTGCTTCAAGGCTTCGCTGTGCTGGGTCCCAGGTCTTGCAACATCTACGACTGGAAGTGTAGCAGGCACAGGTAAAGTAGGCATCCTAGGCAGCTCGCTACCACTGAAAATCTCGGCATAAATGCCCTTCTCCCAGGGTAACTTCAAGGTAGCCTGACCCGCAAGCTGCACACTTGCTTCACTCAATGCCCGCTCATACAAGCGCCCCAAGTCGCTCGTAGGCTCGTCCAGCCGTGGGAACTTTGATCTGCCAGAGTCAGCCATGGCTCAATTCGCAGGCTGACTTGGTTTCTTAACACACACACCCCTAGCAACAAAACAAAACCAAGCCATATGGCCTTGAAAGTTGCTAGGGTTTCCCACCTCCCACCTCAGCCAAGAAGGCTTCGTGGGAACAAGGTGTATGGCGAAACAACGATTGACATGCAGACAGAAAATTTTCGCACCCAAAATTTTTCAAAAGGTTTTTGGGCAAGAATAAAGACTAATCAATCACGATTGAAAGTTGTCTCCTTCTTGGTCCATTTCGTGATCTTGCGCGCGAGATTGTTGATGCTACGCAGAAGATCAAAGCGGCAAATGCGTGCGGCATAAAGCAACTTCATGAGTATGCTTGCTGCCTGAGGTGCAAGTGCGCCGCGATTAGCCTCGCTGACTTCCTCTTCCTCTGGCGCCTTGGGAATAGGTGGAGGCGGAATAAGCCGACCATCCTTGTCAACAGGCATGGTGTGTCCACACCACGTGCATCGATGGCTTTTACCTGAATGTGCCGGAGCACGAGCCGGGTGATTCTTAGTCTCCTCAGCTGGACTCGGCGATGGTACCGTCTTGAATTTTGTCGGATCGAACCCAGTCACGTCGCAGTACTTCTTGACTGTCATGTCCAGGTACGTCTCCATGTCGTAGGTAACGGTCTGCACCTTCGTTTTATCATGCAACGTTGCCTCGCCCTTGGAGATGCGACAACCCAGATACAAACCTAGCGGCGTTTCTTCTTCCAACCGAAGTTCTTGGCGCAACATGTCCCAACCCTTTGGCAGATTCTCTTTGGGCCCCGCCATCTTGAGATCGTCCACGTAGATGACGAGTAAGAGCTTCATTTGCGGGTGGAAATACAATGATGGCCACTCGTCGCCAATCGGTTTGAACCCTACTTTCTGTACCGCGGTATGGCAATGTTGTTCCCACATAGTACCTGCATCAGGATGTCCATATAGAGCTTTGACTAAGCGACATACAGGCCGACGGAACTTGTGCCGTTTTGCAGATGGATGCCAGGCTTCTTCAGGTAGTTCAACCCAACATGGAGTGCCCGACAATCGTGCCTGGATGTATGCTTGGATAGCATCCGCCATCTGAACATCGTTGCCAGGAAGACAACCATAGTAATCCGCCCACCGTGAGGCATCAAACGTGGCCGGGGAATTCCCCAAATCCTGAAACAATGCGGCTTCCATATTTTGATCTTTGACCTGATCGCCGAGTAGTACACCTCGCCCTTTGAACTTCCTGGCAGGATCGTCCTCTTTGAGCTGATAGTTCTTCTCATATATCAGTCCATGTACTCGCGCCATGTGCACTTTCTCACCTTTCCTCTTTGCCTCGGCAACGACATCGTCATATTCACGCGTAGTTGAGAAGTCGAACACTTCTTGGTCCCACAATCCTTTCCATTCTTTCATGAAAGCTTCCATGGCTTTAGGATTGTTGATCATCTCCTTGCGTGTGACGGGTCGAGTGACCATGGCATTGAAGCATGATCCCCCTGCATGATTCTTTTCCCGATGTACGTTTCTGTGAGAAGTCGTACACGGCATAGAAGGAATCCAGTTGTCGTCCATGACCATGTGTGCCGGAACCGCCGGCACGACATCCGCCAAGAATTGTTCTTGAGTGTACTGATCCACATAGGATTGTGCCCACGACCAACCATCGTCGTCATCACTGAGCACATTGAGTTGAAGATCAATTTCTTCACATGGAACAATCTTGGGAAAGATCATGCTGTCCAAGACTTTGGTGACTATCTTCTTCCCTATCGCGGCCTTCTTCCGGTCCTTTTTGGCAACCCGAGCTTTGTCTCGCTTTTCCTTCTTGTAAGCTGCCTTCTTCTCCGCTTCACTCAGCTTCTTCCATGCTTCTGGAGAATAGGAATGGATGGGTCGTCGTGTAGGAAGGGTTCGTCGACCATCACTTCGGATCTTATACGGAACTCCCCTTTTGTCGATCTTGCAGGCTTCACCATCGTCGGTGAGGTATATGATGCCGTCCCCTTTCTTCCCTGAGCTCCAATGCTCAATCTCTTCAGGAGCCAACTTCTTTTCTTTCAAGATCTTGATGATCTCTCCAGGCTCTTCGATGTCTCCTTCAGGGATGAGTCTACCGGTTGGACCAACTTCGCGGAGCGATCGTCGGTCTTCACCAGTAACCTTTGGTTCAGGAGGAGGCAGCGCTGCACGTAGACCAAGTTCTTCGTCTAGATCATCGAGTCTTTTGTCTGCTATGGCATCAAGAGCTTCATGTTCCGCTGACTTGAAGGCTTCACCAGACGGTTCCGTTTCAACATCAGACGGATCAATGTCCTGTAAGTCAGGATCTTCTCCGGGATCCGGTGGAGGAAGTAGACCATCTTGATCATCATCACCACCGTCGCCACCATTTCCTCCAGGCGGACCGTCATTTCCGTCATCGACATCCTTTATCTCCTTGCCTGCGAGGTCAACATTGTCCCTGAGTCCCTCAATGGTTGAGTTCATCCTCTCGTATTCTGCTTTCAAGGGAAATGTTATCTCCTCCGGAAAGTAGACAACCTCCGTCTCGTACGGCCTCATCAACTTCCTGGGAACGGCTGCGTCCATTGATAAGTTCGCGTTAGCAAATTCCTTCATATCCCAAACGCGGTACTTCTTGGACCAACCTTGACCAGCAGTGATGATGTATCCGGCAAAGATACCTGGGATACCCTTTGGGTCGAACTTGTTGGCATATGTCTTCGGCCTTGTGTCCGTCGGCTTGAAGAAGACTTTGGCCCCAAATGGTATGGCTTTCCCGTCGAAATCCTTCCCGGTCATTCGCTTCCACGCTGAATCACCATCTCCCTCCACATCTTCGATGTTGAGGTTCTGCATAACGCAATTCAACGCAAAGGACCAATATTGTGCGGGTAATCCGGCGTGTAGCATAGATGCTGCAACCGTGTTGATTACCTCTTGATTCGACCGTTCAGCAAGTGAGTTGTTGCGAGGTTTCCCTGGAAGGGAATGATCAATCACAATCTTCAGCTCCGCCATAGCTGCATCGAACTCTGGTGCTTCATCGCTATACGCCATATGGATCTTGCGTCTCCCCATCAGGCGTTTGATAGCCATGACAACCTCCTCGGAATTCCTTGAGGCTGTGGGGATAGCTGCGATCATTTTGGTGGCGATGTCTCGGATGACCAGAACTTCACGCGCTCCATCATCGAGTCCGATGCCAGCTTCAGCTGCTTTGCGCATGTCGAGGAAATCGAATGTTACGAGATCCCCCCAATGTTTGATCACGCGCTGAAAAGCGCCCCGCTGTGTCCTCAAATGCTTCATCTTCGCACGTATGCATGAGTCGCAATAAGGATTGCGATAGCGATGAGTGCATAGATGTGCCAACGTTTTCGCTTCGGCTTTCAGTGTTCCGACTCTGGCCTTTCGGCTCGGCGCACCGTCGCCTTCCACATCAATGACCATCTCATCGTCACCGTCCAATGGAACTTCTCCCACTCCTGCTCCTTCGTCATCCGGAGGTCGTCCTGCCTCGGACTCTGGTACTTCTTCTATAGGAGATTCATGGGGTTCAGGGTCAGGAGGCCGTTCATGAGCGTCACCTTCTCCCTCTGCTTCAACTTCGCTCGGTGCAGCCTCGGCGGCAGCTGCGACGTTCACGTCAACACCACCTGAGGATAGCATACCTTTGAAGATTTCAGTGATCGCTTTGGCCTCCGGATCATCTTGAACCAATGACTTGGAACTCCCGGCACGAATGTACGGAATGTCACCGTTCACGAATAAAGATATCCTCTTGCCCTGCGGGTTAATCATGAATGGCTCCCTTCCGGGTGGCCATACAAACCCGTACTCGAAGTTCATGCATCGTTTTCCAATGGAAAGCACCGAAGGCGTGTCGTCCAACACATATGCGTTGATCGGTTCCTCGAACGACTCGGTCTGGAAGTTCGACACAAGATCGGTATCGGTGATTCCATTTGCGGTCTGGAATGATATGGGCTCTGGAGTCACGAGTGTCTCGAGACTATGCCTCTCGATCTTCTTCTGAGATATGAGGTCATGGCCACATCCGGTGTCCATGAGAAACTTGATCTTCTTCTTGAGGATGACTGGTTGTACCATGCACTTGAACACACCTTGGTTGATGATCCGCTTACTGTGCGCGGTATCGAGTTCACGCTCAACAATGGAATCCTCTCCGTCATAAAAGGCAACTTCTTCCACCCGAGACGTCCCAGGGATCCGCACGAATGAAACTCGATCTCCGCATTGATCGTCATCATCGTCAACCATGTCTCTCATGATCTGTGCCCTCAATCTCGCTTTGTGCTTGGCGAATTCCAAATTCACGGCGCGATCTTCGTCGTTCACAATTGCTTCGACGTCGACGTACTTCACCTTTCGGTCCTTGTCCTTCTTTGACCTTCTTGGGCACGAAGAAGTGAACTTTACTTCTTTGTGGTGTGGTGGTTTTCAAGCTCCTATAAATCTTCCTCGTTCTTGCCGGGGGAAATCTTATAGCCCCATTCGTACTATAACATAAATGCGAATATGTCTCAACAAATATGTTGACCTCTTAGAGGTCTATAAATTATGAAATCTTCCAATCACAATATACATATTTGAAAAGGGATCGGTCCTTTCTTCTTTCAAGCGATCTGGGGTCTCGCGAGGCTGCGCTGCTGCACCAAAAAGGTTTGAAGTCTCCCGGCCACTCTCCCTGTGGCCTTCAAGCGAGCCCCAAACCCGGGTGGGCTGGGAGGGCAAGAAAATTTTTCTCTCGCCCTTGAGTAGCAGCGCAGCCATAGAACAATTCTCAACAAGTCCATGCTTCGCACATGAAAAATTTTCTTCAATACTAAACAAATTCTTCAAAAAGAGCATGTTTAAAATCATGCATCATGAGCTCTAGAAAACCCGCACTCTCCCCGTGCTGACCACCCCCCAAAAGAAAGACTAGTCGGCACGCCGAAGACGCCCTTCTTTGTGGTGTGGTGGTTTTCAAGCTCCTATAAATCTTCCTCGTTCTTGCCGGGGGAAATCTTATAGCCCCATTCGTACTATAACATAAATGCGAATATGTCTCAACAAATATGTTGACCTCTTAGAGGTCTATAAATTATGAAATCTTCCAATCACAATATACATATTTGAAAAGGGATCGGTCCTTTCTTCTTTCAAGCGATCTGGGGTCTCGCGAGGCTGCGCTGCTGCACCAAAAAGGTTTGAAGTCTCCCGGCCACTCTCCCTGTGGCCTTCAAGCGAGCCCCAAACCCCAGATCATCTCACGCTCGGTTGAAGGCCTGGATCCTTCCAACAAGCTCTTCAAGTCTCGAGAAGGGTTGCACACAAGATGCTCCGACCGTCACCAAAGACTCCTCTCCTTGGTCTCTCGACGGTGCATCCCCCGGATTGGAGTAGGATGGGACTCTGCAAACCCACCACATGGATGGCCATTCTCTGTCGAGCTCAGAGAACACTCGGGCTAAAGTGTGCATGGCCCAACTGCGGCTGGCGCCCTTGATCATGACACCTCTGGTTGCATCGTTGTCAACCCACCACACTATGCGGCGAGACGACACAAGAGCATTCAGTTGCAGCAGGGAAGCTAGCACAGCAAACATCTCGATCTCGCAGATGAGTTGCTCTCCTACCTCTGCTTTCCAAGATTCAAGCAACTGCAACGGGACCTTTCCTGTGAAGACCCAGCCTGTTCCACTGAAGCAATCGTGGGCGGCTAGACCAATGCCTCCAACATCAGCTTCCCACGATCCGTCGGTCCAAAGATGGATGATGTCAGTTATCATCGCACAGCTCAAGACTCTAGGGTTCTCGTGCTTCAGCAAAGAAACGGTGTGTCTACAGAAGTCACTAAGGTCCCTAGGACTAAAGTGCAGACCCCCAACAATCCTCGCAAGAATGTGCGACGCATGCTTCAGCGATCGGCCTGCGTAAAAGCCCGAGGCGTACTGCAACAGGCCTTGGATGACCTGAGCCTCGTGTCGTCGGATTTCTCCTTTCAAGCTGATTTCCTGAAGACGGTCAACAATCCTCTCTATCCTGCCCTGTTTGTTTGCTAAGACTACAGTACCCTTAGCAAGATCACCTAAACCCAAATGCATACCAAGGACGTCGAAGTCTGACGCAAAGGGGCGTCCTTTTGCGCCCGTCTTGGCGTGACGCCATCCTAGGGCATCCAAGAACGCACTCGCCGTGGAGTCTGCGTTTTCTGCGCTACCTGCCGGCGACATCAAAGGATAGTCATCGAAGAAGACGGCAGCTGGTATACATAGAAGTTTGTTCAAGAGAAACCACAGGGCCCTGGAAACCCTATTAAAGGCATAAACCGCTGCAGTGCTACCAAACATGAGCGAGTTCGAAATGTATAAGGCATCCTTTCCGTCCGATTGCCTAACTGCAATTACTGAAAGAGGTCGGTGACTCGGATGGATAGCAAGTTGCTTGTAAGCTTTGCTGAGGTCAAGTGTTTTGCCCTTCCACTCCGATGCATCCTTGTGCGCTCGGCCTTCGCTCACTTCCCTCGCTACGTGGAGGGCCATGGCTGAGATGTAGTCCGAATCTTGTAACCGCAGGTGAATGCTGGAGCTGTAGCCCGCGTTTAATTGGGATTCCAAGCAGTTGTCTATGGGTCTGGGTTTCAGCTCTGCCCCCTGGAGCAAAACAAACCTTCTGATGACTGTCCAATCGTTGGTTCCCAGCAATTTCGTAATCTGGCTCTGATCATAGTAGGGGCCCTCCAAAAAGCCCATGGCCACTTCCTCATCCGTGGCCTCCTTCAAGATCCGTGCCTCCTCCGGGTCTACCTTTTCGAACTTACTCAACAAGGACTTTCGTCTGGTGGCCGCTGAGGCCATGAGCTCCGTCTCTGTCAAGAAAGCGGGGACAAACTTACGATCAAAGCATTCTGGGCATTGGGAAGTTCCGACCAACCTTACCCCTTCTTTTAAGAAACCGATGACTTCAAGATCGTCATAGCCCTCGGACTTGAGTAAAGATTCCAACGCCAAAATGGATTTGCCGCTCATAACCTTAGCCACTGCCGGGTGCATGGCCTTGTGAAGCTCCGCCTCAGCATCACTGCATCTCTTCACCTCCTGCTTCACTCGCGCCACCGCCAAGTTTCGCTTCAAGACTATGAGCCTCGGGTCTTTAGTCAAGTTTTCTTTCAAGGCAAACAACGTGGCTTTCTCAAGTGGGTTTGAAGAATCTACTGGATGAATGACCTTCTTAGCCTCCTCTACAAACTGTTCAGGAGTCCTGTATACCCCAACCCTAACCCGGTCACCAACCCTCTCAGCTGGATCCCGTGAACTACTAGGGGTATTGGCCTCCGAGATGGTCCCTCTCGAAGGGGTGTTACTGGTAGGCTTCGAGGCCTCTGGGATGGTCCGTCCCAAAGGGGTGTTAGGGTTTGGCTCAGTGGAAGCTCGAAGCTCCTCACCCCCGATGCTGCGCAAGAGCTTCAAGTCTTTTTGCGATTTGAATGCTACGGCTGGCATAGTAATCACAGACTGGTATTCGGAAACCAGCGGCGGATGACGCTTGTTTTGTCGGCCCAACATGGCCAGCGAGAGGTCCTTAGGGGATGGGCGACGACACAGGTTGAGGCCTAGCGACAAAGCCCTGCGCTCCACACACGAAGCGAAGCGAGAGGCAAACAATGCTGGGTAGGCCGCCTCATCCTTGGTGGCATACCGAACGGAGCCAAACTCAACAACTTGTCCCCAAGGTTTGTGCATGTGCTTTCCATCGCAAAGGGCACGCAACGGCTCGAAGCAGCCAGGCGTTGCAAGCAACTTTGTGCGTTTGGGGCGAAAGCCCCCATGGCAACACAAGTCAAAGATGATGGACTGCAGTCTGGGAAGGATACGGTTAGCAACCCCTTGTGGCTCAAAGGCTTGCAACACCTCCCATAGGAAACTATTTGCGGGATTCTCAAGACTGACCACTATGTCGTGCTCCAGGCAATATCGCAAAATGCGATATGTGAAGGCATACAAACGGTTTGCCAACTTTACACGAGTGGCCTCAACTGACCCCGGCTTTAAGGAGGGCAGGCCTAGCGGGAACTCACTACTCCTAAGAGGTTGGGGTCCCGGCTGTCCATTGTACAACGGTCTGCCTCTGGCCTTGCTGCTGGTCCCACATGGGGCGCCCAAATGTATTGCAAACGGGCGCTGTGTCTCAAGAAAGTCCCAGAACAAAGCTTGCCCTGAGTCTGTTGCTAAATCCAGCTGCGAGATGGGCACATGAGAATCGCAATGATGTTGGTCGAAACTGTGGACAGCGAATCCGCATTGCATCAGGGCCCGGGACAAGAGGCCTTTGCCTGCGAAAACCTCAAACACCATGGGTGGCCGTTCTCCCAGCTGCGCCGTTTGCACAGGCAACGGCACCTCAGGAGGTAGCACGAAGTTCAATTGGTGCGCTGCCTCTACATCCTTCGGTTCTAATTTTTCAAGTTGCTGCACAACCCAAGTGATCAGAACAACTCTTCGACCTGTCCAAGGTTCAGTTTCGTGGTATTTAGACCAAGCGTCAAAGATAAGCGGATCGTCCCCAATTTCGTGAACCGCTCCAACCAGCTCTTTAGAATTGAAGACTCGAACATCGTCCCCAGGGCCCTCTATCCATAAGCCCCCCTCCTTAAAATCACTCAAGCGAAAAACTGCATTCGGCCACTGCGCATTGCGGCCGTCACGATGCAAAGGCGTGAGACTGTCTGCAAAAATGCCACATGTGGAGAAAACATGACCTGGAAGACGCTCCTGCACAAAGCGGGTCATGACACGACTTGCGTATGGAAACTCTGCACACTCCTTACGCAACCCACGGAATCCACCTTGGGAGTAACAGCCGGTTACGAAGGACTGTTTCACTTCTCTCTGACCCTTCTGAAGATTTCCCTGAGGGAGCATATCAAACAAGGTCAAGAGATCATCACTCGTGATTTGGCCTGGTTTATTCAAACGGGCCTTGGACCACCCCTCAGCATCAGGGACCAGCAGGTCCCCAGTTTGCAATGCGCCCCCGTCGCTCCCTCCACTGATGGACGCACTCAATGGAAGGGACCTTCAGGCACCAGCCTTCGGACAGCTGGTGTACGGATGATTTCCGAAGCAACCCTTTTTCCAACACTTGTGGTAGCCCTTTATGCACCGGCCCTGCTTACAGGTATTCTTGCAACCGTGCGTGTTATAAGCGAAACACAAAGGCTTGTTCGCATCATCTTTGGTCACACAGCCCTCCGGCAAATCTAACTTTGAACCTGTCGCGACCTTTCCCTTGTTCCCCTTGTCCTTTCCCTTCTTGCCTTTGCCATCTCCCTTGGGAGGGGTCCAAGGTACATGTGGGATTACAGGGTTCTGCAAGGGTGCCAAATACTGCATGATGTCAGGGCTCCTAGACAGTCTACTGATCTCCGCGTCCAAAGCAGGAGCCGCCCCTGGCGAGGCCGTTAGACGTCCCATGAGGTTGTTGCTTGCAAGAATGAACATCTGCTTATCTGCCTCAATGATTTGTGAAAGCATGACACCCTGAAAGCCCTTCGGCTGCGCTCTCTGAAGAACTGAAAACAAGAATTGAACATGTTCCTCCATGACCCTGAAGCTTGCAAGGTTCGCCAAATCGAAGGCTAAGGAGCGGCGGCTCCAAGCCTGGCGCAACCTCATCTCTGATGAAACGTCACATGTCTGATCTGCAGATTTGGTTGCAATCTTCAGGTTGTTGTCGGCATCAATGTTTATGCTGCTGTCCCTCTTCAAGCACTGTGCTTCCTGCGCCCTACTAATCCACTTGCTTGGAACGTGATACTGCAACACACCTGTTTCAAGCATTTCCACGCACAGATCTACACACGAGTTGGCTGGCCGGGTTTCAGGAGTAAAAACCAAACCTCCCAGAGACCTCTCCTGTTTAGCCTGCCTATCCAAGCGTTCCGCCGCTGCCAACTTCTTAGGATGTCCTTCCACGCCGGGCTCGATGCGGGTACGAACCTCTTCAATCGCCATGCTCACTCCTTCGAAAAGGAGCCGACGGAGGCTGGCTTTCTGAAAACCAGACGGTCTCATGCCCAATCCATCAATCCAGTTGTCCACTGCCTCGTCGGTGAGAGTCGTTGGCGTAGCCGACACCGCAAAGGCCAGGCGGCCAAAGGTGTTGAAGCTGTTGTTCAAGAGTCCTGTAAGGGTTTCCTCAGACAGTCCGATCTTTCTAGCGCGGTCCAAGAAAGCTGCTTCCGAATCAAGGTTCGCAGAAGCCATGATACACCAAGATTTCGCGATCTCACGAACAAAGAACTGACAGCTTCCCCCTTGCACTAGATAATCCCCTCATCAGAACTTCAATGACGCATGAACATGTTTCCCTAATGAGTTCAAGCGATACTGCCTCGAAGCTGGAGCCAGATGCCATTGGACTTGCAATCGAGCTCTCACCCAGCTCCCCTCTTTCTGGCACCGCTTCCAGGTGCCATGGGCAGTAGCATTTGCATGACAAGTACGCATATTACACCGCTCCCAGGCGCCAAGGCAGTAGCATCTGCATGACAAGCACGCATATTCTTCTGGCTCCCCTCTCTCTGGCACCGCTCCCAGGCGCGAGGGGCAGCAGCATCTGCACGACAAGTACGCATATTCATCCCCTCTCTCTGGCACCGCTCCCAGGCGCCAAGGGCAGTAGCATTTGCATAACAAGTACGCATATTCTTTCGAATCCCCTCTCTCTGGCACCGCTCCCAGGCGCCAAGGGAATAGCATCTGCAAAACAAATGCGCATATCCTCTGCCTCACTCGTTCATGGCTCTCGTACATTGCATGCATACATCGGGATCTTCAGTCCCAACTCCAGAATATCTGGAGTATCTCGAAGTGCACAAACGACCACAGTAGAAGAAGCTTGCATCCCGAAGGCAATGCGCAATGCCTGATATACTATGAATCCGGCACTGAGAAACATCGACATTAGCAAACGGCACTCTCACTGCAGGTTGGCCTGGAAGCTCAAAGGGCCCGTCGGCCTCAGCATCATCTGCGGAGTCCTCCGATTCGCCCTCAAACCCAGCCAACTGCTCTGCGGCCGCCTCATCCCGCGCTCCTGTGCCCAGGCCTTGACCTTCCTCAGCCGCGGCCAAGGCGTCAGCAACTTGTAGCACCCTGTCGGCAGGCGCGAGATCTGGCTGAAAAGCTCCGCTTCGAATCGAGCGGTAAAGAGCTAAAAGCTTGCCGATCAAACTCGTATAAGCCTCGCGGCTATAAGTCACCATACTTTTGACCCCCGGTACAATGTGGTGACCCAACAGGAGACGTTCCCCTTTGCTCAGGCGCACCACTGTCGATCGAGAGGCCCACGTAAGCAGGGTGACTTTCAAGGAATGTGTTCCCAGAACTTGTCCCTCCGTTTCAGAGCCTTCCAAAATCTCCGCTAAGTAGGAAGACGCCTCACCAGCTCCCATAGGCGTGGAGCCCCACTCATCCAGTCGCTGAGACCTCGTAGGAAGGCAAAAGCCATCCGGTCCAGCACCGAACTTGAGCCTACACTGGCGTCTGGCTTCAATCCACAAGCGCGCCCAAGAGCATTCAGTAAGCCCCTGCGCCAGCGCCGCGTATGGTGTAAATTTTGTCTTGGCCTCCTTGCTCAAAGACGTCTTGCTTCCCAGAGCATCCCCAAACAGAATCTGGCTCTCTCCCGTGCCCAGCAGCTCCAAAAGTTTTAGTTTCTGGGAATCCTTCCAGCGACAAACGGCATGCACGCAAAATAAAATCTGTCCCAAGATACATTGACCAACCGGGCCAGCTCTCACCATTGCCTCTTCAAGTCGCCGCACCTGGAAGCATGTCAGCGGGTCACGCTGCTCCAACGGCGCCTTTGACATAAAGCATGAATGAGCAACACCCTTGCATCTAGCAGAGATCACCAGCTCCAAATCCAAATGCAAAAATCTTGCAATGGCATGAAGAAAATGTAAACTCTCCAACATGTGAGCTGGTGATGTTGCCCCACAACCTTCCTCACGCAGTGTGGTCAAAGCCGAATACAAGTCTGCCTCCTCCATGCGCCACGGAGAAGCCACCCCTTGCTTATAAAGTTGAACCACCAGCCTCTGCAAAGAGCCAGCCCTTTTGGTGAGCGTACCCGCCGATTTTGAACTGAAAGCATCGCTAAAACTCGCTGCAATGATCTCCTCCGTCTCAAGAGCACCCGTTTTCTGCACTAAACTTTTACCCAGAGCCGTAGCCAAAGGGTCCAGGAGCACCACAGCTTTAAGCTTCTTCAGAGCATGATTTCTCTCATCTTCATCGGACCTCTGAATGCGGACTCCCTTCAGTCGTCGCTCGATGGTCCAAGGCACATGGGCTGCATCTTCCCCTCCGTAGCTCTCTTCCGGCTTCGGAAAGTTTAAAGTCTCTCGCACACCCACCGATGGAAGGAAAGCAGCACTCGCCCAAGCATGAAGTGACGAGCTACCCGACTTCCGGTTAAAGGTCGGATGGCTCTCCCACGCCTGCCTTGGTCGTTCCAGCCTTAGCCTCTTGAAGGAGCTGTGAGCAGCCAATCTGGAGAACGAAGAATCAGAGACCTCATGCACGGGATCCTCGCTCTCTCTGCCGATTTGCGATTCACCGTCCAATCCAGGCGGAAACTCACTGGGAGCGACACCATGATCCTCGTCCCTGATCTCTCTGTACCACTCACCCTCATCAACAGCCGAATCCTCAAGAAGAAAATTTAAATCTTCAGACTCCGGGATGTTGTCGTCCGCCTCGCTAGGCAGAGGCCGCTCATCAATCAAGTGCCACATGGACACGCGGCTTTCAGAAGACACGGACTCTCCCACCGGCAAATGGCAGCCCGACGGTTCCGCCGCCTCTCTCCCCTGATGAATCGGCCCGGTTTCTTTTTTTTTTTCTTTCAAGCGATCTGGAAGAACAATTCTCAACAAGTCCATGCTTCGCACATGAAAAATTTTCTTCAATACTAAACAAATTCTTCAAAAAGAGCATGTTTAAAATCATGCATCATGAGCTCTAGAAAACCCGCACTCTCCCCGTGCTGACCACCCCCCAAAAGAAAGACTAGTCGGCACGCCGAAGACGCCCGTCATCAGCAAATGTCACGTTGCGTTTGACACCCTTTCGGGTCGACGTAGTCGGTCCCGATGATTCGTCATCAGTTGAACAATCCGAGTCAGCGTCGCTGTCAACGGATGAACAATCAGATTCCTCCTCATCTTGTCTTGGAGATCGCTTCCATATAGCTGGAGCTGATGGATTCCACCTTCGACACAATCTGATAGCAGGTGCTGCGGGGAGTGCTTTGGCCTTCGCATTCGGTTTCGCTGCAGCTGCCTTCGCTTCGGATTTGGCTTTGGCTTTTGCCTTTGGCTCCGGTGCTGGGGTAGCTGCCACTTCATGCTTGAAAGGACAATTCTCTCTTGAGCACGAGCCTGTATTCTTGAACGAATAGCATATCCGATTTCCTCCTCCAGATGGACTTGGAGTTCTTGTCCTCGGCGTAAAGGGTCGCTCTGGAGTCTTCTTCGAGTGGCTAAATGGGCACTTGTCACCATTTCGACACCCTGCATCCGTGAAATGGAACTTGCAACGGATGTGCTTCTTGCTCTTATCGCCTTTGTTGTCTGTTGACTCACTCCTCGTCTTCTTCTTGGGCTTTGGCTTGGTCTTCGCATGACTCTTCGCCTTGCTCTGAGGTAGCACGGGCGTTGCCTTATCCGGCTTGGTAGGCGATGCCTTGACCTTTGCGGATGGAGCTGCGTTACCGTTAGGCGTTGGCTTTTCAGGCACCTTGGCCGGCGCAGCGAGCATGTCCTTGCCCTCGAGCATTTGACGCAAGCCAACTTGAGTCTGAGTGAGATTTGACTGTTCTCGTCTCCGCATGATGGTGCGATCGATGATCTTCATCAGGTTGTCGTACGATCGATCTTCGTGGTTGTAGGGCAGGTAGTCATAATGCATACCCAACTCCATCTTCATCGCGGGCGAGTCCTTGATCTTGCTGCGCAGACAATCACGGAGAGCCGTCTTGGATGGTATGTCCTCCGGTCTCATGCGACCGAGAACCTCCAACCACGTTTGCTTGAACTGATGAAGCTTGTTGTCACCTTGGTACTGAAGCTTTACCAGATATTCAAGGGTAATGATCATGTCGAGACGATCATGAGTGCGAAAGCTCTCGTACATCATCGCAATGATTTGCCGTCCCTTGATGATCTTCCCTTCGGGCCTGCTGATGTAATCATTGGCCTTCCGGTTCACCTCCAGGTACAGGTCAGCGGATTTGTCACCACCGGCGCGCAACATCGCAACCATGGCGACTCCCAACTTGACGTCTATGCTCTTGAACTTCTTGTGTCCTGAATCGTTCAACGCCTCGACATCGGGGAATGGGTTGAAAGCTGGTGCGAGCCATAACATCCAGTCCTCGTGGTTCGGGTCGGCTGACGCTCCAAGAACATTCGCAGTGCAGACAGACCTCCAGTTGTTCAGGTGAGTGAGGGCAGGCCATGGAGGAACCGTCACTTTGTCGGCTTCTCGCCTGGAAATCCTCACCTCCGTGACCTCAGGATCCGCGTCTCCATCAGGATCACGCGCATGAGGATCGGGATACGGCTTCTTCTTATCGTCTCCGTCACCATCGGATGGATCTGGAGGGTCATACCCTGTGCCGGCACCTTCACCTTGCTCTTCATCTTCGTTCTCATCGCCGCCCTCATCGCCGTCATTGTCTCCATTGTCTTCCTGCATCGTTTCAGCGAATAATCTCCACTCGTCACGATCAGCTCTGAGACGTTGTTCAGCTTTCTGGGCCTTGAGTACTTCGCTGCGGAGATCAGCAATCTTCTCCTCATACTGTTCCGCGACTTCCCTCTCGATCTGGAGTCTCCTTGCTTCGTGTATGGAGGCATCATAGGTAACAGGTATGGCCTTTCTGGCAACATTGGAGTCGTTGCCTTTCATAGATGCGATGACGCCGTCGATATCAACAGGCCTCGAAGAGCTGGCAGATGCTGTGGACTTTGATCCCAACATCCCGCGATCCTCCAAGAGTTCTCGTAGCTGTCGATCACGTACAGCTGCCGCGTCGCTTTGTCCATGAAACCCGCTTGGTATTCCAAACATGGTGGTTGCACTAGGCGTGGAACGCGCAAGCGCTGGACTGCTATTACCTGGCACGTAGTGCTCAGGCAATGCATCCGCCACCATTGAGGTTGTGTAGGACTTAGCGGCCTCACCTTTGACGTTGCCGGTGAAGAGGTTTCCACCAGTGAACGGATTGCCATCCACCACAAGGTTCTTGTCCTTGTTCGATTCCGAGAATGCGAACTTCTCTTTGGCGACTGGACTAATCTGACCCGGGGATCGTATTTCAGGGGATCGTACCTCACTTCCTACGGAAAATGCAGGCATTACATCTTTCCCTACGTGTTCCCAGCCAGACTCAGTAGTCCTCGAAGACATAGGTACGCTCGAAGGTCGTGCCATTCCAACATTGAAGTTGGAGTTTCGCGCTGCCTCCAATTCGCTGCGTGTCCTCGATTGTAGATCTTCTTGTGCTTTGAGCGCTTTCCTGAGCTCACTCAGCTCGTCATGCAATGTAGGCAATGCATGTCTTGCATGATCTTCGTTCTGGTGGAGTCGATCTTCCGCATCTTGCATCCTTTTCACAGCCGTTCTACGGTGTTCTTCCTCCTCGCCAAGACGTTCGCGAAGCCGAAGTCGTTCTTGATCAATGGCTGCGCTGTTCCCAGCCAACCCTTGGATCTCGTTCATGGCTCGCAATTCCTGATTCCTGACCAGGTGGAATCGCTCCTGCATAGCTTGCAGAGCTTGCTCAGAACTTGCTGTGTTCGATCGGAGGAACAAATTCTCTCTGGCTCGTTCGTGAAGTTCATGAGTAAGGTGCTCATACTCACGTGCCATAAGCTCACCATCGCCTTGCGCCTTTGCCTCCAACTGCACAAAGTTGGTGGCTGCTTCCGTGCGGAACACGTGTAGTTGTTGGGCTAGTTCTTCGGCAACAGCATGTGCTTGACGTTGTTGAGCAGAGTTCTGTTCATCCATGCGAAACAAGGCTGCTTCATAGTCTCGCTTCATCTCCTGATTGACATTGTTGATGTGCCTCATGGCTAAGCATGCATGATCACGTTGTCGTTCCAATTCTTCGATGCGAATCCCAGATCCTTCATCTTCTTGTTGCATCTCCTTGATCTTATCCATCAGGGTCTGAACAACTCCTTCGTACTCTTGCATCTGACTGCGGTAGTACATCTGCTGTGCAAGGTTCGATGCCTCGAACTGTTGCGAAATCGTCAGTTCCTGATAGGCATTCGGACCATCGGCTATGGCTGGCGTAGTCACCGACGAAGCATCACCACGTGCAGGAATAGTATCCAGAGTCATGTCCAGATCATCATCACCATGTGGTTGATTGGTAACCATCCGATTCCAAGTCATGGACTTATCACGCCCACGAGTAGCCGAAGTCCTCGATCGTGCTGAAGAGCTTCTCGAAGATGATGGTCTTGACTTCTTTTCCAAGGTCTTCACTCCCTTGTCCTTTGCCCTGGACGTAGTCCGAGGTGCCTGAAAACCAAACGCTTCGGATCGTCGTTCCGGAGCCTTACTCGTCCTCGAACCTGTGGATGTCGGACGCGAAGGCGTAGATGCCCTTGGTAGACTCTTTGCTTTGGATTTGGGAACTGCCTTTGCAATGGCGAGCGCAGAAGACTGACCTTTGTCATCTTCCGTGGAGCTATCAACGGATTGCACCACTGTGTCATCAGCTGTTGACTCACCAACGGCTGGCGCTGCCACGTCGGCACCGAAAGTCATTGTCGTATCTTGACTTGATCCCGAGTTCATTGTGGTCGTAGTAGATCAAGTAGTCTTTGCTGTAGAAAGGCAGAGCCGCGTACGGCTGATAACCTGCGTGGGGATTTGATCTCAATGATGTTGCTGCTCTCCCCACCAGAGCTGTAATGAATATAGGTGTGGCTGGCTTGCACTCTCCACAGACTGGGACCCTGTCTCTCTCACACTTCCACACGTGCAATCCTATGCAGGCAGAACCGGCGGCCGTTCCTTTTGCACTCACTGCCGGCGGCGGTTCGTCTGTGCAACGGGATAGCTCTGATTGCTCAGGATAGAAGACACTTATAGCACTTAGCTATGGGCATTGACTTGAGCCTTGAGCCAAACGTTGCGTGGGCGGTCACATAGAAAGGTAAGGAGAAGCGATGCGGTGTGCGTAGCACGACCACAAGCTTACTCCTA
This sequence comes from Symbiodinium sp. CCMP2592, assembly GCA_905221615.1. Taxonomy (NCBI): domain Eukaryota; class Dinophyceae; order Suessiales; family Symbiodiniaceae; genus Symbiodinium; species Symbiodinium sp. CCMP2592. The sequence continues at coordinate 651,641 of CAJNDT010003635.1, forward strand.
GAGTCGAGGGACGCGTAGCGTGCCCCCTTCTCTTGCACTTTACATGGTCTTGCTCACAGCTCTTATAGTGACACCTTAGAACTTGACAAGGCATCGCAGTCCGTTCGCAGTTTTTGGTAGGTCCAGGTTTCGGAGCACGGTTGTGTGTCGGCACCGTAAAAGCATCAAAAACGGAATTTTAAAAAATCCTAAATATGCTGAAGTCCTGCCAAAACACGAAACAATTCACTTCAATGTGTCAATGTGGGTACATTCACATTGACAAACTGCGGTGAACAACAAATGAAATTTCGGTTGTTTGTTTGCCAACCATCTTCATACCGTCAGTGTGGCAAAATTTTTATTCGATTCTGTTTTGGTCTCAAAGCGATTGTGTGCTTTGTTTTCTTCGCTTTCTGACCTCTTGACGATTCGCGGCCAGATGTCCAGCACGATGGAGTCCACAGAGTCGCAAGCAGCTTGAATTGAAGAACAGCCAAAAAAGAGTAGAGTGCAAGCTAGCAGCCAGCGGACCAGTGATTGCGACATAAACTGTGGTTATTGTTTTTGTTCGAGCCTTGTGTATTCAGCCAAGACCGACTCTTGGTGCTGCCACTCCGATCGCTTCGCAGTTTAGTGTGTGCCGCGCGCGAAAAATCAGATGGAAGGCTGGTTCACTTCCTTCCGGGTTTTACGCAGGTTTGGGTTTGAACCTGGGTTCGCTCCTCCCGCGGGAAAGGAAAACAACAACAACCCAGAGAACCCAGATTGAAACCTGGGTTTGACCTGGACTTGAACCTGGAATTCAAACCTGGGTTAAATCCAGTTTGAAACCCAGATTACAACCCAGATTTGGAATCCGGGTAGAAAAAGCTCTTAATCGGCTTTCTCTGAAAAAATTTCTATCTTCGACGATCTCTTGTCGGTTGCCTTCAAGCTGCACAGTTGTGAGCTGTCGGACGATTCTACAAGGCGTTTCACGTTCTTTTTTTTTCGAATTTCTCGTGTTGACGCAAGAGTTTTTTGCAGCGAGAGGGTCGGAATCGAGTTTCGAAACCCAGGTTTGAACAACTATTGAGCGGATCGCGAACTCCACGGCTGCTCGCTGCAGCGCGCCGGAAATGGAGGCGGATTCGCTCGCGCACGGGCAAGAGCGTGTTGGAAATGCTGCCGGTGAAGAAACGTCAAACCTTGCTGACATCGCTGTGGCACGTTATGCGTGGTCGAAGTGGCACTACTTTCCGGAAAAATACAGCATCGAGTGAAGTTCCAAGCGCTCTGAGCGTCCGATTCCGCGTGTTCAGCTGCCACAGGCAGCTCGATTCCCTGGACAATCATCGTGTTGCGTATGCGAAGCTTCGCCATGCGGATTTAGATATCTTCATCAAACTCCATTGATTTGCTTTGCTCATCAAGGAAGAGTCCTAACGGAAACGGTCGCCAAGCCACTTTGTCTCCATCCTCCTTGTGGACAAGTCTGCATTCAGAGGGGAGCCACTTAAGCGAGCCAACATTGCTTAGATATATTCGACCCCACATTTGGAGCCGCGTGTGCTGCAGTTGGTCCCAAGCAAAACGAAACGAAACGAGTGCAGTCACTGACCCAACTCAACAGCTCTTCGCAGCTTCAGACATGTCGAAACATCAGGACATCCAAGATTACAGGATTTTCACAGCAGGATCCTACTTGTCCGCATGTTTCCAGAATTCAGAAACTGCCACGGGCTGTGTTCTGCGGGAGGATGCGGAAGACTTTGCTGAGCAACAAGAGCTCTTGGTGGAAGCGCCCCTTCAAATGAGCTGTGTCTGTCCCGCTTCTCCGGTCTCATTGGGTCTGGCACTCACCTACACCACGAGAGTTGCTGATGCACGGATTTTGAGCAAGCACTTAACTGCGAGACTCCCCCTCTGTTGCAAAACGGAGGTTGCATCTTCATCTCCTTCAAGTTTTTGATTTTCCAACGAAACTTCCGTTTGCGCGCGTTTGGGAAACCCTAACTGCGCTGCAGAGGAACCCCGTGCAAGCACTCTCTCTTTTTCTCCTAGCGGACATGGGGGGTCAGTTCGGACCCGATCTTCGGGCGCTGAAGAACCGATGCCACTGGCATCTGACTTGAAAAATTCGACCGCTGGTCGAGGGTAAGGCGAACGACTGGTTCACCCCCCTACCCCCTACAAGAGGTATACCTGCCAACTTTCACAGGGCATTGCTCTTTCAAGGTGTCGGAAAACCACCCAACACACCAACATACGTGTTATCAAAGTTGTCATAGGCAGTGGCACAATCCTAATCCAAGAGAGATTTTCTTGTCATTATATCATTATGGCTTGCAAAGCTGGAAGGGTGTTGTCGGGCAGCACAGGTGCCAAAGAACTCGGTCGGAAAAGCACTCTGGAAAAACTTATGTGCTGCTGACTAGAAAAGCTATGAAGCAAAATCGTTTAGAAAAGAATTTGTTTGGTTTTGCAGATTTGCAGCTCATCGTCTCCCTGTATTGGACGTCTTGTTCTGCCTGCGTGCTCGAAGACTCTGGGGGCATGTTGCTCACAGGCACGCACAACTCAAATAAGGCGTTGCTCTTTCAAACTGCCCACAAATGGCTCCCAGCAGGTTTGAGGGTTTAAGAAGGCTTCGTTTTCTGACTGTGAGGGTATAGGATGTAAGGATTTGTGATTTAAGATGTTCTGTCTTACGATTGAATATAAGGTTTACGGACATGACTATACTTGATAGGTTTATGCGTGGGGGATTGATCTCGACTTGGTTGCTGCTCTCCCCACCAGAGCTGTAATGAATGTAGGTGTGGCTGGCTAGCACTCTCCACAGACTGGACCCTGTCTCTCCCTCTTTCTCCCACACGTGCGATCCTATGCAGGCAGAACCGGCGGCCGTTCCTTTTGCACTCACTGCCGGCGGCGGTTCGTCTGTGCAACGGGATAGCTCTGATTGCTCAGGATAGAAGACACAAATAGCACTTAGCTATGGGCATTGACTTGAGCCAAACGTTGCGTTGGCGGTCACATAGAAAGGTAAAGATGAGGGATGCGTAGCATGCCCCCTAGAGTCGAGGGACGCGTAGCGTGCCCCCTTCTCTTGCAATTTACACGGTCTTGCTCACAGCTCTTATAGTGACACCTTAGAACTTGACAAGGCATCGCAGTCCGTTCGCACCCCCCATGAGTTGCGTCTCCGACGCTGCTCACCCGAAAGATGGCACGATAGGACAACAGAAAATGTTCCGCCGCAACGTTGACATTGAAAATCAGAGCTTTGCATCCCAATTAGAAACGTTGTGACACTCATCTACGTCAGTAACGATCCCCTGAAATGGCAAACGAATCAGGCGTCACCGAAGAACGAAGCATTCGCGATGGCATTCCATGGGCGAAGCTCAGAGGTCACGAACTGATAGGCGAGGAAGACCAAGCGTTGATTCATCTCCATCTTCGCGTGGTCGCAGGATCGCGGTCCCAGGGCCGGAGGTTTTCCTCTGGCTACTGTTCCCGATGCTTTCCCTTGTCCTTGCCTTTGTTTCGGCCTTTGCCGGCGGTGTAGTCGTAGTAGGAGTTGGAGTTCCAGCCTCCATGCTGCTCACCTACGGTTCTCCCACGCCCTTTTGAAGGTCCCTTGGCCGAAGAAGCGCTTTCACGTTCCTCCGTAGTGACAGGCGTGTCCAGGATGGAAGTACCACCTGGAGGAAGATAGTCAGCGGCCGAAATGTGGTGTAGGGCTTCAGTACGCTTGGTCGTCGGGTTTTGCTGTCTCTCAGCCTTGGATCTATTCAATCTGTCCATGAAATGCGCAGGCATTTGCACACTGTGGTCCACCAGCAAGCCGATGGTCTGGACTGATTGATCAGAATGAGTCAGCAGAATACCGACGGGGTCGATGTACAAGAAGTCCACTGGCCCAGTTGGCGTTGGTCGTAGCACTGAGAATTGTTGGTGTCCCGTCACCATTGGAATCACCTCGCACAGGACGTTCAGGCAACAAAAGTGCATAGCCTTCACATCTTCATCCCTTTCGCTCTTCAAGTAAGTAGTAGGGTTGAAGTTGTCCCTGCCAATTCCCATCATGTTGGCTCCCCGTGTAAGCAACGAAAGCATCTGGTTTGTCCGGAAGCGCTTCAAGGTGTAAGTCCCGTTGGGATCATACTGTTTGAGGTTCTCAGGCTCCTTGGCAAAGCGAATGATCTCCTCATCAGTCACATCCTTGCTTACACCCGTTTCCCTATCCACTGCCGCCAAAGATCCCCACTTTCCGAGCACATCATAGCGTTGGCCAAGTGCGAAACTTTCCCTCATCTGGAACAACGGCATAGTCGCCCACTTTGCGAATCCTGACCAAGCCTTATAGATGGACCTGCATACCACGTATGCCATGTACGAAAGAGCGGTCATGTTCGCGTCAATGCAATGGGCATTTCGCTTTCCAGAATAGTAGGATGGCTGCATGGCGGTACGTGCAAGTTGTAGCTCAGGATCGATGTTCAAAGACGGGCCGGTAACGAAGACGGGACGACGTTCCTGTGCAATTGCTTCTGGTACTGCGTCATCAAAGTCCTCTCCTGGCTCTATGTCCATTTCTTCATCAGGTTCCTGTTGTGGATCGTCCTCCGCGATGACAGATGGTTCTGGGATTTCCTCAGGTTCCGCAACGGTCTCTACCTCCATGGCTTCCTGCTCCTCTTCGGGCGCCTCAGGCACTGGGCTGCTGCGGCTTCCATTGTCTGAGCAATGAAGTCACTGGGGATCTCCGTAGGAGTCTCCCGGTGTGGAGAACCTTGGTAATATCCGCTCGAAACGAACTGTGACCAGCAAGACGTGCATCGGGAGAAACATGCTGGAACGATGTTGTAGCATGCCGGGCATACCCTCATTCTCCGTCCATCCTCGTCTCTGCGTAGGTCTTCGGGTCGCCAATTCTTGATGACAAACTTGATTCTTTTGTCCATGTAGTGATGCCGAACCGTGTTCTCCCTGTGGGACTCCAGGACAGTCGTGAGGTCTCGAATGATCTGCTCCTTGCTGGTGTCGTGGGGTCCAGGAGGCATCTCGCAAAGCAATTCCATGATCTTGCTTGGCGTTCGGTATCTCTCGAACTCAGGAAGCAACGGTGATGCATTGTAGTCCAACACCAGCTCTTTCTCCAATCGTTCATCGTAGATCTTTTCCACCAGAGCGAAAGAGTGTGTATCTCGAGGATCAGGGACGCAAAACCATACCTCCTTGACGAAATGGAAAGGTATCGTTCGACCAACGATCATGATGCCGCTGTCTGTGATACGTCCATCCTCTCGTGCAAGATCTTGCGATGGGACATGACGGACCGCCAATGGCATGTGCTTGGCGTCTCGTCCATGTACTCGCATCTTGGTCGTTGCGTTCCGGTGATCGAACGGCGCAAACACCCCCCAGTAGCTGTGGAGTCTGCCGCCTTGGTTGCCTCGGAATTGGCGCCTATGGTCGAAGTCCCCGTCGGGGTCCTCGGAACCAGGCATGATGCCTTGCGTGACAATGGAATCCAAGTTGCGGCATGCCGTAGCGTGGAACGCACCTCCAAGACGTTGCAAGAGGGTCATAGATGGAGATATTGCGAACCTGTTCTTGTCCAACTGAAGCAAGTTGTTCTGGGGATCTGAGTGCGCAGAGTGACCAATCGTAGCCCGAACTGCCCATGGCTTCACCCAGCCGTTGCACATGTTCAGGTACCTCTGGCCGTGCCGGCAATGATCGTTGTTCTGGATCTCCGTGATCTGGTCCTGAACCGATACCAACCTGTTCGAACCTGCTGATCCAAGAGTTTCCGTGCCGGGGTCCTTCACTCTCACACACAGGAACTGCAACCGAATCTTGGCCTTGTGGCGTTTCGTGGCTGCAATCATGTTCCCTTGGAACAATAGCTGAAGTCTTTCATTGTACACTCTCTTCTGCTGTTGCTCATCGGTCCTTGAGACCGCTTCGGTGATGCGTCTGCTTTCATGGGTCCATAGTGGCTCATGCCTCACCAAGTCTTCGATCATCACCCACCCTCCTTCATCACATTTGATGACACTGTTGAATGCCACCTGGCACCTGTTGTCGAGCCATTCCGAGCCTGGGCGCCTGGCGATTCTGTGGCGCAAGTCAGATTGGATGCATGATAGCGCCCAATCCGCGTTCAGTCTGCGCTGACGGGTGATGTTGCGAAGGACAACTTCGTTCACGATGTCCCACCGATTGTTGATGAAGCTTGCACCCTTGGTTGGGATCAGGTCGAGAATCCCGCACCGGATTGGCCTTCCGCCGCCGATGGATTCATAGCCTGCATTGGTGTATCTATGAGTGTTTTCATCGTAAGCAAAGCTAGGACGGTCTCCTCGTTGAGGTAGGCGTCGGTCGCGATGGTCCGAAAGCTGCTCAATGATGTCCACCACTCGCTGGCTATTCTCTGGTCCCGATTCCTGCAGTGGTATGCCACAAGCATCATGTAGGCCCCGACGATTCTCCACATCCGTGCAGAGATTGTGTTTGTTCTCATAACGGATCAAGACCACATCACCCCGTACGGCTTCGCCTCCGCGTCGCGGTCGGGCTTTGGCCTTGGGTCGTCGGTCCGAGGATGCAACACTCACATGATCTGTGGTGTCAACGTCCATTGGCTCAGCCTCTTGTGTAGGTACTCGACGTGGATATCGAAGAAGACTTTCCTTGATAATCTGGACGCCTCGAAGTACCAGATCCCGGGTTGCAGCATTTTCTGTGCAATTGGACAGAGTGTGTAGATCACTGCCACAAGCGACACAGAACGTGATGCGGTCGCTTCCGACTGACATTTCGCCCTGAGCGAGTACACCAACATAGTCCTGAAGCTGCGCGACAAATCCTTCACGAATTGCATGCCTGGGATCAGGGCCTTCTGCACCTTGTTCTTCTTCGGGTTGCGCATCCACATCTACATCCTGTGCAGGTATTGGTGGAGCAACTGAGAACCCTGGATCGTCCGTGACGTTGTCAGCGGCCTGTGTCTCGTCGGTTCTCGCAATCTCTACAGGGTAGATATCACCATCGACGATCACTGTGAAATCAATCACGAGGTCAGCGGACATGTTGTTGACGATCTCAGCGACTGCTTCATTCTTCTTGGGCGGTGTCCTTTTGCGCGGGGAGTCAACCGTGATCAGCTCGATGGCTTCGGCCGACGCGTAGCGGAAGAATGATCTTTCGATTCCTCTCGCGCACGCATTTGCTCCCTCAAGGCCACCCCAATTCGGAAAATGACTTGGGTGTCTCATTGCAATTGTAAGAAGCCCGAGCGCCAGCTCCACTGTGTCACCCAGGAGCTCTTCCTTGGGCAAGACTGACCCTCTGTAGCATTCTTGACGCTCTTCCGGAGTCAAAAGCATCCTCATGAAACCAGCATAAGCGCAGTTCCCGGCATCGTAGTAGCAGATGTAGCATGTCTTGCCTTCGGAGTCGTACCCTCTGTCCCACGCCAACTGTTTGGCCTTTCCCCATGCCGCGTACTCGATGGCCTGACTGGCTGTGATTCGGAGACCACCGTAGTGAGAAACCGTCTTGCCGATGTCTTCATAGACCATCTCTGCACAAACTTTGAGGAACTCCTTGATGTCCACGCGAGGATCCACGAATTGAAGCCTCAGGTCATAAAGGTGCTTTGCGCAAGCCAAGGTGTACTTCTGGGACGTGATCAAGTCATTGAAGGAGCGATTTGATGCTGCATCTTCAAGGCTGAAGTATGCGCGCACCCAATGCAGTGTCCAGGATACCCGTTTCCGGTCGGCTTGAAGAAGGCTTGTGCGTAGCACTCAGCCAACTTCATTGCTTCACATCCAGGGCAATAGAACGTTCTCCCTTTGACATAACCAGTGTTCAGGGTCGCATAGGTGTCGATCCTGAACCAGTAGTGCCTGTTGTCGTAGTAGGCTTCGGGAACGGTCATGGCGATGTCAAAATCCTGCCAGGTGACTGTGGACGATTCAGCGACCGTGTCACCCTGGGCACCCGACCTGATCTGTTGCTGCTGTTCCCCCGTAAACCATGTCTGCGAAATCTTGGTGGACGTCTTGACTTCACTCTTGTCCTCCCAATCTCGACAAGCGACGGGTGAGCGACTGAGTCGGTTCGGACAGTTTCGTCCCATGAGCGAACTTTCGATGCCTCAACAAAGCACGTGGATACCATCTTCTCGCAGAACAGCTGCTTCTCGTAGATAGCGAGGCCCAATTTGAACCTGACCCGATTGTCCGGTGGTGGCACCTTTTCGACTGACAGTGTATGCACGCCTGACGAAGCATGTTTCGCCTGGCTATACATTCTTGACCAAAACGAAGATCCATGAATCACCACGCATGCTCGGGCCCGCAACTCCAGTTCAATATACATTCCCAGCGCGTGGAAGCCGTTGAACATAGAAGCTTTCTGTCGAAGGTAATTGCTGGCTGCTCCTACGAACCGTAAGTCATGATTGATGTTGACAATTGGAGGGCGCGTGGTACGCTTCCCTGCCGCAATGATAGGGTCAACGTACGTGACCTTGAGCTGTCGCTGCAAGTCAGCACGAATCGCTGCTCCGTCTCCGACCTCACTCATCGGAAATGATATGTTCTCGATGAGGATCGCCTGGAGAGACAGATGGTAGTGCAACGTGACGGTTGCAAGCTGCTCTTCAGTCAAGCCATCCAATGTCGCATTCACAGATTCCAACGATCCCTTTGTGACTTGGAAGTTGTAGTTGGCACCTGCGGTGATCGACGGGCTCACAATGTAGATCTCACTCCATCCATGCATGACGAGATTTTCTCTCACTGTATGCGTTGATCCTCTGGTCCTTGCAACCATGTCAAAGTCTTGGACGAGGATTGTGCATTGAGAGCGCATAGTCGCGGCATCAGGCTTGCCACCCATACCCAAACTATTGCGAAATCCGTTCAGCGTGTCATGGTGTTGATCCTTGCTTCTGCCGGAATTTCATCGTTGTCGACAAGATCGTTGTCTGCCTCGATCATCACTGCCGAGGTAAGCATTGGAGGAGAAGGAAGATGCACGCACGACACCAATGCCAATGCATGGTACAGCCGCGAATACATCCGTAACCACATCTTCGTGCTCAGCTTCACGTAGACCTTCAGGTTGAGACCCGTGTCGTCACTTTGAGAGACGGAACGAATCCTTGCCAAGTAGGTCACCAGTCTTCTGACGTAATGCTGAATCGGTGTGGTCCCCACGTCGTGGTTGGCCACGAACTTTGGCGTCTCATCAATGGTAGGTGGGTACTCGTCTTGATCACGGGTCGTCGCCAGCAAGCTCGAGCGACAGCCCTTTTCATCGATGTTGACATAATGGTACCAACTTTCCTGAGCGCCAGCGGGGGTTGGAGCTTCCTCCCATGTCGGTTGCGATGGTTCCTCTTCCGGTTGCGAAGTCGATGGTTGTGGAGGAGGTGCCGCAGAAGATGACGACGCCGATGCCGTTGCCTCGTCCGTCCTTGCCCTCTTTGGTCCGTGGCTAGGGGTGGCTCGAGGCTCAGCAGCGGATCCTTGCGATTGTCCCGGCGTTCTTCCATGCTCAGGGTGCACGATTCCTTCCGGTTCGAGGTTGCTTGCCGTAGGCATCGCAACTCTCCCCGTTGAGTATACCCAGCTAGGATGCCGTTGAAGATTGGGCGGAAATAGGCCATCATCTTGCATAAGCGGACTTGGTGCCCCCATCTGTTGGAATTCTGCTTCCCATATGCTCAACGTGGCGCGTTTGGTAGAGCAGTCAACCACATACCCAGATTCAACTCCGCACTGATTCCAGGTGTAGCTACGGAACGCATCCGGCAATTGGAAGCCGTTCCTGTCCTGATCTGCACATACAGCATCCACATGGTGCTTGAGGAAAGAATACGTGGTGTAGTCGGAATCAGGGAGCACATCGTTGGACCATCTGTAATGCGGGTGTCCAGTTTCTGGATCAACCCATGATACGTAGGAATGAAGCACGTGGAGACAGACACTGAACGCCTGGAGCGAGTTCATCGCAAAGGCGAGCGGATGTCCCATGCCTTGAGGCATTGTGCGCATCATCAAAGCCAGCTGGTGAACGTTGAGTGGCGTAGCGCCATCGTTGCTCGCTGCACATTCCTGGTTGTAGGTCCGTAGTCCATACCCAGTGTGTTTTGCGAACATGTACATCAGCTTGCACACCCTACATAACGTAGGCTCCGCCAACAGGTCTGATTGGTCAGGTGCTCTACCCGACATAGGCAACTTGTGGTAGTAGTCCTGATTCACCGTATACCATTGTTGAATTCTCGTGTCTGTCACAGTCTGGTAGGGCGTCTCCACGGAGTTGATGAGAACGGCGAGGTTGTAGTACCCGTCCGCACTGACGATGTTCCTTGTTGCAGTGTTCAAGTCGAACCGAACTTGTTTTCGTTCTTGTTCCAGTTCAACCACAGCCAATTTTGCATCATCGCGGATCACTTCCTCATCCACCATAAACCTGGTGATGGCATTGAACTTCCCCTCGTAGTCAGCAACAATGTGTTTGAGACCTCCACCAAACTTGATGACCATGGCGAGTATCTCCCCATAGGGTTTGTCCATGTACTCCTCAGGGGCAGCAAATAAGCAAGCTTTGAGGATTTCTCGGACTCGAATGGAAAGATCCCCTCCTGGCGACAGATTTGCACACGTGAACAGCAAGACCAACGGAGGTGCTTTGAACGCTGCCCATGTGCGAATGAGATCATTGTCGACCACTTTGTCTTTCGTAATCTTCGGCGGGAGCGAGACGCTCTGCGATGAATCCCCAGAATACATCTCCAGGAACTTGTGGAACTTCAGAAACGTTCGCATCATCCCACCAGACGGGAAAACTTCTTCGTGGTCCACTCCTTCGAAAGCCAGCTCGTAGGCATTGTAGCTTTCAGCTATGGTGTTTGCTCTGGAGCCCGGGTCATGCGCACCTACCCAAACCCCTACCCCAAAAAGCTATGAGGTTCGGGCAAATATGGCCATATTTGGGGTAAACACAATTTCCGGCACGAGGTTCTGGGTTTGGAGGCCAACAACAACAATATGAGTTCATCTCATAATTGCAAATGTTCCAAAACTCTCTATTTCCGGGCTTTTGTTTACATATCAACAGAAGCAGCGGCGGGCCGGTCAATAGGAGGCGATCACTTTCACTTGAGACTCGAATGATAGTTATAGCCCAGAACCTCATTTTCACTGCCAGTGCAGGTGTCTTTCGGTGCAGATGTACCAAATTGATGGAACTTGGGTCGTGTTTATTTCAGAAATAGAAACGATGCATTACCGCCATAAGAATGGCCCGGGCTCCAAAAGTGGCAACAGACGTCATAGTGATATTCTTACGAAATAGTGCCAACAGCGGCACCTACACGATAATTCGGATGGACACGGTGGTATGTTCAGCTTACAGCCACTTTTATGTGATGTTGCCCACAAAGCCATGAAACTAATGCTTCAAGTATTCGCGAACAGTTTGTTTTGCAGCTCGCACACAAATGTCGTGTCAGAACTGCGTCCCTACCCGGTGCAAACACAAAACTTTCCTCTGCTTTAGGGTTTGGGGTTTTAGGGTTAAGGTTTAAGGGTTGAGGGTTTTGGGGTTTAGGGTTTAAGGTAGGGTTTAGGTTTGAAGGTTAGGTGTTTAGGGTTTTTGGGTGGCCCCTCTCACTCACACGGCACTCGGACTCCCTGTTTTTTTCAACCGCCTGTCAACACGAGTCAAAACTAGGACTACGGCACACAAACCTACTGGTGGCCCTTTGCTCCCGTCAAAACTTTGGCACTGCAAACTCTTCTGGTTTGCAATGCCCTCCACACCTTGTCAGGGTGAGAGCTGGCGATTTTTTTTTGGCGACGGCTGAGACGGCGACGAGCCGCCAAACAAGGTTTGGATTCCTCGCTTGGTTACATAGGTGAACTGTTCATTCTCGCCAAACCACCGTTCGCCCTGGCTGCCCTGGCTTTTGGACGACTCCAGCTGATGGATCTTTTGGCTCAAGACGGCGATGGAGTCCTGCTGCGATTTCGTCGTGAGCTTGAGCTTGACATTCTCCTCTTTAACTGTCTCGAGCTCTTGCTCGAGACAGAATAACTCAAGGTCTTTGTCTCCCTCGAAAAACTTTTTGCTCCTCTTCAGCACATCACCTCGCGAAGCAAGCGGAAGAACTTTCTCACGAGTCTCGCCAAGGGCTTCCTCCCCATCGGAGACATCAATCTGCGATGGGAAGATCGGGGATTCCGAAGGTTGCTCGTCGGATGCCATGCTGCGCAACATGCTATTGTGGATCCCCGTTGTGCTCTCCTCGGTACCCTGACCTCGCTGGAGTGCTGCTCTGAGCCACATTTTGCATCCATGGACCCTCGTGCCGCAACAAACTAGACTAGCCGAGCTACGAACACATCCATACATGCACACACAAGCAATCACTTTCTCGCGGTCGGGTCACCCCTCAAGTCAGGCTAGCATCATGGAGGAAAACACGGGCCCAGGTCAAAATGCACTCTTATTACCTTGCATCTCTCTGATGGACATCATGTGCGACTACTGGACCCTGGTAAGCTAGCGCCTAGCACTCACTCTGAAAATGCCCCCCCCTGTGCACTGTGCATCCAGCATCAGTGGGACTGCTGCGGCGATGCTCACGATCCAGCATCGCCGCCTCTGCTGTGCACTGTGCATCCAGCATCGGTGGGACTGCTGTGGCGATGCTCCGGTCATCCAGCATCGGTGCCACTGCTGGGGCGATGCTCGGGTCATCCAGCATCGATGCCCCGGCCTTTGTTTTGCTGGCCTATGCCGCAGCATTGTTCCCTCGGAGCCATGCCAGCATCTTGGAGTAAGAATCGCCATCCTGGAGACTGCCCTCCGACTGCATCTTCTCCAAGAAAGCTTTCATTGGCCCAGCCAGCGACTCGCGAGCCATCAGCATCCTGAGGCTGTGCACAGTCTCCCCCGAGGAAACCTCGAACCAGCACGTGTCTGGCGGAATGACGATGCTGCCTTGAGCCTGCACCTGAACCATCCAGCCCTTGGTCTTCACAAGCTGGGCCAAATCCTTGGCATTCATCTTCTCGAGCTTCTTGGGCAGCTCTGCCAAGGTCGCGGCCTGCAGGTGCTTCGATGGCACCCCGCCCACTGTGAGCTTGCCCTCCAGGCAAACCATGAGCATCGGGCAGTTCATGTCTGTCCGGGTCCACAACGAGGCTGTGCCCCCCAAACGCTGGCCGAACTGCAAGCTGAAGGTGTCCTGCATCTCGGTCGGGAATCCTGCCATCGCATCCCCCTCGGAGTCGCCAATTTCAGGGTACTGCCGGATCAGCTGGTCCTTCAGCCTTTTGGCGACTGCTTTCTTGGATATCACCGCACAGCAGGAGTTCGACCCACTCGCCTTCATCTTCTCAAGCACCCACGACTGCTGAAGTCGGTAGTAGTCGAGGGTGGCCACTGTCTCGCAGAGGCTCTTCCCCCGAGCAAGATCGAAGGTGACCGGGGCCAGCTTCTCCAGCAGCTGCTTGGGGGTCAAGCTGTAGTCCACGCTGCCAAAGGAGCTTTCACCCGTCAGCTCCTTCGCCAATTTCTCGGCCAAGGCTTCCAGGGGCATGCTTGCTGCAAGCTTGCCCATCTTCTTTCCAGCGGCTGTTTTGGCAGCTGCTTTCTCTCGCTCGTTGATCGATTTCTTCGTCTTCGCCATCCAAATTCGCACGTCTTGGATCTTGTTCTTCACGTTCTTGCATGAGTCGTTGTTGGAGTGGAACCCCTTGAGGACCACTGCGATCTCCCCTCGGAGCTCGGCCATCTCATCCGCCGTGGTTGTGGCCTCCACTTCCTTCTTCTCCCACTCAGAGTCATACTTGGCGATCTCCTCACCCAGAACCGCAATAGCCCGGTCGACGTGGCTCATCTTCTCTTTCAGTTCGTCCTTCAGGTCCTGGTTCTCAAACTCACAAAGCTTGTGGCTGTCAGCGGAGAGTGCTGTGATTGTCGCCTGGTTCCGGAGGACAACATCTCCCATCGTTTGGATGGCCTTCTTCCGGGAGGCCTGCAGGGCCAACTTCTCCAGAGGCAGGCTCTTCTCGACGGCCTCGGCCTTCCGCTTTCTCTCCTCCTTTTCCTGCCTCTGGCTTTCCTCTATGGCAATTGCCTGCATCTGCAGATCCGCATCTCGGGCCTCCTCCAGTTCCCGCAGCTGGCTCAAATCCTTTGAAACCGTCAGCAGTGGGATGACGGACATGGGCTCGTCGCCGGTCTTTTCCGAGTTCGCGGTCATCTCCACAGCCAGCCTCGACCGGCCCCTTTTGATGCGGGAGTCGGACTCCTCCATGTACTCATCCAAATCCTTCTGCTCGGAGATGTCCATCCTCTGCCGCATGGCTGACTTGAGGCTGTGGGACTGTCGTCCACGGACTTGGATGCCCGAATAATCCAACACGAGCGCCTCACCGTGTTCCATTATGCTCACTGTGCTCGGATCCTGAAGCAACTTCTCCCAGGCAACCTTCGCCTCACCGAGACTCGAATAGATTCGGAGTGCCATTTCCTGAGCCGCCCATTTCTTAAAGGGTATGTAATTCGTGACATCGTCTCTCAGCGCCGCGGCCTCCCTCGACTCCTCCACGGATCCCACCGCGGACGAGAACGTCCTTTTCTTCTTCTGGTCCTCCGCTTGGCGGTTGACTTTCTGTTCGAGGTAGAAGGCTTTCTTCTCTTCAGCCGACTTCTTCTTGAGGTCCTCTTTTATCTTCATACCGTTCGCCCTCCTTTGCTTTTCGTCTTCAGTTTCTTCGCGGTTCTTGGGTTTCGTTGTGATGCGGCTGATCCAGCGATCCGTTGCCAAACAGCCATTACAGGCTCGGAGCAATGGATTTCGACCAGTCGCTGATGACAGCGACATGGTCGTCGACTGGCCACACTTTTGGCAGCACAGTGCCCCCAGTGCAGTCTCTCCGCTCGCCGCCGCAGGTTCCCCAGCCGATCCCGCAGCTGCCATGTTCACTACAGAACAGCAGTCTCTTGTACACTGTACACCCACCAGTTAACACCCTGGGCAGAGCGGCCCAACACGGCTGCGGGAAAAGCTCAGAGGATTCTTTCATCCATGGTTTCAAAAGCAACACCAAAGGCTCCTACAGCGAACTCTCGCTCTGCTGAGCTGAAACCCTACCCCTAGCATGAATATGTGGGTGTGCTATGGGAATCACACATTAATGGATTGGCTTGCTCTGTCGTGCCTCGGTCTGCTCCAATGAAACCTATTTGTTTTCGCCGTTCAGTTTCTGTCTAATTCACATCCAGCAGCACGGTTGCACGTAATTTGCAGCAACCGGCTTGGTTGCTAATTGTCGAATTAATCTGTTAGCCAACCTAGCAGTCGCCTCTCTTTCTCCGGACCCGCCTCTGCGGTGAAGCCAAATTCACCACAGAGTCCCGCTTGGACCTTTCCATTTTGAGTCTGCCGGAAGCCCAAGTCTCCACCTTTATGGGCAGTGGCATCGTTGGCTCCGGGTGAACTGCCCAAGTCTTGCACTCAGGCTCAACCTTCACCTTTATGGGCAGTGGCATCGTTGGCTCCGGGTGAACTGCCCAAGTCTTGCACCCAGGCTCAACCTTCACCTTTATGGGCAGTGGCATCGTTGGCTCCGGGTGAACTGCGGCTTGTTCATCCTCGTCCATTTCATCGCCTTCTGACAGCTGAGCTGCCAGAGCTGCCTCTGGGGGAGGGGTTAGCTGCCACAACTCTTCCTGAGTAATGGTCTGCGGCTCGGACTTCAACTTGCCCTGCAGGAAAGCAATCTCCAGCAAAGGGCACAGCATGATGCCCAAATGCAAAGGGTGGTAAGCATTACCGATTGCTTTCTCTGCTTGGGTCTGGCTGCTGAAGAGCCACGGGGTTCGGGGGTCGTGCCCCTGGAGCATAGCTTTTTCCACAAAACTCCAGAACCGTATATTGCATAAAGATTCGTGAAACAGTATCCGGGCTCAATATAAAGAATGCCCGAGAATATAATAAGTATTGGAGCCAGTTATCAAAAATGCTCCCGAATATATTCGCACAACTGAAGTCGCGATCTCTTTTCTTCCGAGCACTCGAAAGGGGCTGTTCGAAAAGGGTTTTCGCACCGACAACTTCGGTGCATAACACGTGTGGTAGAGTTTCCACAAAGCGGTTTGCGGTAAGAGAATCCGCTATGTGTCAGCACCCGATTGCCCCCCCAGGAGTGGGTGGGTGGGACAAAAATTTTCTCTGTGGCTCCCAAAGCCACTTGAGCTACAAACTGCCGGTGCATTAAACATTCGGAACTGAGACATGCGTGAAAAGAACTGCATGCAAAGACCAGACAGGTATAAAAACATTTGTGTGATAAAATCATGATTTCACACAAATTTAAAAGATTGAAATCATGCAATTAAACGGTTCGCGGTTGTCGCCATTTTGAGGGCGAAGGATTTCCCTCAAATAAAACAACCTTGGAGTTTAGGTGGAAAGAGTTATCCGCCCGCGGAAACGTGTCTTCCACAAAACTCCAGAACCGTATATTGCATAAAGATTCGTGAAACAGTATCCGGGCTCAATATAAAGAATGCCCGAGAATATAATAAGTATTGGAGCCAGTTATCAAAAATGCTCCCGAATATATTCGCACAACTGAAGTCGCGATCTCTTTTCTTCCGAGCACTCGAAAGGGGCTGTTCGAAAAGGGTTTTCGCACCGACAACTTCGGTGCATAACACGTGTGGTAGAGTTTCCACAAAGCGGTTTGCGGTAAGAGAATCCGCTAGGTGTCAGCACCCGATTGCCCCCATAACAAGTGCTGCCATGGAATGCATCCAGGGAACGTCTCTGCACTGACCAGGCCCAACGCTCTGGCCACATCATCGCCCTTGCCCCTTGAAGGTCCGTCGGCGATGTTCGACTTCGACGGTACTCGAGCGTACCACGCGTAGGAGATCATGTTGTCTTCAAGCCTACACAGCTCGCGAAGCATGCGATCCATAATGCAAGATCTGCTCACGCCCTTCACAAGGGCTAGACGTGCAGGCTCATTGTCTATCCAATAGACGACTCGCCTGCCCTCCAGCCGTTCCCGGAAAACAAGCTTTGCACAGAAAATCGCATATAACTCGACCTGGCAGATCAAGTGTTCGCTGGCCTCGTTTCGCCATGCGTTCCTGAGCTCAGGCGGGAGCTCACCTTGCAACACACGCGTGAAGCCGTCGGCCGAATCAATCATCACGGCCCCTATGCCAGCGAAGTCGCCTTCAAGAGACCCATCCGTGAAGATGTGAACCACCTCCTTTCGATCTGACACCTTCACCTCCCTTGGACGGGCACTGCCAAGAAAATCCAAAGCCCGATCACAAAGCTTTGCAAACTCCTCGGGAGAGGGAAAAGCTTCACCATGGACTATCCTATTCAAGTCAGCGCAAATGTGATTTAGCGACATGCCCACACATGAGCCTGCCGCAAAACGCAAAAGTCCAAGCAACACCTGGCCAAAATGCTTTGTCATCGATCCCTCGGCTTTGACCTTGCCAAACAACTCCACGAGCCGCTCTATTCTTCCCGGTTTGTTTGAAATCGAGAGCTTCCCCAAGTGAAGATGTTCCACTGACATTTTGAGTCCCAGAACACTGCATGATGCATCGAAGGGCAAACCTTTGGATCCAGTCCCCGTCTCGGCATATCGGATGCCAAGCAGACTCAGCATGCGGCCGCACGCCTCATCAGTTGCCTCTGCCATGTCGGAGCGGGATAACATCGGGTAGTCATCATAGAAGTACGAGCACACCACGTTCAAGACTTTGGTGAACAAGAAATGTATGGCCCGACTTATACGGTTAAAGCTAAAAACGCTGGCAGCGGCACCAAACATTAAGGCGTTCGCCACATACCAGGTTGGCTTTCCTTTTTCGTCGAAAATGACTATAACCGAAAGGCACCTATCCCGCTCGCTTACACAAAATTGTTTGTAAGCCTTCGACAAGTCTAGGCATTTGACCTTCCATGGAACATGCACACCCAGGTCCTTTTGCATCTTTGCAACAGCCAGTGCCATGGCCGTAAAGTACGCACTATCCTGGAGCCTCAAGCGGATGGCCGACCATAAGCATCGTTGAGGTGGGCCTCGTGGCCGTCATCAATGGGACGCTTCTTATCGGACTGCTGAAGGAGAAATCTCCTCACAGCCACCCAATCTTGGGTTCCGAGGTGGTCTGACACTGCATCCTCGGACTCGAACGGTCCCGAGAGGAAACCTTCAGCCGTCTCTTCATCTGAGACCTTCCGAAGTTCAGCCGCCTCGTCCGCAGAGACTTTCCTGGGATTTGCAAGGATGGCTTTCCTCAAGTCCTGGGCTGCAGCTCTTAAGGCCTCGGGAGAGAGCTTTGCCAGCCTAACGCGCGTTTCAAAGCATTCGGGCTTCGGAGCGGACCCCACTAGATGTGACCCGTCGCTAACGAGGTCCACGACCCCCATGTCATCAAAACCGTGCTGCGACAACAGGTCGCGCAGCAACAGAATGCGCTTTCCTTTGAGGACTTTTTGCATCCAAGGTGGCTTTGACTGATGCAGTGCTCTCTCCTGCGACTCAAGTTGCTTGGCCCGGATCTCCATCTTAGTCAGGGCAATCTTTTGCTTAAGCTTAAGCACCTTAGCCTCCGAAGTAAGATTTTCCTTGATGGCCATCATGGTGGCTTCGGCCAGAGGGTTATTCGAGTCCATCGGATGCGGCAGCTTAAGGGCCTCCTTTACCCACACTTCGGGACTACGATAAACCCCAACGGTAACCATCCCCTGCCCCGCACCAGGCTCGGGTCCTGCGTGCCGCGGGGTTTCACACAAGGGGTTGGGGACTAAACCCGAAGAGGCAGGCGAGGGGACAGGGTTTCCCTCTGGGGGCCCAGGGTGCTCGAAAATGGACGAAGGCTCATGGTCAGAGGGTTTCGGCAGGCCCCCCGTCTTCACCCCAATCATTGGGGCCGTGAGAACCTTCATGCAAGAGTCGTCGACGGCCGACTTGGGCACATGCTTTATGGCGGCAAACTCGGAGATGAGAGGCTGACTCTTGCGATGCTGCACGCCCTGGGCGGCGTAAGCAGCATGTTGCACGTCCAGCGGCCGCGGGCAAAAGGAGAGGCCAGAGGCCTGAGCTTGGGCGCTGAAGCGTGCAGCCAAGGCTTCAGCAAGCTGGACGGGATAGGAAGCCTCGAGGTGAGTGGCGAAAACCCAGCCATGGGGCCCGCGCTGAGCCCCCCAAGGGGCGTGATCATGAGAGCGATCGCAACGGGCACACAAGTCGGCCATCTGCTTGCAATTGGTGAGCAACCGCGTAGTTTTCGGCCGAGCCCCGCCATACATGCAGTGATCAAACTCCACCTGAAAGGTTCTGTGGCTGAAGCGATGCCAGGCAGCTTTAGGGCGGGCACGAGCCAGCGAAGCAAAAACGGCCCAAAAGTGACTGTTGGCGGGATTCTCAAGCGTGAAAGGCACAGCATTCTCAAGCGCCCAGCAGACCAAGTTGAAAGTGAAGAGGTAGAGCAGGTTTGCCTGCCGCACGCGGTGGTATTGAGATGAGGCTTTGTCAAGGCTTGGCAAACCCAAGGGATACCGAGCAGATCGCAAGGGCTTGGGCTCTCGAACGCCCTGTTTCAGCAGCGCTGATGGCAGGGGGCGCTCACGGGCTCGGCTGGCGGTACCGCAAGGCGGGGCTATATGCACTGCATCAGGAGGGGTTGCTCGAAGACGATCCATAAGCAGATCTTGCTGGGCCTCTTGAGCGAGATCCAAGCGCACTGTTGGCATAAGAGCGGCGCGAGGCCGGTGATCGACGGCCAGAGTTGCAAAGCCAGCGGCGAAGAGGGCCCGAGACAAAACAGCGGTGCCGCTGAAGACCTCCACCGCAAAAGGCTGGCGGCTCAGCTTGTGGATAGAATGCTGACACGCGGCAAAGCCCAAGCTGGAAGCGAAGTCAGCATCAGCGGTCGACAATTTGTCGATGAAATTTGTTGTGTACGCAACTAAGACTACACGGCGGCCAGACCATGGTAAGGTCGCATGTAGGGCCGATCTGGCTGAGAAGACAGCAGGGCCCGGGATCGTTGGCAAAGCAACTCCCAGAAGCCTCTTGCCATTCACCTCCAGGGGCGTGAGGCCCTGAGCATTCTGGACCCAGACTTCGCCGCCTGAGTAATCAGACAGCCCGAAAACAGCATTGCGAGCCGACTCTAGGTTATGAGTGTCGCGGTGCGCGACAGTGCAAACGTTGTCAAGGATGACTATGGCAGAAAAGGAGTGGCTGGGGCACTCCTGCAACACAAAACGAGTAAAAACTTTAGTGCTTAAAGGGAAAAGGCGGCAGTTGTTTCGCAATCCCACAAGGTTTCCATGCACCCAGGTGCCGGTGCCGAAGGAAAAACCTCCAGCTTCTGCACGCCCAGCAGTAGGCGCATCCTCGTGAGGGAGCAAGTCAAAAAGCTTCAGCAAATCTACACGACTGGCCGAAGAAAGTTCCAAAAGGGATGTTGCAAAGATTTCGGCAGGGTGCAAAGGAGGGCCCCTTGGCTCTGCAAGCACATTTGCCTGGCACTGCGACGACTGGGAATCCACAGGGTGCGCCGCGGTCCCTGCGGGCTTTCACTGATTCGGGCGAGCCTTTGTGCACTCGTGCCCCGGGTGGGCACCACCACAGCCTTTCCACCAACACAGGTGAAAGCCTCGCCCGCACCTGCCTTTCTTGGACACCTTGAACTTGCAGGAGCCGCAGTTAAAGGCGAAACACACAGGTTTGTCATTCACCTTAGTGACTGCTCCCTCAGGCACGGTAATGGAAGCAGCAGTTCCACGATCCTTGCCTTTCTTGCCTTTGCCTTTGCCTCGGCCTTTGGGGGTGTCACCTTTCTCGGAGCGCTTGAGAGGATTGGACGGCAAGCTCTGGGCAGGCAGGTGATTCAGAAACTGCAACACATCACTGTGATCGCTGAGGAGCTTAAGCTGTTCATCAAGCGGTTTGACGCGGCCCGGGGCGGCAGCAAGGGCTCCTAGCAGATTGGAGGCGGCCAGGGTGAACAAGTGACGATCGGCTGCCACGATTTGAGTCAACGCCACTCCGTGGTAGCCAGGAGGGGAAGGCCGCTCAAGTGTCACAAAAAGCTTATGCACCCAAGCCTCCATGGCCTGATATGTCGCGAGGCCCGCAAGATCAAAGGCGAGGCTCCTTCTCGCCCAAGCCTGGCGAAGGGTCCACTCGGAACCCGTGTCACAATGTTCGAACTTGTCAAGCTTGGAAGTGACCTTAAGGTTTCCATCTGAATCAATCGACAAAGCTTTGTCTGCTTTGGCCGACTGAATTTCCTGAGCCCTTGAGAGGTACTTACCGGGAGGCAGGTAGACTAGTGTCCCGGTTTCAAGCATTTCCACAAGTCGATCTACCACACCATGGGATGGTGTGGTCTCTGGCGAAAAATGTATCCCTGTGAGCCGGGATTCCTGCGCCTTTTGCCTGGCAAGGCGCTCGGCAACTGGCATCTTCCTGGTGACGAAATCGTTTGAAGGCTCCACTCGGTTCTTCATGTCACTGATTGAGAGGGCCTGGGCCTCGAAAAGCAAACGTCGCAAGCAGGAAACCTGGTGGTGGTCGGGTGCCGGTGTGAAGACTGCACGAATCCATTCCTTGACCTCTTCCTCGCTGACGCTGTTGGGCGAGGCTGAAACTGCGAAAGCCAAGGCGCCAAAAGTGCTGTATCCCTGCGCTTCCAGGGTGGCGTGATTTGCAGCAGAGAGTCCCACCTTCAAAGCACGTTCTTTAAAGGCTGCTTCCGAGTCCAATGTCACTCCGGCCATGCTCGCAACCCTCTAGCGCTAAGTGACTTGAGTCAAGCGCCTCATACAAACAGACATTCGTGCGATAACTGCAGGCTGTCACTGAGACCGACGACACACCATGTTTTGCCTAAGCTGCATGCAGGCAAAGGTGCGAGGATGGGCCAAGGCCCAGATCTCCTCTGATCGTCGAAAGCTCGCCTCAAACCGGCTCCCGGTCGCGCGCTCTCCGGCACTGAATGCAGCAATCTGGATCTGCTGCTGCCGCGCCGGCCCTTCCGAATTTCATGTACGCTGCGGTCAAGAAACGACCACAAAAGAAATCCGTGCTTCGAGGGTCCTTCAGGCAGTGAACAACGCCTGACACCCGGTGCACGTAAACAAGTTCCAAGTCCACCGGCTGCTGAAAAGGTGCTCTCGCCACATCGGCTCGGTCTTCCCCCGAGAGTGCTTCCTCGCTCCCTTCGGAAGTCGAGCCACCCTCCTCTCCGCTAGCCTCATCGAGAGGCCCGATTGCGGGAGGGATCGTGTTTGCCTTAGGCTCAGTTGGCCTTCTATGCGAGTTTTCAGCGGCTGCAGCGAGGACTCTATCAACCTCCGGCAAATCCGGATCATAGCGTCCCTCACGAATGTCGATGAACATCGCGAGGATCTTGCCGTAGAGAGCGGTGTATGCCTGCCTAGAGTAGATCAAAGGAGACTTGTCTTTGGGCTTCACGTGATGGCCCACCAACCTCTGGTCACCAGAGGAGAAAGAGACCGTCGGGCACCGGGAGGTCCAAGTAGTAAGTGTCGCCTTCAGCGAGTGGGAGCCGCGCTTCAGGACTTCTTCCTCTTCAAAGCCAGCCCTCAAGAGGAAATCTTGCAACCAAGAGGTAGCCTCCCCCGCTAACATAGGCAGGGAAGTCCATTCTCCGGAAGTTTCCGACCAGCCCGGCAGGGTGAAGGCCCCAAGCTTCAATCCTTGGTTTTGGCGAGCTTCGAGCCAACGGTTTGCCCGCGGAAGCTTTACACCCGATCCAATCGCTGCATAGGGCAGCAGCCGGGTTTTGGCCTCCTGAGTCTTCGAAGTCTTCGAGGTGAGGCCTTCCGCAATCACAAAGGTCTCGCCATGGGAGGTTTGCACGGTGATTGACTTCAGCCTTTGCGAATCCGTCCACCTCGCCCCCGAGTGTAGGCAGAATAAGTGCTGCCCCATGATACAAGCGTCTCGGTCGTTCTCCATGTCGATAGCCGTCTCCAGCGCCACGACCATCTTAAGAGTGAGCTCATCCCGTTGATTTAGGGGGGCCTTTGTCAGGTAGAGGTCTGCTGCCAAACCCTTGACCCTTGCACTGATGCAGTCGTCGAGGGCGACGTGCCTCAAGACGGCCACCCCATGCAAGAAGCGAAGAGCTTCCAGGAACTGGGAGGCCGAAGTGGGGCCCCCTTGGCCACTCTGGAAAACCTTCATGTAGTCGAAGAGGTGCTTTTCACCGAAAGAAAGCGGCGAGTGCAGGGAGCCGTTCAGTGCCCACCTAAAGAACTTCAGAAGGGCCGAAGTTCTCTTGCATAGGGTGCTGGTGGCCTTCAAGCGGAAAGCCGCCACGAAAGAGCTTTTGATCTCGTCTTCTTCAGCCGCACGACCGACCAAGCCTGCTAGGCTCATCCCCAGCTGAGTGGCCTCGACGTCGAAAAGGATCATAAACTTCAAGTTCTTTAGCGCGTGTGATCTAGCCTCTTCCTCGGACCTCTGCACAGGCATCCTTTCCAAGTATTTTCGAACCATGGGGTTCAGCTTCAGATTAAGCTCCGTCTCCAATGCCGGCTCGGGGTCCAGTGAGGTAGCAACCTCGGGGATGCCAATCAGCCTCAAAGGTCTCTTAACTTCCCAAGCGTAGCTCAATCTGCCTGGGAGCTCCCAGGCTTGTTTCGGCACTGTCTCGGCAGCCTGCTTCCTTTCAAGCTCCGCCGCAACCCTTTGCACATCCCTGTCGTCCATAGGCGAAGCCAAGAGTTTCGGAGCTTCGGGTCCACGTTCGACAACTGACCACACTGAAGCCTCAGCTTCATCACTGGCAGGCCGGCGCACATCGCCGTACCAAGCTTCCTCGGCTGCGGAACCGAGATCGCTCCAGCCACTCACTCCAAAGCAGGCGCCGTCATCAGCCTCCTGAAGATCAAGTTGGTCCCTCGCGTCACTTCCAGCCCGGGACAGCAAATCGTCAAGATGTTGTTGAAACTCGAGATCGCCTTGTTCGTCCTCCAACCGGACGGGGCTTTCGCAACGAGGCTGTCCTTCTGAAAGATGAGAGTTTTGGTCTGGCTCTGGCTGAATAGGGACTGGTTCAGCCGGGGCTTCCTGCGGAGGTTCCTGGGCCGTAGAACCCCTTAATTCACAGGAATCGGCCGCAAAGGATTCCATGGCAGAAGAAAGCCTGGGTCAACAGCTTGAAACAAAACTTGCATGACGAAGCTCAGCCAAGTTTTGGAAGGCTTGCAACATGTGCAATCAAGGCAACACGCAAGACTGCGGGGCACAGCGCTGAGCTTTCTAGCACGATGTCCTCCTGAGCTCAAAATTGTAGCGGAGCCCTGGAAAAGAGGCGACCCTCAAGAGGCCGCGTGGCACTATCCAGGGTTGGGGGTCCGCCGGAAAGCAAGGGCATCGGCTGAGGCAGGTTAGGGATTAGGGTCAGCGCCGCGAAGGGCCAGCACCGCAGCCTCGAGAACAGCAATGCGCGAAGCCTGCTGCTCGAGCCCCTGAGTCAAACTCTGGATTGCACTGCTGAGTAAGAAGAACGCACTTGTGTAGGAAGGGTCCTCGCCAAGGCGGCGGACCGCACCTTCATCCTCCAGGAGCAAATGCTGCAAGCGGCCCTCAGCAGAAGAGACCCGATAGTGCAAAAGCCTGAACTCAGAAGCTGGAACCTGCTGTTCAAGGGCAGTGGCAGCCTCACGAAGAACCTGAGCAAGAAGAGAGCCCCCTGACGGAGCACGCCGTGGCGGGCTCCTGGATCTGGAACGAGAGCGGTCTCTCTCGTGCGGAAAACTGGGGGCCGGCGCACCTGACTCTGAGAAGGCCTGCGACCACGGAGGCGGGCCAGCAACAGGCTGCTGAATCTCACGAGAAGCACGCAAGCTCTCTTGCAAATTTTCCAAGAATGCCCGTTGGGACTCGGTACAAGCGTCACTCATTTTAGGAACGAGGAAAGCAAGCCCTGAAGGAATCCCAAAAGGAGGCACTCTGCGGTTCGCGCACTTGCTGGAGCTCGGCAAGCTGACGTTCCACCTCGCGAATACGGCGCTCACAGGCTGTCACGTGGGCACTAAGGGTGCGCAGCTGCAAATCGAGTTGATGCACGTGCCGACTAACCAGGCTCACTGTTGACGGAGAGCGACTGCCGGAGCGACCAGAGGAATCAAGATCAACGTTCCACAGCTCCTGTTGGCGCATGCAGCGGGCCTAGGACACACCGGCCAGCACACAGACTTTTCCCCGAGGGTACTAAGACTGCACACCGGCTCCCCCGCTACAAAAATTTTCTTTGTGGCTCCCAAAGCCACTTGAGCTACAAACTGCCGGTGCATTAAACATTCGGAACTGAGACATGCGTGAAAAGAACTGCATGCAAAGACCAGACAGGTATAAAAACATTTGTGTGATAAAATCATGATTTCACACAAATTTAAAAGATTGAAATCATGCAATTAAACGGTTCGCGGTTGTCGCCATTTTGAGGGCGAAGGATTTCCCTCAAATAAAACAACCTTGGAGTTTAGGTGGAAAGAGTTATCCGCCCGCGGAAACGTGTCTTCCTCCTGTAGCATGTACCTATGCAAGCTGTGCTCTTGCCAAGGGCGCTTCTCCTTGACATCTTGTGTCCGAAGCAGCCACAGCTTCGGCCCTTTTGTTCGCAGAGGCGGGGTGCCGTCGTAGACTATACCGCCGCCGAAATCCTTCAAAGGATTGCGGTCCAGCTCGATCACGGCTATCTCGCCTGCTTTCCCATTTTCTATGTCTCCCTGCACACGACTCAAATAGGCCGCCAAGTTGCACTGCATGTTTGGGCAGAGTGATCCTGGGTCCGTTGGTTTAAGCACCTTTCCATCGCCATGTTTTTCGACCAACACGGTCTCCAAAGGCACCTTCACCTTGCCACCGAGGTCTTTCATGCTCAAAGGCGGCGGCAGGCCAGGCAAGCCTCGGAGGCAATCCCTCCTCAAGCCCCGGATCCACAAACGCTCCCGGTGCTGCGGGCAAAGCTGACACAGGTCATGCACTTCCACGGAGACAGCAAACATGGGGATGCACGCCCGCAGTCGCTGCAGCAGCTCCCGCAGATATGGAGTTCCACGCAGCCGGGGGCTGTTTTCCACAGCGAAGGCTAGCAGCTGACCCTGCCAAGCCTGAGCTATGATCCAGCCGATGCAGACATCCATGACCGAAGCTCTTGCATCAGCTGTGCCCTGCTGCTGTCCGGTTCCTGCCCATGGCTGGCACGGGGGGCCAGCCACAATGGCTTCCACGGGCAACAAGCTCTCCGGATTAACTTTCTCCACATCGCCGTCAGTGCCCAATCTCAAGGCTTGGACACCGCTAGCACCACAAAACCTCTGCAAGTTATTGTAGTAGGGAAGCAAGGAAGCTTCCGTGTCAAAGCCCTGTGTGGACAGGTACTGGCTTCCTGACAGCTCACACAACCGTCGTAGCCCTCCCAGTCCAACACAAGGCTCAGTCACCCTCAAAGGGCGGCCAAGAACCCGCAGCACTCGTCCGGCCCTGTAGCCGGCGATCTCTGTGTCCAGATGATCGTCGGCCATTGGCCGGCAGGCCGGTGCCCACCGGTCCTTCTTTCCAAAGGGGACGGTTCCCTTTCTAACTAGTTAGCTAACAAGCCACTGTGAGACAAATCTTGACGGGAATGCACCTTCTTGCCAAGCTGCAAACACAAAGGTTGAAACTGATCCGCAGAATGTGTGTTCAAGCATCAACCTTCTGCTAGCAGTCAGCATGTCAGACAAAAGGAAGCGGGGTGCTTCGCCACAGAGTAGCCGTGCGGTTCAAAGGGTCGAAAGAGAGGAGGAGACCCGCACGGTTGCCTCCGTCAAAGGAACAGCAAGTGGTGAGGCCGGCCGGCACGAAAGATCCCGCACACCGCCACCTAGCCATCAGGCCAGGTGGCGGTGGTGCTGGAAACTCAGCATTCAAGATGGCGGGGAGCAAATCTGGTGGTGGAAATGGTGGAAGCAATGAAAGGTGAGCTGACGTGTGTTTCTTTTTTCTCTTGCATGCCTGATGGTGTGCAACAGACCGCTAAGAGCAGCTGCATGACTCTCTCACTGCATGACTATGCATGATTCGTGCCTGAAGACTCGGAGTTCAAAAGTTGTGTTGTTCCGTGCATACAGAAGCTTCGCAGCTTCGCATTTGCAAGCATAGAGCAAACAGCATGCTATGTGTGACAACTGTGTGTGTTGTGTGTGAAGACTTTAGATACTGGTTCAACCCTCGCGAGCCAAACAAGCAGCAAAAGAACCTGGAAACAGTCTTGAAAAGGCAGGACAGTGGCTTTTTGCTTTGCAACGTAGCGAGAAAGGTTCTTCGCTGACGTGGGCAACAGCTTCGCTTTCGAAACTGGTCGTCTTGTAGACGAGCAAGCCCTCCAACTAACAACAGAAGTCCGAAAACGTGACGGCCGTTGCACCTTGGTGCCTAAAGTTGGCCGGTCCGCTGCGCTATGCAACGAACTTGCTAAGAGTAAAAAGTGTAAAAGTGGAAATGGAGTCCAAGTAAACATCTTGTATGATGTTGTCTCAGGCCCCAACCCCCGCGCGCGCGCGCGCGCGCGCGCGCGCGCATCATAATTTTGGTGACGTTTTGGCCCACTAAAACTGTACGAAAAGGTGGCCAAACGCACATCCATAGTGCTATACATGTGTGTACCGATGCATGGTCACACAGAAATATGCTGGTTTGACAAGCTGGCCGATGCAACACAGAAGATTTGAGTGCGCAATGCCAATTTAGCTACGCGCAACCCTGAACTTGTGCATGCCCGTATTGCAAAATTTCACAATGTCGTGTGCACTGTGAGAACAAAGGGCAAACAAGAGTAAAAGAGTAAAAGGAAAGGAATCCCTGTTACAGTGAACCCCAGACGACATGCGAGATGCAATCTCGGTGAGTGCCACACCAGTTCGCTGGACGTGGTCACCGGCTATCTGCTGGGCTCCTTCTGGTGGGAGTCCGGACATTTTGTTCTAGTCCCAGCAGCGCTTACCAATGAAGCAAGGACGAGTCCTCAGCGCGGCCATCTTAGGGGCCTTTCTTGTTTGGGCGCCAAAGACCATAACTGCATCCACAGCCTATGCAAAACCTGTCACAGCGCATGTGAGTCAGCTCACACGCGTGGACATTCAAAGGCTCAAAGCCAGAAATGAACATCACTGTCACAGCTGATTGCCCAAAAAGTTTGAGCTCACCCGCTTAGCACGGTGGGGCTCGAAAGAACGAAACAAGTGTTGTCCCATGGACCCCCGAAAATCATTAAAAAGCGGCAGAAACGAATGAACGGAAGAGCATCGGCCAAGCAAACGAATTATGGTTCACACTACCACTCGAGCGGATCACTGAAAGTGAGCCTGTAGCAGTTCTCCGAGCGAGACTGCGGGCTTTGAGATAGGCCTCAGAGGCTCATCATCACCAGAATCCGCAATTTCTGGGACATCTTCGGTGCCTGATGGTACCTGGCGACGGACCAAGTGCATGTCTGCTACATCAGCTCTCACTGCCCATATGAGGAAAGTATCCAGGACCTCGCGAAGTACTTGTGCATGCGTCAGTGGCCTTGAGGATCGCGCGTCATCACATAGATAGACCTGTTGATGAGTGTATAGCAGCGCTTGATAGTGTCCTGCATCGCGCGTTGATCCGCGCCGTAGCGCAGTGGCCACTACGATGTAGGACTGCCACACAATCAAGTGCTCACGATTATCTATGCCAGGAGCCTGTGTGAAAACGGGCATACGAAGTCCGCAACCTGGGATGGCAAGTTCAGCGCACGCTCCTTCCACTAGGGTAGGTGCGTCGCCCACCTGGATGCATATGAAGTCGGCCTGAGCAGCCAGCGCATGCAGTCCGTCCATGCATGCATGCCAATGTCGAATGTGATCCTGTAGTGAGGCTCCCTCGGAAAGAACAGGCAGCATGATAGGCGTGCAATCTGAGGTGATTGTTTCACCGTCGCGTCTTTGTTGCCATGAGCCAGGCCACTGAGGAAAGAGCTGGCATTGGAGCCCCCACTGATAAAATTCAGCAGCATCGTGCTGAAGCCCGTATGCATGACCACATTCCCAATCAGTAAGTGCGTTTTGAAAGATTGGGATATCATACACTGACGCTTTCCATTCGAAGTGGTCAAGCACCTGTAACATACCCCGAAACCATGTGTGCAATGCCCTCGCTGAAGGCAAAGAGGCAATCACCCAAAGATGAATGATCAGCACCGCATTCATGTAACAGCAGTTACAGTCATTGAAGAGCCGTAGTTCGAGGACTTCATGTTTTACTTCGGGCCGAATACACACTTGGAGATCTGTTCGCTCAGCTTCGACCTCTTCAGATTCGCCGGGCGCATCTGGCACATGAGGAGCTGCGTAACACTGTTCCCCACCAGTCGCATCAGATGCTGCCAAAGCTGCTGCGCTCGTTCGTGGCGTAGGGAGACATCCATCTTCCAAGGCACGATGATGGTTGGGCTTTTCAAGTCCAAACTCTTGAGCGCTTTCAAAGCTTTGAACTGGTTGATCATCTCTGGCAGTTTGACTAGTTCCGCAATGCTTGCGATCATTGAGACCATTTCCGTCATTGGAATGGGGGTCTTCGTTGTTGGCTTGAGTGACCTGCTGGATGCATCCCAGGCCATGAAGACCCACGCTCCATCTGCATTCAGCACGCCCTTGTCCCGTAGCCCCTGCCCGAGCTCCGTTTGAAGATTGGCCTGGACCATTTCCACTCTCGCGGAAAGCGCACTCCAAAAGTTGGACGCCATGCGTAAGCGAAGAGGAGCATCCACGGTGTTGTTCTGAACTTGCCGATGCCAAGCTGCCGAGGTCTCGACCAACGTGGGTAGACAGGAGCCAGCTCCAGCTTGGATGAACAGGATGATCTCCGTGTTGAGGGACATCGCCTGAAGGGTGGCCTCTTGTCTCAAGATTAAGATCGTCAGGAGTCGGATGATCTGCCGCATGTCCTGTGGATCGTGAGCGTGATCTGCTTCGAGACGGCGTTGATCGTTTTGTCCGCGAGGTCGCTTGCCAGGCGGGGCCCGAGATGGTGTCTGCCGTTGCTGGGGCGTTGGAGCCTGCGACACGAGCTGGCGGAGCATTGGAGAGCCTGAAAGGACTGAGCCTAGGGATTGAAGTAGCTCTTCGTGGCTTTGCTCCGTTCCCACTCCCATCATCGGGTCCATGAGCTGATCCGCGGCAGTCGTGAGGCCGTTGTTGACGAAGAGCGGCGCCCCGGTCATGATGGCTATCAGTTTCGGCAATCTTCCCTGCAGGTCGAGCCAATGAGTGCTGCATGTTATCCAATGTCTGTTGCGTCTTGGTGCCATGCTTCAGATAGTGCTCAGGAAACACACAGGAGGGCATGATAGCCCCACATTTCTTGCATTTCACTGTGCCCGGAACGGTCTTACTGCATTGAGCCCTGTACTTCGTCGGACCATTGCGAAGATGTGCTCGAAGATGCGCCTGATTTGAGAAGGACAGTGGCGGGACAGTGGCGGGACAGTCGCGGGACAGTGGCAGGACACCGGCGGAACAGTGCCGGGGTGGCGGGCAGTGGCGGGACACCGGCGGGACACCGGCGGGACAGTGGCGGGACAGTGGCGGGACAGTGGCGGGACAGTGGCGGGACAGCGGCGGGACAGGGGCGGGACAGGGGCGGGACGGTGGCGGGACGGTGGCGGGACACCGGCGGGACAGTGGCGGGACAGTGGCGGGACAGTGGCGGGACAGTGGCGGGACAGTGGCGGGACAGTGGCGGGACGGTGGCGGGACGGTGGCGGGACGGCGGCGGGACGGTGGCGGGACAGAGGCGGGACACCGGCGGGACAGTGGCGGGACAGTGGCGGGACAGTGGCGGGACAGTGGCGGGACAGTGGCGGGACAGTGGCGGGACAGTGGCGGGACAGTGGCGGGACAGTGGCGGGACAGGGGCGGGACAGGGGCGGGACGGTGGCGGGACGGTGGCGGGACGGTGGCGGGACGGCCGGGGAGGCCCCTGGACTGCCACAGGAAACCGGGGGTGCGGCCGGTCCGACCCGGCGGGTCGGGAGGGACACCGGAGGGACACGGGAGGGACATGGGAGGGACACAACCCCTCCCCTACTTAAGCCTGGAATCCAGTGGGTTGTCGAACCTCCACCCCAAACCCTCGCGATACCACAAAAAATCCTTGAAGCCCTGCTTTCGACTGTGATACACAACGGTTTGCACTGCTATGCCCTGTTTTTTGCATCGTGCGGTCCGGCACGGTGAAGTTTGCAACTGTAGTGTCGGCTTGGCACATCTACACACTGCTTCTGAGACCTATCGTGCTATAAAACCTAGTGTGACATATTGTAACCCCTTAGATACTATAGTTCTCCCTGTGCCTGCCCATTCTGTGTGAAACGAAGGGCCTAACAGCATCGGTGCCCTGCAGCTCGGAAAAACACCCTACTTATTTCCTAACATATTAGGTATGGATATCTGTGTGCACACAACACATACATACAACATCTAAAACCTGGCTGCAGGCACACCCTGTGCTTGCCGCTTGCCCTTCAGGGGCCCTTCAGAGGATCCTCTCGCCCAAAGACAGAAGTCGGTTGAACGCCACCACCCTCTGATCTGAGGATTCGCCCCCCTCGCTCTGGTGGCTCTGGCCCTGCCGACTCTGTCTCTGGCGACTCTCCTGGCGGCGCCGGGAGTGCTTGGATCTGCTGCGGCCCCGGCCTCGGCTGCGGGAGTCCAACCGCTGCCTCTGCACGGAGACAGACGGGACATCGATGACATCCCGGCCACGGCGGGGCACTATCACCACAGCGCCCCGGCTCCGTCGCTCGCGCGAGCTTCCCCTCGATCTCGGCGGCGAGGCTACCGAGGCATTGCTTGGCCTGGAGGCCTCGCTTCGGACGCTTCGCCTCGATAGCCCGCCTCGCCTCGACACCTCGGACCAGGAGCATGGCCGTGCCCTTTCCTTTTCATCATTCTTGTCCCGGTGATCCTTCTTCTTCTCTTTCTTCTTGTTTTTCCGCTCCTTTGGCTCCTGCGGAGGCTCACTGGGCTCTGCCGGCTTTTTGGCGCCGCAGCCGTACTCGTGCTGCTCGCGGTCTGGCGCCTTAAAGAACGCCTTGCCGCAGAAGCGGCAAGGGAACTTTGCTGGCGGGGGTTCCAATCCCCGCAGCTTTTGCTGCCATGACATGCAGCCGCTGTTCGATGTTATGTGCATGAACAGCGTGCTTCTTGGCTTGATTGCCCAACATATTGGGCACCGCACCTTCTCCTCCACCCATTGTCCTTGCTTCGTATATCCTGCCGGCTTCACCGTCTCCAACTCGGCGATCTTGAAAGCATGGACCGCCCCATAGGGCCCCCATGTCTTCTTCTCCTCTTCGTCATCATCCCCGGCCCCGGTGCCGGTGAGGCCGGTGCCCTCATCATGGCCGCCCTGCTTCAGCAGGGCATCAAAAGGGGAAGTCTTCCTCTTCTCCTTTTTATCTTTCTCTTTTTTATCTTTCTTCTCTTTCTTTGCCCGTCGGCTGCGGCTCCGGCCCCGGGAGTGCGACTTGCTCTTGGATTTCCCATAGTCTGCCGAGCCATCGCTCTTCTCCTCGCTGCCGCTCCCGGACTTTTCCTCGGACTTTTCCTCGGATTTCTCCTCGGACTTGTCCTCGGACTTTTCCTCGGATTTCTCCTCGGACTTGTCCGAGGAATTGGACTTGCCCGCAGGCTTGTCCTTTTCTGAATCCGAGCTCTCTTCTCGCGGCTTGGGGCCCTGCTTCGGCTCCGGCATCGGCTTCAATCGGCCTGGCGGCAAGGCACTCAAAAACAAAACTGTCAATCCTAACATACCCCAACACCCCATCCCTCACCCTCATCCCTCAGCCCTTTCCTGGACTCACCGCCTGCATGCCTTAAGTACCGTCGGGGCCTGCAAGTCGAGAAAGACTCCGGCCCTCCGACAGCACCAAGGCACCGACTGCATGAGTATTTCTTGCTCGCCGCCACGTTGGGCTGCACGAGCCTCTCTTCTTGCTCGCCGCCACGTCGGGCTGCACGAGCCTTTCTTCTTGCTCGCCGCCCCGTCGGGGCTGCACGAGCCTTTCTTCTTGCTCGCCGCCCCGTCGGGGCTGCACGAGCCTTTCTTCTTGCTCGCCGCCCCGTCGGGGCTGCACGAGCCTTTCTTCTTGCTCGCCGCCACGTTGGCTGCACGAGCCCTGCTTGAACTTGCTTGCTCGCCGCCACGTCTGGCTGCACGAGCTGCTTTCTCTACCCTGGAAAAAACATCCAAAACTCCCGCCCTAACCCTCTTTACAGTAAAGGTCCCACAGCGGCCCCGCCTCCACGCAGGAACAGCTGCAGCATGGAGGCTCCAAAAAAGCTGCGGAAACGGCAACAGCGGCAACAGAACCATCAAGCACTGCTCTGCCAAACAACTCTCACTGACATGCTGATGTGCTGTGCAGGCAAGACATGAAAACTGAAATCGATCGTTCATCTGCTGTGCTCAGAAATCAGAATCGAACATCACATTACGGGCATGCAACTGTCCATCAACTTTTTGTGCAACATATAACGACAAGCTGCTGCAACATGCTGCAACGATCTGCACAAAGTAGAAAAAATTCCTTCATCATGCGAATTGGTTCACGCACCCAGCCGCTGCCTCTCTTTCATTCGGGACACAGAAGCGGGGTCTGGGTTGAATGCAACATGCTGGCGGGTGTCCTCGAATCTGTGTCCCTCTTGGCACCAAACCAGAAGCCAGGCCACACAAGTGGCCTGGTCACAATGGCTCTTGAGGAAGCTGTATCGCCGGCACTTCGCATGCCGTGTGCATTGTATGAATCCTCGTCTATGACCGGATGAATGACTCCAGTTATCAAAGTGGACTGTCAAGTCCGCCATTCCCGGAACACGGCACGGAACGGCAGGCAGACTGGGCAGGTCCAAAGAAAGCCGCAAGATGCCCTGCTCGGGTCTCGCAGCACTCTGTCCGTGTGCTGGCCTTTTCCGCTTTCTCTCGAAAGCAAACTCCTTGCATTGCTTTAAACTGAAGTCATTCACAGCAGAGAGAGTAGTTTCTTTCAGAAGCATCTCATAATAGGCAACACTGCCTGAGTGGGAGATCTTGAGCAAGCCCTTTTCCCACAGGCTGACATGAAAACACAAGGCTTTCAAGTGCATTTCTGGCCTGTCCAAGAGACCTGAGGGCAAGTTCAGGGCCTGCCCTCGGTTGTGCCAATCACCGGTCGCAGCAGCTTTCCATCCATCCTGCAACAGCATCTTCAACCACGCAAGTTTATTCCTGCCGGGGCCATTGTTCATGACCGTCTCTTCTTGGCAAAGCGGTGTTGGGTCTCGGAGAGCCAAGCGACTGGTGACCTTGGTGGCCTCGCTCAATGCTACAGTGACTGCTCCAAAATCGTCCACGCGAGCCTGGACAAGTCCCTTGTCTACAAGGCTCCTGCATGCATCCGCATTGTAATGCGGAAGCTGAATGACATCAACAAAGTTTTCACCCAGTGCACGCCTTTCAAGAAGACCCTGCAACAAGGATTGCTGGTTGTCTGGGAGAATGCCAGCTTCGGCTTGCGGCCCTGCTGCTGCATGCTGAAGCGACACAACTCCATCCTCACGTGCCAGATCATCCAGCATGTCATCGTCTGTGACGAAGGCAGGCAATCTGAGCGCCGCAGAAGGGCCGTCGTGCACAAGGGCATCTGAAGACCCTGCCTGGGGCATGATCTGCACTTTAACCGAAGTTGCCTTTGCCGTCCAAACACGCAGTTCCGAGGACAACAACTTCAGCATGGCCGGAGTTGCTACCTTTGCGAAATCCAACGTGTGTTGCATTGTGTTGCTGTACAACACATGAGGCACGGCCGGCTGTTGCAGATCAACAGCAGTGAAGCGGAGCACATGCACAAAACCCTTGTGGCTTTCTTGAGCCAGGGCCTTGTTCTGTGTTCTTCTCTCAGGCCTCGCATCCACCACATAGCCGTAGATCAAGTCCTCGGCAGATACGTCTGGATTGTCCTCGGGCAGCAAAGCCTCAGCAAAACTTTCCAAATCCAAACATATCTCTGGATGCACAGCCTCAGAGTCCTCTGAGGGGGGCCCTGCCAACATGGCCCGGAAAAGGCCTTCAGGCAAGCTGAACAAGATGCCACTCTGCAATTGGGACTTCAGGTAGTCTACTATCATCCACTGTTTTTTCTCCAAAGTCTTGACTCCTGATGCATCGTCCTCAGCCGCATCCTGGAGTGCCAGCTGTGTTCTATCCTGCAAGGCTTTCGCAGCTGCTTCTTCATCAGCCTGGTGGTCGAGAAAATGGTCTTCTTCGTGATAGCCGTAGATGCGAGCAACTCGGTAGCTGCGGGTCTTGGTCATGCATTCGGCCTTGGGCATGATGTGCGAAAGCAGTTCCAGGTCCAGCCCTTTGGAACCCCAGTTGGCTTCCAAGAAACTACACTCCTTAGGAGTGTCGATCATACTCTGCAGCTGGCTCCTGCGGGCCCGTGCACATGTCATTGCTGGCCCAGCATGTCGAAGTGTCCTCCGGCAAGCTATTTTGATCAGCACGTGCTGTCGCTCTGTGCTTCGTTCCGCCATGGGGCAGAACGAGCGATCTTGGATTTCAGCAAATGCCAGGGGAAAGTCCTCCAGCACCTTGTCCGCGGGGCTTTCGCAAAAGCTCCATAACTGCTCAGCCAATCCTGCATCTCCTTTTCTGTGAAACAAACTCTCAAGCAGTTCCGTGGTTCGACCCTGCCCCCGGAGAGACTCGTACTGAGTGAAACACTCTCGAACAGCATCTTTGGATTGTTGCAAAGAATACAGGTCTGGTCTTGCATGATGGGCAAACCCGGCCGCAAGCAGATGAGGAACATGACCTAGATAGTCCAGTTTTCCCTTGACAATGGAAGCCCATTTGTCACGGGCTTTCTGGTCCATCAAGGCCATTGCAGCACCCACCTCGTCTGGAAGCTCCAGGAGCACCTCTGTGAGCGAGGCGCTAGCCAAACGATAGACCGAGTTGGTGATCTCATCCCTGTAGCCTGCACAGAGCACACAAGATCGTTTGCCTTTCCACGGGCACTTGATCGTGGTCCGAGTCCGAGAGGACTTGTTCTCCAGCAGTTCCTTCTCGTGGCAAAAACAACCCTCAAACCAATGTGCCCAACCTTGGACAAAGCAAGCAAACATGAAGGCCCAATGCACATATGCAAGATGGAAAGGATCTTTCAGAGCAGCATCGACCATGTCGCACAAAGCAGCATCGGACGACAAAAGAGAACGATCCCAATGCTCCAACAGAATCGGCCTGACCTCCAAGTAGTTCTTCAACGTTACATGGAGACTCTCCCACCGCCAGGACAGCAGTTCACCATGGTATCGTTGAACAATCCGCCTGTGCTCTCCGCTGGCATGCTTCAGCATGACTGAAACCACGATCTCCTTATAGCTTCTGTTCGTCAAAAGCTTCGAGACGGCAGACACCTGCTTTTCGACTGCATCCCACCTTGGGCACCCTTTGCAGCACTCTTCAAGTGAATTGAAGAGCACGTGGAGGATCCCTGGATGCTTCAGGCTGTTGAAAAGGAAGGCTTCACTTGTGCCAGCAGCCAGGTTTTCTAGGGTGGCCTCCTCCTTCAAGGATGCTGCTAAGGATTTCATGGCAGCCTCGTCGCCTATGGGCCATTCCGGTATCAATCGCTCCGTTCCTTGATCTGAAACCCAGCCCTTCACTTGTTTCCTGTAAAGCTGGAAATGAGGCTCTCCAGCCTCCAGGATTATTGCAGACTTCAACCTTTGGGCCTTGACAAATGTCCTGGCCTCTCCTCTGGCCAAAGTCATGACAGGCATTAACCTAAATTCGTGTGAGAAACCTTTAAATGGGTCTGCCGGTGGCATGAACGGCAACTTTCTCACAAGAACTTCCTCTGTCATTGCCAAGTATTCGTACCCCCCTTGGGGGCTGGCATCCATGCTCAAGAATCTGCTGACAGACGTGTGAGAACAGAGGGCTTGCTCTGCCATCAGACATCTTCTGTGGTGCATGTGAAGCCAATCCAGGCGAAGCATTTGGGTGTGGAGTTTGTACTTACCAGGCACAGACTCAAGCATCTGCTGAAGAGCTTCAGGGTCGAAGGGCCCTAGCTTCGGCTCCAGGAAACGGGCCACGCAGCTCACAACGACAGGAATGTCCTTGGCATTCTGCATGGCGAAGTTTAACCTGACGATTTGTATCTCCTGCATGGAGCTCAAACGCACAATGCTTTTGTTCCATCTGGCCTTAGCTCCAGCGACTCCACGTGCTGCTTTAGCACGTTCTTCCGGAACTTCTTCAGCACCGTCTGCTGACCCCTCTGCCTCTGCCGCCTCTGCCTCTGCCGGTTCCAGTTCCTGAGCCGCCTGAGGCTGAGCTGAGGGGGTACGGGATACCTGAACGTGCAAGCCTGCCATCATGCTCCCCGGCATCCACAGATTCAGTGGTGTGGCCACTGCCTGTGTCTGAGACAGAACGGCCAGGCCCCGTGGGACCTGCACCAACCACCCTTTCTCCCGCTTCAACTCTGGGAGCAAATCTCCCCCAGAAGGACAAGCCATCAAGTGTTGCCCTGGCTCTTCACTCAAAAGCTTGTACACCTCATAGGTCGGACGAGACACACGCTGCAACTGCCTGCCTTGAAACTGCTCCCGTTTCAATCGCACCGGCGACCGGAGCAGAAAGCAACGATCCAGCACGAAACAAAAAAACTCTTTCTGAGCTTGCCTATCACGGTCACGCTTCCTCTGTCTTTGGCCGTAGCCGCTCCAAAGCTGGATTTCATGAAGCTCTGCTGGGGTCGCATTGCTCCAATTCTCAAACACATCTGTGGCACGGCACAGATGTGTGATCTCAGCATGCTCACTTTCCTTCGCAAGCACTGTATACAGCACCAGCCATTGGGGCAGCTTGTTTCTGGCAGCCCTCGCACCGGAACGGCCGCCACGGCCGCCGTCGGATGTACCGAAAGTTTCCGGTAAACACACAACCTCCATTGCTCTAAGCCCGAAAACCTATCACAGTTTTTTGAATTTATGGGACGTCGCAGCCTGGTTGTCAGAGTGTTACAATCAGCTTACTCCAAAATCCCAGAATTCCCATTTTAAGCACATGAGCACTTATAACTTTATTGCTTCAAGTCTGAAATTGGGACGTCGCACAAGCTGAAGGAGCCAAAAAAACGAGAATGCACAGTGTGCACCGTGGGGGAAGGCCAGGGGAGGGACTTCGTCGGTCGAGTTGATGTCAGAAAAATCTAAGGTGCTCAAAATACCGATTCCACACGTTTCAGAAATCAATGTTCCAAATCGATCAAATCTGATGTCTGAGGCTGAACCTAGGCCGAACCCCGTCGGTGGGGACGTGACCCGGGCTCCAGAGCAAACACCATACTTTCAGCCATGGCTCGGGTTTCGGTCCTTCCTCCGTAGGAGGGAAGTCCCTACACCCTACTCGACTTCACGGTTCCGGGTTCTCCGTAAGAGGCACCCTTCCCCGATCCGTCTGGTCAGACCTTAGTTGTTCCTTAGTTGGGGCTGTCTAATAGCCCCTTCATCAGCGTCTACACACTGATGTTGCTGCCATGCAATGTCCTCAGATTCATGTGCAACATGACTGACACTGACATGAGCTCGAACAAGGCTGCGAACATTCCTCGCAATTGACCGCCATGAGACATCAATGCGCTGCGACAAACTGCTCTTCGAATCATGGTCCAAGCAATCATCCGGTCTCATCACCAAACGATCCGCTTCAGGCATGTTAGAGAACATGATCCTGCGTCCACCACCATCGCCATCAGCACCAACATGATCATCAACCTTAACCTTCGTCACCTTGCCACTTGAAACAAGAGCATGCAACTCTGGCCAAGACCAACATGAGCATGAAGAAGGCATGTCAAGCGAAAAATAGACGTCGGAAAATTCCGCACACTTCTTCAGCAGGCGTTTGAGAGATTTCAAGACACTTCTGAAAACCTTGTACTTCCCACCAGAACGTTTTTCACCCCCCACGCAAGCCCCTTCACTACTTCCAGGACCAGCACCTGATCGCAAAAGCGATGCCACGAATAGCACAGGTGTGCGCAGGTCGTTCCGGCACGCATCCTTCATCATACCGATAAGGTTGTCCTCATCGGCTTTGGAGCTGATCAGCTCCTTGCAAGTTATGCGAGAGCAACCCTTAGTGGACTTAGGCACGGCGTAGCCATTACCCAAGCCACAGAGGTCGACAATCATGCGGTCTGGCTTTCGTCCACCAGCCTTCGACGGCATGGCTACCAATCTCCCATCGCCGGTTGCCTGAAATTTCAAGGCTTTAAGCAATCTTCTGGAGATTTGGCTAGTCAACTCGCATTTATCAGATCGATCCTTAGCGTCCGAATCAGTCATGTGCAAATGTTTGGACGAGCACACATCAGACGACTTAGGATGCAACGCGACGTTTGCGGCAATGTACTCCCATTCATCCTTGCAGTAGCCGAGCTCAACGGCGGTTCCGGGAGATACAGGATCCCGAAAGGTATAACGTTGCCCGTGAGTGCATCCTTGGATCTTGATGCTCTTCCACATGGCATCTTCCTGAAGTCCCTTGTACTGCTTGGTTTCCTGGACTGGTACTCGAGGAGGCACTTCGATGATGATTTGGAACCCCCATGATGCCGCTCTGCGCGCAATTCTTTGGACGACCTCCCCCCATGGGTAGTCTGTCCGCAATTTGGCCCTTTCAGGGTTGTCAGCGATTTTCCGACTCAGCCACGAATTCTTGCCCAACACCCCTGCACCAATGAAGATTACGGAGTTAGGGTTGTCTTTCCTTGCTTCCACCACATCAAAGATGTAGGCGCACATGGCGTCGTCAACTTCTCGCCCCATACTCAGAACATTTACTTGCAGCCCAGGGTCGTAGTGAGAATCGGGAGCATGCTGGGCGATGCAATCCTTGCCTGGAGCATACTCATTCCACCAGTTCTCCTCATCGACTCCTATCAATGTCCATACCGTCACTGCCTTTGGAGCATCTTTGATAGTGATACGGTACTTCCACCGGCTGTAAGGATTCTTGTAAGTATGGACCAACCTTCCATCGTGGTCGAGGAATTGGATCACCAGACCCTCCTTGGGCTTGTTTTCGGCGAAATTGACCACGTGAGGCACAATTGCTCCATCATATCCTTGATATTCCCTTTTCTGTTCCGCCGCATCATGCCATACATCTTCGTACACCGACGACCATTGGTCATAACCAAATTGAGAGGCTTGACTTTTGGACTGGCCGTTGAAACAAAATCCCTGGTGCAATGTAAAGCCCTGGTACCCCCCATGGATGGCACGCGCCAGTGTGACAACCACCGCTCGCCATTTGGCGGGCAGGGCGCGCACATAAGACTGGCCTAGAGGCGGTTCAGGAGGAGGCAAAAACGGCGGCGCAAGGACGTCCGCAATGGCGGCGGGGCGCAAATGCCCTCGTACCGGATGGTACTGAAACACAGCACGCTCCACGTAGCGGTCGAACTTGCCCGGTGTGTCAAGGATAGCAGCACGATCCTCCATCTGGTGCCACTGCCCTTCACGAAGAATCCAAGTCGACCGAAGGTAACGACCAGGCGGCAACGCAGAAGGCGGCCCCCGCAACATG
The DNA here is from genome assembly GCA_905221615.1 of Symbiodinium sp. CCMP2592. Classification (NCBI taxonomy): domain Eukaryota; class Dinophyceae; order Suessiales; family Symbiodiniaceae; genus Symbiodinium; species Symbiodinium sp. CCMP2592. The sequence continues at coordinate 692,401 of CAJNDT010003635.1, forward strand.
CGCGGGAACTTGACAACCAGGATGGGGTCCACACTGTCATGTTCTTGCAAGCCTTCCTTACTCGACAATCCAGCGCGATACAACACCTGAGGGAGGATCGGCGTCTGCGTGTAAGGAAAACAAGGCACCTCGCTCTTGAACGAGTAGTGCTGCTGACCCTTCTCATCCGTGCTTTGGGTATGAGTAGGCCGCATCAGATCCATAATCTCTTGGGAGCCGATGAGATCCGGCGGAAAGATGTTGATTAGCTGACACGCATGTGTCCAGGACACGGAATCCTTGAACGACTTGGTGTGTATGTCCGCTGACATCTTGGCAGTGACCTCATAGGCAAGAGAAACGTAACCTTCCTGAAAGATAGAATGCATCCATCCAATGCAGATACCGTGGGTACGTTCCAAGTGACGCATAGTCGGATTCTTGCCCGCGCGAATCACCCCGATCATGGTCTGATTGTCGTCGTAGAAGACGAAGTTGGGGTCTTGCCCCCCAAGCTGCTGCCACAACGTGATAGCAGGCAATCCAAGACGTGACATGGCAAAGTCGGCCGCGACAATCTCGGCCTCAGGTGTGGAATGACTCAAGCATCCCTGCCTTTTGCTAAGTCCCGCCAAGGGAAATCGTGTGTGAGAACCTTGAATGTGCAAGTGAGCACCGGAGGTAGATTTCAAACTTTCTCCACAACCTGCATAGTCCGCATCTGCAAACAGCCCGATGGACGAGTCCTCCAAGGAGTTCCCGACCCATCCAATCATCATGTGATGTTTGGACTGGTGCACATAGGCCATGAGATGATGAAGAAGAGCATCCTCCTTCTTGGTCCATTTCGTGATCTTGCGTGCGAGATTGTTGATACTGCGCAGAAGATCAAAGCGGCAAATGCGCGCGGCATAAAGCAATTTCATGAGAATGCTGGCTGCCTGCGGAGCAAGTGCGCCGCGATTAGCCTCGTTGATTTCCTCTTCCTCGGGCGCCTTGGGAATAGGTGGAGGCGGAACGAGCCGACCATCCTTATCAACAGGCATGGTGTGTCCACACCACGTGCATCGATGGCTTTTACCTGACTGTGCCGGAGCGCGAGCTGGGTGATTCTTAGTCTCCTCAGCCGGACTCGGCGATGGTACCGTCTTGAATTTTGTCGGATCGAACCCAGTCACGTCGCAGTACTTCTTGACTGTCATGTCCAGGTACGTCTCCATGTCGTAGGTAACGGTCTGCACCTTCGTTTTGTCATGCAACGTTGCCTCGCCCTTGGAGATGCGACAACCCAGATACAAGCCCAGCGGCGTTTCTTCTTCCAATCGAAGTTCTTGGCGCAGCATGTCCCAACCCTTGGGTAGATTCTCTTTGGGTCCTGCCATCTTGAGATCATCCACGTAGATGACAAGTAAGAGCTTCATTTGCGGGTGGAAATACAATGATGGCCATTCATCGCCAATCGGCTTGAATCCTACTTTCTGTACCGCGGTGTGGCAATGTTGTTCCCACATGGTTCCTGCGTCAGGATGTCCATATAGAGCTTTGATCAGGCGACATACCGGCCTACGGAATTTGTGCCGTTTCGCAGATGGATGCCAGGCTTCATCAGGCAGTTCAACCCAACATGGAGTGCCCGATAATCTCGCCTGAATGTATGCTTGGATAGCATCCGCCATCTGGACATCGTTGCCAGGAAGGCATCCGTAGTAATCTGCCCACCGTGAGGCGTCAAACGTAGCCGGGGAATTCCCCAAATCCTGAAACAATGCGGCTTCCATATTCTGGTCTTTGACCTGATCACCGAGTAGTACACCTCGCCCCTTGAACTTCCTGGCAGGATCGTCCTCTTTGAGCTGATAGTTCTTCTCGTATATCAGTCCATGTACTCGCGCCATGTGTACTTTCTCACCTTTCTTCTTTGCCTCAGCGACGACGTCGTCATATTCACGCGTAGTTGAGAAGTCAAACACCTCTTGGTCCCACAATCCCTTCCATTCTTTCATGAAAGCTTCCATGGCCTTGGGATTGTTGATCATCTCCTTGCGTGTGACGGGTCGAGTGACCATGGCATTGAAGCACGATCCTCCTGCATGGTTCTTTTCCCGATGTACGTTTCTGTGAGAAGTCGTACATGGCATAGAAGGAATCCAGTTATCATCCATGACCATATGCGCCGGAACGGCCGGCACGACATCTGCCAAGAATTGTTCCTGTGTATATTGATCCACATAGGACTGTGCCCATGACCAACCATCGTCGTCATCAATGGACACGTTGAGTTGCAGATCAATTTCTTCACATGGGACAATCTTGGGAAAGATCATGTTGTCTAAAATCTTGGTGACTATCTTCTTTCCTATCACAGCCTTCTTCCGGTCTTTCTTGGCAACTCGAGCTTTGTCTCGCTTTTCTTTCTTGTATGCTGCCTTCTTCTCCGTTTCGCTCATCTTCTTCCATGCTTCCGGAGAATAAGAATGGATAGGTCGCCGTGTAGGAAGAGTTCGTCGACCGTCACTTCGGATCTTATACGGAACTCCCCTTTTGTCGATCTTGCAGGCTTCACCGTCATCGGTGAGATATACAATGCCGTCCCCTTTCTTCCCCGTACTCCAATGTTCAATCTCCTCGGGAGCCAACTTCTTTTCTTTCAAGATCTTGATAATCTCTCCAGGTTCTTCGATGTCTCCTTCGGGGATGAGTCTACCGGTTGGACCGACTTCGCGGGGCGATCGTCGATCTTTCCCAGTGACCTTTGGTTCAGAAGGAGGCGGTGCTGCACGTAGACCCAGCTCTTCGTCTAGTTCTTCGAGTCTTTTGTCTCCTATGGCATCAATAGCTTCATGTTCTGCTGACTTGAAGACTTCGCCGGGCGGCTCCGTCTCTATGTCAGATGGATCTATGTCCTGTAAGTCAGGATCTTCTCCGGGATCCGGTGGAGGAAGAAGTCCATTTGGATCATCTTCATCCCCGTCGCCACCATTTCCTCCGGGCGGACCGTCATCACCGTCATCGACGTCTTTTATCTCCTTGCCAGCGAGGTCAACGTTGTCCCTGAGTCCCTCAATGGTTGAATTCATCCTTTCGTACTCGGCTTTCAGGGGAAACGTTATCTCCTCTGGGAAGTAGATAACTTCTGTCTCGTACGGTCTCATCAACTTCCTGGGAACAGATGCGTCCATCGACAAGTTCGCGTTGGCAAATTCCTTCATATCCCAAACGCGATACTTCTTGGACCACCCTTGACCAGCAGTGATGATGTATCCGGCAAAAATGCCTGGAATCCCCTTTGGATCGAATTTGTTGCCATATGTCTTCGGCCTTGTGTCCGTCGGCTTGAAGAAGACTTTGGCCCAAAGGGTATGGCTTTTCCCTCGAAGTCCTTTCCAGTCATTCGCTTCCATGCTGAATCACCATCGCCCTCCACGTCTTCAACGTTGAGGTTCTGCATCACGCAATTAAGCGCAAAGGACCAGTATTGAGCGGGCAATCCGGCGTGTAACATGGATGCTGCGACTGTGTTGATCACTTCTTGATTTGATCGTTCAGCGAGTGAATTGTTACTGGGTTTCCCTGGAAGGGAATGATCTATCACGATCTTCAACTGCGCCATAGCTGAATCGAACTCTGGTGCTTCATCACTATACGCCATATGAATCTTGCGTCTTCCCATAAGGCGTCTGATGGCCATGACGACTTCATCAGTGCTCCTTGAAGCCGTGGGAATCGCTGCGATCATTTTGGTGGCGATGTCTCTGATAACTAGAACTTCACGTGCTCCGTCATCGAGTCCGATGCCTGCTTCGGCGGCCTTGCGCATGTCAAGGAAGTCGAACGTCACAAGATCTCCCCAGTGTTTGATCACACGTTGAAACGCACCTCGTTGTGTTCGCAAGTGCTTCATCTTCGCGCGTATGCACGATTCACAATATGGGTTGCGGTAGCGATGAGTACACAGATGTGCCAACGTCTTAGCTTCGGCCTTCAGTGTTCCGACTCTGGCCTTGCGGCTCGGCGCACCGTCGCCTTCTACATCAATGATCACCTCATCGTCACCATCCAATGGAATTTCACCCACTCCTTTTCCTTCGTCGTCGTCCGGAGGTCGTCCGGCCTCGGACTCTGGTACTTCTTCTATAGGAGGTTCTTGGGGTTCAGGATCAGGAGGTCGTTCGTGATCGTCACCTTCTTCTTCTGCTTCAATCTCGCTCGGTGCAGCTTCAGCGGCAGCTGCGACGCTGACGTCAACGTTGCCCGCTGTCAACGCACCCTTGAAGATTTCGGTGATCGCTTTGGCCTCCGGATCATCATGAACCAATGACTTGGAACTCCCGGCACGAACGTACGGGATGTCACCGTTCACGAACAGAGATATTCTCTTGCCCTGCGGGTTGATCATGAATGGTTCCCTTCCGGGTGGCCACACAAACCCGTAGTTGAAGTTCATACATCTCTTGCCTATGGAAAGCACCGACGGTGTGTCATCCAACACATAAGCGTTGATCGGTTCCTCGAACGACTCAGTCTGGAAATTCGACACGAGATCGGTATCGGTGATTCCATTGGCTGTCTGAAATGATATGGGCTCTGGAGTCACGAGTGTTTCGAGACTGTGCTTCTCGATCTTCTTCTGAGATATGAGGTCATGACCACACCCAGTGTCCATGAGAAACTTGATCTTCTTCTTGAGGATGACTGGTTGAACCATGCATTTGAATAAGCCTTGATTGATGATCCGTTTGCTGTGTGCAGCATCGAGTTCGCGCTCAACGATGGAATCTTCACCGTCGTAGAACGAAACTTCTTCCACTCGAGACGTTCCTGGGATTCGTACGAATGAAACTCGATCTCCGCATTGATCATCATCGTCGTCAACCATGTCTCTCATGATCTGTGCCCTCAATCTCGCTTTGTGCTTGGCGAATTCCAAGCTCACGGCGCGGTCCTCATCATTGATAAACGCTTCCATGTCGACGTACTTCACCTTCCGCTCTTTGTCTTTCTTCGATCTTCTAGGACACGAAGAAATGAACTTCACGTCATGGCAAATGTCACATTGCGCTTTATCACTTTTCGGGTCGACGTAGTCGTTCCCGAGGATTCGTCATCTGTTGAACAATCCGAATCAGCGTCGCTGTCAACGGATGGACAATCTGACTCCTCCTCATCTTGTCTTGAAGATCGCTTCCATATAGCCGGAGCTGATGGATTCCACCTTCGACACAATCTGATGGCGGGTGCCGCAGGGAGTGCCTTGGCCTTGGCATTCGGCTTCGCTGGAGCTGCCTTCGCTTCGGATTTAGCTTTAGCTTTTGCCTTTGGTTCCGGAGCTGGGGTAGCTGCTGCCTCATGCTTGAAAGGACAATTCTCTCTTGAGCACGAGCCTGTGTTCTTGAACGAGTAGCATATCCTGTTTCCTCCTCCTCCAGATGGACTTGGAGTTCTCGTCCTCGGCGTGAAGGGTCGCTCTGGAGTCTTCTTCGAGTGACTGAATGGACACTTGTCGCCATTTCGACACCCTGCATCTGTGAAATGGAACTTGCAGCGGATTTGCTTCTTGCTTTTGTCACCTCTGTTGTCCGCTGACTCACTCCTCGTCTTCTTCTTGGGCTTTGGCTTGGTCTTCGCATGACTCTTCGCTTTGCTTTGAGGTAGTACAGGTGTTGCTTTATCCGGCTTGGTCGGCGAAGCCTTGACCTTTGCGGATGGAGCTGCGTTAGGCGTTGGTTTCTCGGGTACCTTGGCCGGTGCAGCAAGCAAATCCTTGCCCTCAAGCATCTGGCGCAAGCCAATTTGGGTCTGAGTGAGATTTGACTGTTCTCGTCTCCGCATGATAGTACGATCAATGATCTTCATCAGGTTGTCGTACGATCGGTCTTCATGATTGTAGGGCAAGTGTTCGTAATGCATGCCCAACTCCATCTTCATTGCGGGCGAGTCCTTGATCTTGCTGTACAAGCAATCACGGAGAGCTGTTTTGGATGGAATGTCCTCTGGTCTCATCCGTCCCAGAACTTCCAACCACGTCTGCTTGAACGTATGAAGCTTGTTGTCGCCTTGGTACTGGAGCTTCACCAAATACTCAAGAGTGATGATCATGTCAAGACGATCATGCGTTCGAAAACTTTCATACATCATCGCAATGACTTGTCGTCCTTTGATGATCTTCACGTCAGGCCTGCTGATGTAATCGTTAGCCTTCCGGTTCACCTCAAGGTACAGGTCAGCTGATTTGTCACCACCGGCACGTAGCATTGCGACCATGGCGATCCCCAATTTGACGTCTATGCTCTTGAACTTCTTGTGTCCTGAATCATTCAATGCTTCGACATCAGGGAATGGGTTGAACGCTGGTGCCAGCCATAACATCCAGTCCTCATGATGTGGGTCGGCTGATGCCCCTAAGACATTGGCCGTGCACACGGATCGCCAGTTGTTGAGATGAGTGAGAGTAGGCCATGGAGGAACGGTCACTTTGTCGGCTTCCCTCCTGGAAATTCTCACCTCTGTGACTTCAGGATCCGCATCTCCATCAGGATCACGTGCATGCGAGCCAGGATCCGATTCAGGCTTGCCTCCACCGCTTTTCTTCTTATCATCATCATCGTCAGGCGGGTCAGGAGGGTCATACCCCGTGCCGGTTCCTTCATCGTGCTCTCCATCTTCGTTCTCGTCGCCACCCTCGTCACCGTCACCGTCTCCGTTATCCTCCTGAATCGTTTCAGCGAATAACTTCCATTCATCACGATCAGCTCTGAGACGTTGTTCGGCTTTCTGGGCCTTGAGTACTTCGCTTCGCAGATCGGCAATCTTCTCCTCGTACCGTTCCGCGACCTCTTTCTCGATCTGACGTCTTCTTGCTTCATGAATGGAATCGTCATAGGCAATAGGGGGACCGATGAGGTCGTTACCCTTCGTAGATGCGGTAACACCGTCGATACCAACAGGTCTTGAGGAGCTGGCCGATGCTGTGGACTTCGATCCCAACATCCCGCGATCCCCCAAGATTTCGCGTAGCTGTCGATCACGCACGGCTGCCGCATCACTTTTCCCATGAAATCCGCTTGGTATGCCGAACGAAGTGGCTGCACTAGGCGTGGAACGCGCAAGTGCTGGGCTGCTAATACCTGGCACGTAGTGCTCGGGCATTGCATCCGCCACGATTGGCATTGAACTGCGGCCAGTGAAGAAGTTTCCACCGGTGAATGGAATTCCATCCATCACAAGGTTCTTGTCCTTGTCCGATTCCGAGAATGCGAACTTCTCTTTGGCGACTGGACTAACTTGACTTGGGGACCGTATTTCAGGGGATCGTACCTCATCTCCTACGGAAAATGCAGGCATTACTTCCTTTCCTACGTGCTCCCAGCCAGACTCAGTAGTCCTCGAAGACATGGGCATGCTCGAAGGTCGCGTCGTTCCCCCGTGATTGGAGTTTCGCGCTGCCTCCAATTCGCTGCGTGTCCTCGCTTGAAGATCTTCTTGTGCTTTGAGCGTTTTCCTGAGTTCACTCAGCTCGTCGTGCAAGGTAGGCAATGATCGCCTTGCATGATCTTCATTCTGATGAAGTCGTCCTCTGCTTCTTGCATCCTCTTCACAGCCATTTTGCGGTACTCTTCCTCTTCACCAAGACGTTCGCGAAGCCGAAATCGTTCTTGTTCAATGGCTGCGCTGTTTCCAGCTAGCCCTTGGATCTCGTTCACAGCCCGCAACTCCTGGTTCTTGACCAAGTGGAATCGTTCCTGCATTGCTTGTAAGGCTTGTTCCGAACTTGCTGTGTTTGACCGGAGGACCAAGTTCTCTCTGGCGTGTTCATGAAGTTCATGAGTCAGACGCTCATACTCACGTGCCATAAGCTCACCATCGCCTTGCGCTCTTGCCTCCAACTGCACAAAGTTAGTGGCTGCCTCCGTGCGGAACACGTGTAGCTGTTGAGCTAACTCCTCGGCAACGGCATGTGCTTGACGTTGTTGAGCAGAGTTCTGTTCATCCATGCGAAACAAAGCTGTTTCATAGTCTCGCTTCATCTCCTGATTGACATTGTTGATGTGCCTCATGGCTAAGCATGCATGGTCACGTTGTCGTTCCAATTCTTCAATGCGAATTCCAGATCCTTCATCTTCTTGTTGCATCTCCTTGATCTTGTCCATCAGGGTCTGGACGATTCCTTCGTATTCTTGCACCTGACTGCGATAGTACATCTGCTGTGCAAGGTTCGATGCTTCGAACTGTTGCGAAATCGTCAGTTCCTGGTAGGCATTCGGACCATCAGCTATGGCAGGCGTAGCTACGGACGACGCATCACCACGTGCAGGAATCGTATCCAGAGTCATGTCCAGATCGTCAGCATCGCGTGGTTGATTGGTAACCATTCGATTCCAAGTCATGGACTTGTCACGCCCACGAGTAGCCGAAGTCCTCGATCGTGCTGAAGAGCTTCTCGAAGATGATGGTCTTGACTTCTTTTCCAAGGTCTTGACTCCTTTGTCCTTGGCCCTGGACGTAGTCCGAGGTGCCTGAAAACCAGACGCTTCGGCCCGTCTTTCTGAAGCCTTGCCCGTCCTCGAACCTGTGGATGTCGGACGTGAAGGCGTAGATGCTCTTGGTAGACTCTTTGCTTTCCCCTTGGGAACTGCCTTTGCAATGGCAAGCGCAGAAGATTGACCTTTGTCATCTTCCGTGGAGCTATCAACGGATTGCACCACTGTGTCATCAGCTGTTGACTCACAAACGGCTGGCGCTGCCACATCGGCACCGAAAGTCATTGTCGTATCTTGGCTTGATCCCGAGTTCATTGTGGTCGTAGTAGATCAAGTAGTCGTTGCTGTAGAAAGTCAGAGCCGCGTACGGCTGATAACCTGCGTGGGGGATTGATCTCGACTAGGTTGCTGCTCTCTCCCCACCAGAGCTGTAATGAATGTAGGTGTGGCTGGCTAGCACTCTCCACAGACTGGACCCTGTCTCTCCCTCTTACTTCCACACGTGCGATCCTATGCAGGCAGAACCGGCGGCCGCTCCTTTTGCACTCACTGCCGGCGGCGGTTCGTCTGTTCAACGGGATAGCTCTGATTGCTCAGGATAGAAGACACATATAGCACTTAGCTATGGGCATTGACTTGAGCCAAACGTTGCGTTGGCGGTCACATAGAAAGGTAAAGATGAGGGATGCGTAGCATGCCCCCTAGAGTCGATGGACGCGTAGCGTGCCCCCTTCTCTTGCACTTTACACGGTCTTGCTCACAGCTCTTATAGTGACACCTTAGAACTTGACAAGGCATCGCAGTCCGTTCGCACGGTTAAGGTTTCAAGTTTAAAGATGCCGCATAAAACTTCAAACCTTCAAATACTATTCGCTAAAACGGGGTTTCGGCTTGGGCGCCGCTTAAAAATTGAGGAAAATTTCCTTTGTCAACTTGCTCTTAAGGTTGAAGGTTTTGCGCTAAGGATTTAAGGTTTGGGAAATCGGGGTTTAGGATGTATGGCGTAGCGCGAACGTAACCGCACGAACCTCAAAAGACTGAGATTCGACAACCGTTTCGCAAGGTTTCACAAACAAGAGCCATCCTGCGTGCCTTAAAACAGCCCCGAACCGTTTCCCCGCACTGGTTCCTGAAGCTCCTCGAAGGCTCCCCGAAGAGGCTCCCCGAAGGTTCCCCGAAGCTCCCCGAAGCTCCCCGGAGGTTTTGGGAGCTCCCCGAAGGTTCCCCGAAGCCTGCTTGGCAAAGCTACAGCTTTGACCCAAACGGGCCCC